>QRDG01001188.1:683898-997823 GCA_012064385.1 Puccinellia tenuiflora
CAAGATTAAACATGAATCTTTATATTGACTTTATCTATAAGATAAGCCGTTGGAAGTTGAAGCTCTTTGCTAATGCTTACATCTTCCTTTGTGTTGATTCTCAAACACTTTTGTCATGGAATTATTATCCTTGTGAATTAGTCAAATATGTTGATCACATTGTTTTCATGTCTTTGACATACTATTTATGAAAGGTTTTGCTTGGATGATTCAACTTGTTTATTCATTGCTTTCTTGCTATCAATTATAGACAATTGTTTTGTATCTCTTCATTCACATCCTTTGATTTGCATCACTATCTTGATCAAGAATGTGTTGGTTGCATGTCTCATCAAAAATTATTTGTTATCACTTACCTACTCGAGGACGAGTAGGAGTTAAGCTTGGGGATGCTGATACGTCTCAAACGTATCTATAATTTTTGAGTGATCCATGCTAGTTTTGTGATATTGTCACATGTTTTTACTGTCATTTATATCATTTTTATGCATTTTGTCGGACTAACCTATTGACAAGATGCCNAGTATCTATAATTTTTGAGTGATCCATGCTAGTTTGTGTATTGTCACATGTTTTTACTGTCAATTATATCATTTTTATGCATTTTGTCGGACTAACCTATTGACAAGATGCCCAGTGCCAGCTCCCTATTTTTGCTGTCCTTTTGTTTCAGAAATTTACTTCTGGAAATATTCTCGGAATTGCACCAAAATTTATGGGGATTATTTTTACGCCAAGACGAAGACGGAGTCCGAAGGGGAGCCTCGGAGGCGACCCACAGGGCAGACACGCCCCCTGCCGCGGCCCTAGGTGGACCCGTGGGTGGGGCCCGCCCCTGCCCGTGGGGCACCTCCTCGGCCCCCTCCGACGCCTATAAATTGCCTTTTGACCTAAAAACGTCGAGGCGGCCATTATTTTCCAGAAACTCGACACCGACGTGCCGTCACTGAAAACCCTAGTTCGGGGTCCAATCTGAAGCTGATCCCGGCACTCTGCCGGAGGGGAGATCGATCCCGGAGGGCTCTTCATCGTCATGCCTTCCTCCGGGATGATTTGTGAGTAGTCTCACCTTGGACTACGGGTCCATGGCAGTAGCTAGTTGGTAGTCTCTCTCTCTTGTGCTTCATGTCTTATGATCTTGTGAGCTGCCTAACATGATCAAGATCGATTATTGTAATGCTATGTGATGTGTTTGCTGGGATCCGATGGATTATGAAGTTATGTTCAGATTGTGCATGATTCTTATATGAGTAATTTATGTTCTTGCATGCTCTCCGATGTGCGTAGTTACTTTGGCCAAGTGATTGTGTGTATCTCCAAGAGAGGGTATTTATGCTAGATAGTGGGTTCATGCCCCCTTTTGTTCCTGGGCACGAGTGACAGAAACGTCTAAGGCGAGGGTGTGCTGTTGCTACTAAGGGTAAAACAGCGGTGTTAATGTCTCTTTTGATATTAGTATTTCTTACTTCATGCACTTTACTTAATGCAATTGTCTGTTGCTTGCAACTTAATACCGTTGGGTGACAGGCTGGATAGCGATCCCACGGTGTACTTTTTAGGCAAAGACGTTGTTGGACTCAACGGTCTTTGTTCCTTGTCGTGATGCCTCCATAAATATTATCATGTCCTTTTTGTCATAGCTAAATTGGGTTTGTGTCATGATCTTGTCAATTGCCTAGCTGTAATTCGTTCACCCATCACATGCATATTTTATTTACTTGAGAGACTCCACTAGTGAACCCATGGCCCCCGGTCCATCTTTTTACATTGTTTACAACCTCATTTACTTGCTTTTAATCATCATTACTCCTCTGGTCACTTTTCATATTTCACCTATTTCATCATACAATTAACCGCTTTGTTTTCTGCGAGACCGGAAAGATTGACAACCTTTCCGCCGTTGGGGGCAAAGTATTTTGGTTGAGTGTGTGCAGGTCCACGTCTGTTGAAGGTCAAGTGCCAGAGATATTCAACATTCACCTCGTTGTTGATTTCAAAGTCCTACTGGTTCGATAAACCTCGGTTCGTTAAATGAGGGAAAACTGCTACTAGCTGCAATTCCGCCTTCGCTTGGGGCACCACCCAACTTATTTTAATAAAGCAGCAAGCTCTTTTCTGGCGCCGTTGCCGGGGACTTTAGAGCTACAGCAAGGGGAGTATCATACTCTCAATCTCTTTACTTTATTTTTGTCTTGCTTGCTTTATATCTCGTTTAGTTTATTTTCCAGTTTCAAATTTTTAAAACCAAAAAAATTAGTGTAGTCTTTATTCCTGTCTTGTTATTTTATCTTATCGTTATGTCTTATACTGAAAACACCAAGTTATGTGACTTTACTAGCACTAATAACAATGATTTCATATGCTCTCCAATTGCTCCATCCGCTACTAAAGCGGAATCTTATGAAATTAAACCTGCCTTGCTAAATCTTGTTATGAAAGAGCAATTTTCTGGTGCTAGTACTGATGATGCCGCCTCCCATTTAAATAACTTTGTTGAGTTATATGATATGCAAAGTATAAAGAGGTAGAAAGTGACATCATAAAACTGAAACTTTTCCCTTTCTCTTTGAGAGGGAGAGCAAAAGAATGGTTATTGTCTTTGCCTAAAAATAGCATTGATTCTTGGATTAAATGCAAAGATGCTTTTATTAGAAAATATTATCTGCCTGCTAAAATCATACAACTAAGGAGTAACATTATGAACTTTAGACAATTTGATAATGAACATGTTGCTCAAGCTTGGGAGAGAATGAAATCTATGGTTAAGAATTGTCCCACGCATGGATTAACTATGTGGATGGTTATCCAAAAATTTATGCAGGTTTGAATTTTTCTTCAAGGAACCTTTTGGACTCGGCCGCGGGAGGCACCTTCATGTCCACAACATTAGGTGCAGCAACTAAACTCTTGGATGAGATGATGACAAATTATTCACAATGGCACACCGAACGAGCTCCAAGTGGTAAGAAGGTAAATTCTGTTGAGGAAATCTCCTCTTTGAGTGATAAGGTTGATATGATTATGTCTATGCTTGCTACCAATCAGTCTAATATTGATCCTAATAATGTTACGCTTGCTTCATTAATTGCCCAAGAAAAAGATCAAGTTGATGTTAATTTTCTTAATAGAAATAACTTCAACAATAAGCTTATCGAAATAATTTTGGTAGTAACAACTATAAGCCTTATACTCCCAATAATGGCAACTTTTATGGTAATTCCTATGGTAATTCTTATAATCTTAATAATAATGTGTCCTCTGATCTTGAAAAAATTTAAAGGAATTCATCACTTCGCAAAAAGCTTTTAACAAAACTGTTGAAGAGAAGTTGGAAAAACTGAATAGTCTAGTCTCTAAAGTAGACGTTCTTGCTCATGATGTTGAAATTTTGAAAATTAGAACCACTCCAAATCAAGACAAACATACTGAATCTTTAAATGCTATCTCTCTTTAAATTAATGAAAATGAAAGGATGATGGATCTCTTGAAAGCTAGGTGGGCTAGAGAGGCTGAAGAAGATAGAATTGCTGAAATGAATAGGAAAACTGTTAAAGTTTATACTATCCAAACCACTAAAGAGGATCCTCCTACTTTATTTAAAGATGATGAAATTGATTTTGATAATTGCAATCTTACTGAAGTCATTAAGTTCCTACAAAAACTTGCTAAGACACCGGATGCTAGTAAAATAAATCTTGCCTTTACCAAACACATTACCGATGCTCTTATCAAGGCTAGGGAAGAAAAACTTAAGCTTCAAACCTCTATCCCTAGGAAGTTAGAAGATGGTTGGGAACCCACTATTAAGATGAAAATAAATGACTTTGATTGCAATGCTTTATATGATCTTGGTGCAAGTGTTTCTGTTATGCCTAAAAGTTTCTATAATATGCTTGATTTAAATCCTTTGGAAGAGTGCTATTTAAATGTTCATCTTGCTGATTCTTCTAAAAAGAAACCTTTGGGTAGATTTGGTGATGTCCTTATTGTTGTTAATGATAATTATGTTCCCGTTGATTTTATTGTTATGGATATTGAGTGCAATGCTTCTTGTCCTATTATTTTGGGAAGACCGTTTTTTAGAACTGTTGGTGCTATTATTGATATGAAAGAGGGAAATATAAGGTTTCAGTTCCCCCTTAAAAAAGGGATGGAACACTTCCCTAGAAAGAGAAAGAAGTTTCCTTTTGAATCAATCATAAGGTCAAGCTATGCTCTTGATGTTGCAAAGGCCGCCGAAAAAACTTGATATTTGGCATTGCGTCTAGCTAAAAGGCGTTAAATAAAAGCGCTTGTTGGGAGGCAACCCATCTTTTATTTTCAGTTTGTTTTTGATTTTCTTGAGTCATGAAGTTATTACCTCTGTAGACACTTCATTTTATCTTTTTCTTTTGGTTTTTTGTGCCAAGTTTAGCCTCTAATGCATTGAAAGTGCGAGGTATTGTGTTGCTGTCCAAAAACAGATTCTGTGCGCCTGTTGCACGAAAATCCTAAATTCGCCAGAATTTTATATTTTTCTTTTAATTTTTACAGCAATCCTTATGCTTTTATCTATCTTTCGTTAGTTTTAAGTTTTTTGATTTGAGCTGTAGAAGTGCCTCGAAAAATCGATCTTTACAGATTGTTCAGATTTTGACAGATTCTGCTTTTATTTTGCATTTGTCTCTTTACCATCGTCATATGTGATACTCTAGGGGTAGAGTGCCACATTGAGGCTTAGTAAACAGTATCTAATGTCTAATGAAGTTGGTTTGCAATTTGTCATGAGTTGAACACATGTGCATTTTAATTTATGAGCACTAACCCTCTAATCAAATTATGTGAAGTTTTGTGTGAAGAGAGTTTTTAAGTTCCAAAGGAGAGGAATATGAAGAAATCGAGGATGGATCAAATCTCAAGCTTGGGGATGCCCCCATGGCACCCCCTCTGAATATCAAGAACTATCAAGAGTCAAAGCTTGGGGATGCCCAAGGCATCCCCTCATCTTCATCGACTATCATAAGGTCGTCTTCGTTGAACTTCGTTTTTATCACTTTACATATTATGTGCTATGCTTGGAGCGTCTTTTTACTTTCAGTTTTGTTTGTTTGTTTGCTGGTCATATCATTGTTGGATCCTAGCTTTATTTATGTGGGAGAGAGACACGCTCCGCTTTTTCGTTAGAATACTCTTTTGCTTCGCTTATATCTGTTTGAGTATTCTTAGCT
Organism: Puccinellia tenuiflora; assembly: GCA_012064385.1. Taxonomy (NCBI): domain Eukaryota; kingdom Viridiplantae; phylum Streptophyta; class Magnoliopsida; order Poales; family Poaceae; genus Puccinellia; species Puccinellia tenuiflora. The sequence continues at coordinate 689,106 of QRDG01001188.1, forward strand.
ATTGTTTGTTTTCTAGTAAGCTCTCGCTTTTAGCTTTTATCTTGTTTAGAGCTGCTAGTTGTTAAGTTAAACTCTCTTGTTATTCACTTATACTTGCTGGAGAGTTGTTGTTGAAAAATTGCTTAAATTGTCAATGCGACAAAATGCTGTTTGTGTGATGATAGAATAAAATGAAAAGCCTGCATAGTTTTGTAGATCATAGTGTGGATACTTGATGTTTCTCAATTTTTTTGAGATGTTAAGTTGAATGCTTAAACTTGCTGGTTATTTGAGTGGAATTGATTAGTAAAGAAATATGGTTGAAAGCTTGAAATTGTGTGGTTTTCACAGTTGTTAATTCATAGTGCTAATCTTTCCATCAAAAGAATTATTTGGTCAACAAGGGAGACGGTGCAGAGTTTTTATGGTTATGATCGGTAAATGTCTTATGTTATTCTGTTATCGGTTATTGTTAGATGTTTGCTTCAAACACCCTTTTTGCTAAGCCTAAAAATTCGTACTGAGTGTATGGTTCACTCGTGCATCCAATCCCCAAAGCCAAACTTTCTTGCCAGCTGAGTCCACCATATCTACCTATGCATGGTATTTCCTACCATTCCAAGTAAATTTGTCATGTGCTACCATTAAAAATTCAAAATACTTCTTCTTTGTGCCTCTGTTTTTAAGCTCATGAGGGAGCAGTAGAGAGCTAGATATAACTTGTGATGAGCGAGGTCATTTCCCCCCTTTCACCCGGTGTTGATGGATTACGTCTTCACTTGAATCAACCCGAGAGCAGCTTAAGCAAAATATAAATATAACTCACAATTCTCCTCTGCGCAATGCAAATATGAGAAATCAGCCCAAACATTGGACAGTGGTGAAACCAATGAAAAAAGAAGAGCGTACTCGCTCTTCTAAGAACCAGCTGCTCTCACAAGTCTAAAAACCTCGCTTGTCATGAGGGACTAGATAGCTTCTCTATTGTGAAGTCGTTGACGAAAGCATGCATACCTCAAAATCATTTTACTTCTGTTTTAAAAACCAAAAAGCTCTAGCACATGACTAGTCCCTGCTTCCCTCTGCGAAGGGCCTTTCTTTTACTTTTAATGTTGAGTCAGTTTTCCCTTTTTCCTTCTATCTCCACAAAAGCAAACATCTAGCATTGACCCTGGGTATCGTTGAGCATATTAAATTATCAAGATTAAACATGAATCTTTATATTGACTTTATCTTTAAGATAAGCCGTTGGAAGTTGAAGCTCTTTGCTAATGCTTACAACTTCCTTTGTGTTGATTCTCAAACACTTTTGTCATGGAATTATTATCCTTGTGAATTAGTCAAATATGGTGATCACATTGTTTTCATGTCTTTGACATACTATTTATGAAAGGTTTTGCTTGGATGATTCAACTTGTTTATTCATTGCTTTCTTGCTATCAATTATAGACAATTGTTTTGTATCTCTTGATTCACATCCTTTGATTTGCATTACTATCTTGATCAAGATTGTGTTGGTTGCATGTCTCATCAAAAATTATTTGTTATCACTTACCTACTCGAGAACGAGTAGGAGTTAAGCTTGGGGATGCTGATACGTCTCAAACGTATCTATAATTTTTTATTGATCCATGCTAGTTTTGTGATATTGTCACTTGTTTTTACTATCAATTATATCATTTTTATGCATTTTGTCGGACTAACCTATTGACAAGATGCCTAGTGTCAGTTCCCTGTTTTTGCTGTCTTTTTGTTTCAGAAATTTACTTCTGGAAATATTCTCGAAATTGCACCAAAATTTATGGGGATTATTTTTACGCCAAGAAGAAGACGGAGTCCGAAGGGGAGCCTCGGAGGCGACCCACAGGGCAGACACACCCCCCTGTCGCGGCCCTAGGTGGACCCGCAGGTGGGGCCTGCCCCTGCCCGTGGGGCACCTCCTCGGCCCCCTCCGATGCCTATAAATTTCCTTTTGCCCTAAAAACGTCGAGGCGGCCATTATTTTCCAGAAACTCGACCCCGACGCGCCGTCACCGAAAACCCTAGTTCGGGGTCCAATCTGAAGCTGATCCCGACACTCTGCCGGAGGGAAGATCGATCCTGGAGGGCTCTTCATCGCCATGCCTTCCTCCGGGATGGTTTGTGAGTAGTCTCACCTTGGACTACGGGTCCATGGCAGTAGCTAGTTGGTAGTCTCTCTCTCTCTTGTGCTTCATGTCTTATGATCTTGTGAGCTGCCTAACATGATCAAGATCGATTATTGTAATGCTATGTGATGTGTTTGTTGGGATCCGATGGATTATGAAGTTATGTTCAGATTGTGCATGATTCTTATGTGAGTAATTTATGTTCTTGCATGCTCTCTGATGTGCGTAGTTACTTTGGCCAAGTGATTGTGTGTATCTCCAAGAGAGGGTATTTATGCTAGATAGTGGGTTCATGCCCCCTTTTGTTCCTGGGCACGAGTGACAGAAACTTCTAAGGGCGAGGGTGTGTTGTTGCTACTAAGGGTAAAACAGCGGTGTTAATGTCTCTTTTGATATTAGTATTGCTTACTTAATGCAATTGTCTGTTGCTTGCAACTTAATACCGTTGGGTGACAGGCTGGATAGTGATCCCACGGTGGACTTTTTAGACAAAGACGTTGTTGGACTCAACGGTCTTTGTTCCTTGCCGTGATGCCTCCATAAATATTATCATGTCCTTTTTGTCATAGCTAAATTGGGTTTGTGTCATGATCTTGTCAATTGCCTAGCTGTAATTCGTTCACCCATCACATGCATATTTTATTTACTTGAGAGACTCCACTAGTGAACCCATGGCCCCCGGTCCATCTTTTTACATTGTTTACAACCTCATTTACTTGCTTTTAATCATCATTACTCCTCTGGTCACTTTCATATTTCACCTATTTCATCATACAATTAACCGCTTTGTTTTCTGCGAGACCGGAAAGATTGACAACCTTTCCGCCGTTGGGGGCAAAGTATTTTGGTTGAGTGTGTGCAGGTCCACGTCTGTTGAAGGTCAAGCGCCAGAGATCTTCAACATTCACCTCGTTGTTGATTTCAAAGTCCTACTGGTTCGATAAACCTCGGTTCGTTAAACGAGGGAAAACTGCTACTAGCTGCAATTCCTCCTTCGCTTGGGGCACCACCCAACTTATTTTAATACAGCAGCAAATGTCGCTGACTCCCTCGCTATGGATCACCCGTGTAATCCTTCTCCTAGTATAACCACATCCACTTGCGCCAACCCATCAGTGCTCCATCGTTAAGGACTCGGCGCCAACGATGAGAGACAACCTTTTGACGTAGTAGTAGTGTTAGATCTAATCAACTAGATTAGATCTATATGATATGGTAGAGAGGTTCTCAACACATGAGATCTAGAGAGAAAATCTCTAGAAGAGGACACCTCAAAACCCTGAGTAATTGATGTGTTTCACCCCATGAGGGTGGGGGGTTTATATAGGAGGGAGAGAGGGAGGCTTTCTTGGGGAGGGGGCAAACCCTCCCCTTGGTGCAACGGCCCTAGGGATAGCAACACCTCCCCTTAGTCCAATTTGGATTGGACTCCTAGTCCAACTACGAGTCCTTTCCTAATACTCCTCCTATTTTTCTTTTATCTCTTCCTTTAATTATGAGATAAATAAATCCCACAAAATAAAAAATAAAGAAATCCTGGGGGAGGTGGTGCGCCGGCCTAGGTGTGCCCTGGGGCCCATGCGGCTGCACCACCTGGTGTGGCGCAGCCCTAGGGCACATAGTGCCCCCCTCCGGCATCCCCCCCCACTTCTTGGGTTTTCTCCGAAACTCTACGAAACCCTGTAAACCCTTTAGATAAAAGCATCGACTCTATCCACTGACGTTAGAAACACTTTCTAACATTCCGAGACATCTCATGTTCCCTATAATTCTCTTGAAAAGCTTTCGGCCTCTTACCCGCATAATATGCCTCTCATGATAACTTCTCAGGAACACCTCCAATTGACATCGGAGTTATTCCTGAGACAACCGAATAAATCTGACCACTATCAAACATCACTATGACAACAAAACACTCTCAATAAAATATTGGCACAGCTTCTCAAAAGGTTCGGCAATACACAGACATGTTTGGTATCTTACCGAATAATAACCAACAGCGGAGCCATGCACGCCCATGATGGCTCTTGTGTATTCACGTATAACGAAGGAACCTTTTTGTGTTTATCATCATGCTAATCCCCTTATCTTCACAATACCAATGATATCACGAGGTGAATGTGCACTATGTGATCAAACCATTCAATCACTGCACATGTAAACTCGTACCGATATCATTCTCGTTTTCTCATGCACTGTGTCTAGCCAGATGATTGGTTGACATCGGTGATACTGAGAGGGCCCATAGGATGCATCTCTCCATCACCTGGAGGAGTAAGTACCATTCTTGAATAATATCAGTTCCAATACACTGTTTATGTTATACCCAAAAGTCAATGTTATAATCTCCTATTACGGTAGTCGGTTGATGACAATCAAAGCATAACTATCAAGATGTGCGGGCACTATATGTTCTCATGGTATAGGGACATAGCTAGCAAAAACTTCATAATCACTTCTCTACACCATTAACATCGATTTATCTGTTAGCAAGATCATATACTTGGGTCGGTTCAGTACTATTGTTATCCCAACAATATACCCTTATAGTTGTTTGACTTATACAAAGTCCATGATCAGGAAAACATGATAATCTAACAGCATATAAGAAAATCTCGGTGGATAAATTAGGAACACTTGTTTGTTCATATCTCTACACATGCACATGGGTTTCTCCATTGAATACTATTCAAGACCCACATGAGTTATAGCATAAAGATATAAACCCTAATAATGAACTTGGAGATAAATAATAAGTTAATATTATTGCCTAAGTAACTCAACATTAGACATGATCGAGACCCCTCTCCGATCAATGATCATCAGCAGGACCGGGATGCCCATGATGACCCCTATGCATTCCACGAGTGAATGTCGTTGAACCATACACACAGAGTTCTATTCCCTTTGTTGACTTTGATATCTGACTTGTCCGAGATCTGATCATTGGCATCACCATGCCTGGTTCAATCTCGTTACCGACAAGTGCTACTTAACTCGTTCCCATGATATTCCATCCTCATGAACTAGTCATATGCTACGCAGCTTCCTGCGTGAAACCTCACCGAGTGGGCCCAGAGTATCTTTTTGTCAGGCGGAAGAACAAATCCTGATCTCGATGCATACGCCTCAACGCATCCCTTTAATATACATGAGAGACACATTTATGATCACCCTGTTATAGTGTGACGGTTGATGCAGTCAAGGCAACCTTCGGTGATAGTGATTAAGCATGATCTCACGGTCTAAGGAACAGGTTACTACGTTTCCTAATTATCGCAACAATGAACTGTGTGACTTGATCGTATTGCAATACTTAATTCGGGTACGTCCATCATCTCATTCATAATGAAATGACCTCATTGTCAATTGACATAAATGCCCATGATTGGGAAACTTCAATCATCGGTTGACCAATGAACTAGTGTGTTCAGAAACCTACTAGGGACTCTGGTTTGTTTACATACCACACGTGTATCAACATTTCTAGTTAATACAGTTATAGCATGGTATAAAACTTATTATAAACTTTAATGAGATATTACAATAAACACTTTATTTATTTGCCTCTAGGGCATATCTCCAACATATAGGCCCCTTGATTGATACGTGAGATTTGGGCGGTATCTCTCTCCTCCGGTTGCACCCATTAGCCTCTCTAAGTCACACGTGAGAAGGGTGTTACAACATATGTGAATTACACTATCCTTTTCATCAGTTTGGACATTTGGTTGTGTTGGCTAGTGCATGAAACTTGACAAGAGGCAGTTCCGGTCCATGGAGGCACCCTCTCACCTCGGTGCTATATATGTTCACCGAGCAAAGCTAACATGCGTGATGGTGCCGACACTACCAGATCCGACAAGAGGGTCGATCAGGGGCCATGGCCGGCGAACTCTGCACGAGCTCTTGTGCGTGGATCCTCATCTGGTTATTGTTGGGTCTTTTTTCTCGCTCAGACTGGTCATAGTAGGGAGTATTATATATATCATTATCACGTAGGTGATACTAGTGTATGACACTACCTCCATAATGCATGGTATCATATGATTTTCTCATAATCTCGTTCTATTTATTATTATGTTGTAGAATCAGAATGCAAATATGTGTACAAGATCTTTTTGTCATTATATTTTCTAGTTCTACATGCTATGATATGGTATCTACCTATGTTACTCTAAATCTCTCTCTCTCTGTCTCTCTCTCTTCGTTAATTAGTTATCGCATCAGGCCTAAGGTGCCACTATAGCTAGGCTCACACGTTTGAAGCATCACCATCGGCCCGTATTGATCATGCGATCGGCCCATTGAAATAGACATGTCGCACTGTATGAGGAGTTGACGGCATTGACATCTTCACAGCTGGTAGTTTAGTCCCACGGTCCCACCTCGGTTAACCAGTAGAAATGGGAGCATCGACGACCTAATAAACATGGCTCGTGGCCTAGTGCTTTGTTCCAACTTGACATAGTAAACAAACAATAAATATTATATATACGCATGTTCGCTTGTTTAAAAGCCATTGTTATCAGATAATATTGTTTGCTTTAATTTAAATAAAATCCAGTGAGATACTCTTGGATTTAATTTAAATTAAAGGTCAGTTCTTTCTTGAAATGTATGATGGGTGCCCCATCGGGTCGGGTTGTTCATATGATTTGGGTATGTCTGCTCTTAGGCCCATGGGTTGGGTCATGGGTGGCAAATTGACCAGATATGGGTTTGGGCATGGGTCTAACTTTGGTCGACCCAGTAAAACCCGACCCGATTGCCAGCCTTAGGTGAGGTGTTGTGGCTAGTGCGGCAATTGGTGATAGGGGTTTGGTTCCCGTGCGAAAGTTTGTCCTTATGGTGTCAATGTTGGTGATGGCGATGCTCTCAAGCGTCGTTCCCTTTTTGGAGGCATCACCGTGGGTGTTCCCCTCCACTCTTGTCTCTGGGTAAAAAACCCTTGGTCTGTTATATTGATTTGTGCGACGACTGCGTACCGGCATCGTTTCCTTCTTGGACACGTTGTATTTCAGCTGTTTGTCGTCGGTTTGGTTTGTAGGCGTATGTCCTAGCGTGGTTTGGCTCACAGTGATGGGTGTTCTCAGTGTCTCTTCTTCCTCAATGGTTCGGCTTCTTGTTAAGTTTAGAGCTCTAGGTTGAGTGTTCGGTCGTTCGACGGCTTGGCGCCCTCCGATCCAGGGCGAGGGTGCAGGGGCCCTGAAAGGACACGGATGTCGCCTAGAGGATGGGGGGTGAATAGGCGATTTAAAATTATTACGGTTAAGGCTTGAATAAATACGGAATAAAACTAACGTTTAATTTATCAAGCCAAAACCTAAACTAGCTAGGTTCACCTATGTGCACCAACAACTTATGCTAAGCAATATAATCGACTAGGTGATAGCAAGATATATAACTTCAAGCTCGATGTCTATCACAAAGTAAATAGCATAAGTAAGAAGCTCGGGTATAGAAATACCGAGGCACTTGGAGACGATGATTTATCCCGAAGTTCACTTCCCAATGGAAGCTAGTCTCCGTTGGAGCGGCGCGGTGTTTACCAAAGTGAAACACCGAGTAGCCTTGATATGGCACACCGTATCTCCGTTGTGTCTTACCACCGATGTGGCGAGGCACTTGTCACTATGTTGCCGTTGAGGTTGACAACTAGAACCTTTACAAGGATGAAGCTCACTCCACAAGTTGGAGGGTCTTCACCAAATGCACCGAGCCGCCAAGACTCGATGCCCAAGGCCGAGGCACACACCACAACTCAATTGGTGGCTCCCGGCAATGTCTTCGTAGCTACCAAAGCTCCGAGACAAACAAGGTTGAGCCACACTCCACAATTGGAGGCTCCCAACAAATCCCGTGAGCCACCAAGACTCCGAGAAAACAACAACCGTCTAGGGTACCAACGTGCCCTAGAGGAACGAGCTCTAGGGTACCCAAGCACCCAAGAGAAACAAGCTTCTCAACTTCGACTTCCACGAATCACCGTAGAGAACTCAAACCGATGCAACTAATGCAATGGCAAGAACACACTAAGTGGTCAAGTTCTTCCAACCCGAATCCAACCAAAGCAACTAATGCTTGGGAGGGATTTGAGAGGAAGAACAAGGAGAAACACCAAGAAAAACTCCAAAGATCTAGATCCAAAGTGTTCCCCTCACTTAGAGGAGAAATCAATCGGTGAAAACATGGATCTAGACCTCCTCTCTCTTTTCCCTCAAAAACTAGCAAGAACTATTGGAGATTGAGAGATAACCAAGCTCAAGAGGGTCAACAATGGAGGGGAGAAAATGCTCAAGAAGTTGGCAAAAGGTTAGGGTTTATTTGGGGAAGAAACCCCTTAAATAGGGGCTCCAAAAATATGGCCGTTGGGCCATTTTCGTAGCCAAAACAGGGCAGCCGGCCTGTGGACCGGCCCAGGCCGGCAGGGAGGCCGGAGTGCCACCCGCATGGGCCAGCCTGGGAGCCGGCCCAGGCCGGCGGGAAGGCCGGGGGCGCACCCGAGTGGGCCGGCCTGGGAGCCGGCCCAGGCCGGCAGGGAGGCCGGTGGCCCACCCGAGTGGACCGGCCGGGGAACCGGACAAGGCCGGCGGTGAGGCCGGGGTGATGGCCGAATGGGCCGGCCTGGGAGCCGGCCCAGGCCGGCGGTCCATTTTCCCTTTTTTTTCTTTCTAATAAAACTTCCAATAGTAAAACCGCAATAACTTTCACTCCCGAACTCCGTTTTCGATAATCTTGGACTCGTTGGAATCGTCACAACGAGTACTACAAGAATATGCAGAGAAACATCATTGTTCAACAAGATATGGTAAAACCAAATGATGAAAGGTAAAACCTTTCTATTGAAAACCGGAAAACCATATCTTTTGCAAATGAAGTCCGAATGACATGAAACCAATTTTGTTGGAAAGAGGACGACAAATGCTACCCAATAACAAGTGAAAATATTGAAGCCAAGCAAGGGAGATTTTGCTAATAAATGGAAGAGTGAAACCTTCCGCATAGATGGACCGGCAAAATCTCCACCACCGAAAACTCTATAGGAGACACATATGAAAACCGTTTTCGGTGATCTTGGCCTTGTCATGAAAAACACGACAAGCACCAAAACCACACTACGATAAGATCCAAATAGGAACCAATAAAGATGATGCCAAGGATGCAAAGGTTTGAGCTCTCTACGACCGATACGCTAAAGCTCACTTGAGAGCCCCTCTTGATAGTACGGTTACCTATCCTAAAACCCGGTCTCCCAACTACACCGGTAAAATAGAAACCCTATCAAGATCATACATTTTCCTTACGCATTCCACTTGAGCTAGATGATGACGATCTTGATCTACTCTCAAGTGGATCACCTTTCTTGATTGTGCTCCGCTCGGTGAAGACTCGCATATTGCTCCCCCATACACTAATATGAGAGAGACACTCTTTCGCATATCTTCACATGCCCTTATCTTGTATATTGATCAACTTGCACTTAGCTTTGATCAACATATAATCTCCTTCTTTTAGCCTTGACTCCAACATATGGAGTTCAAGCATTCCTTATGGACCAACACTGCAAATATAATTCAAAACACACATTAGTCCATAGAGATTGTCATTAATTACCAAAACAACACATGGGGGGCAACCATGCTCTTTCAGGCCCTCTTTGACAATATACGATAGGTACAACGATGAGGTTTGTCCTGTTACGAGGCGGGCGATGTTCACTTCTTATGTTGTTTTGCCTTCCTCTCACTTGGACATTTCATTCGCATCACTCTTCAGCGAGCTCTTGGTCTACGAAATCTCCATCAGCAGCTGCAGGTTGCATGCCATTTTCTTTCCCTTTTCTTGTATTGTTGTGGTCTTTGTATGTTGTTCTCCTCAGCACCTTGTATCCGTCGCTGTTTAGGGGCTTTATTAGCTTATAAAGTTAGGCAGTTTGTGCTTTTTTTCATAAATAAAATGGATCAAATTAACAAGCACATATAGCAAAAGCTTTCATCCTTTAGTCCCAGAACACGTACTTCACAAAGGTGTATTTTACTACCGTAATTCGTAATGGCATACTATACTATACACGTCCACGTGAGTGACTTTTGCAAGCATATTTGCGAACACGTGATACCCAATGGTGCATTTGACCGTTTTTCACGGTGGACATCAAATGCTAGTAGGTGCGGGAGCTGCAAAAGCACCAGCTGGCCTTTTTTTCTCTCAGTGTCACAGACGTGTCGCCGCGAAAATATGCTTTGCCCGTGAGATGAGCCGTGAGATGGCCAGATCATTTTCTTAGAATGGGAACCTAAATTATTTTTGTCAAACAAAGAGGAGAGAGGACTCTGTTCTGTGGGAGCACCGAGCAGACATGGGAAGAAAGTAGGAAGAACAGAGGCAGAGAGGTCATTTCCCGGTGACCGAATCCGAGCTCGAGTGTATTCCAATCTGACTTGAATAGACCAAGAAATCTGTGTTAATGCATCCCTATTCGGTTTCGGTTTCTATTTCTAAGGTTGGTCTGTCCCATAAAAAACTACCTGTCTCGCTGGATCCCCTGCGCCAGCACCGCTCTTCGTCTCAAATCGAAGCCAAGGAGATCGATCGGTTTCGGTTCTCGCGTGGTGTGAAGATCGTGGTCCTTCTGTTGGTAAGTTGTTCCCTAGCAGATCTTTCTTCTTCCTAGCAAAAGAAGAAGAAAACAAACAGATATATTTTTTTTCTTCACGACTGATCTCAGCTGACCCAATCCCGTCCCATTGGCAGGACCAAGGTGAGAGTCGTGAGACTCAATTTGGCGCAGGAGCACGATGTCGAGCAGTAAGAGGAGGAGGGTTGAACCCGTCCGCCGCTGCAGCGGCGCTGCCGAACGAGATGGTGACAGAGGTGCTCCTGCGGCTGCCCGTCAAATCCATCCTCCGCTTCCGCGCCGTCTGCCGCTCCTGGGCCGCGGCGCTCTCCTCCCAGGTGTTCTGCAACCTCCACATGGCGAAGGTTGAGGCGGAGCCAGCGTCACCTAGTCTGATATTCATCTCGCCGTCACCAAGGTTCGACTCCACCGGGGTGTACTCGTGCTCGCCGTCAGGCGACAGTCTACTGTTCACTCTCGATGACGTGCGCGGCGACTTTGCTGACATGACGCCTGCGCCGTGCCGGGGCCTCACCCTCTTGTACGACGCCGTGGCGCCAGCCTACTACGTCTTTAACGCCGCCACACGGGCAGTCAGCCGGCTGCCGCGTTACCAAGACTCCATGAGTGCGACGGCTGGTCTCGGGTTTGATGCCAGGACCAATGAGTACAAGGTGGTGAGGTTATTCCGTGGAGATTATTTCGACAATCAGAAGATCAAGTGTGAGGTGTACATCCTTGGTGGGGATCAATGGAGGCCAGCTGTTGGAGGTGTACCTTTCAGGTTCTGCAGATTTGCTAATGTCGCCATTAACACTGCAAGATGAAGGGTGTGTTTGTTTGGGCTGTGGCTGGCTGTCTGTGGCTGGCTGTGCTGCTGTGAGGGGAAAGCCGCTTTTCTGAGTTTAACTGTTTGGCGACTTGGCTGGCTGTTTAGGTGTGAGATGAGGAATTCTCTGAAATACCCTCCGAATTTCATAAACATGTATATTTACTAATTGAAATGTGGATTGATGTGTGTAAGCGTATCTGTCACTATAAATATAAAAAAGACACAATATTAAACACACCAAAAGTGGATTTGTCCAAAATACATATCCGTAATATTACACAAATAAGATATCGTCCATAATAAATATAGATTTATCCAAAATACATGTCAATGACCTCAGATTTACAGCAGTATCATAGCAGACCTCAGATTTACAGCAGTATCATAGCAGACCTCAGATTTACAGCCTAAAATTTGACCTCAGATTTACAGACAGCAGGGAGGAGGTGAGCTGATGGCCGGGGAGGAGGTGAGCTGACGGCAGGGCGGGGACGGAGTCGGGCGACGACGGCAGGGACGGGGACGGGGTCGGGCGACGACGGCAGGGACGGGGACGACGGCGGGGTCGGGCGACGACGGCGGGGATGGGGACAGGGTCGGGCGACGATGGCGGGGAAGGGGAGGAGGTCGGGCGAGGAGGTGGGGGAGGAGGTCGGGCCGGGGCGGGGTCGGGCGACGACCGCGGGGAGGAGGTCTGGCGGCGCGCGTCGCTCGCGGCAGGCGATGGGAGGAACCCTAGCTCGGGCTCGATGGGGAATTTGGGAACTGAGGACGGAAAAACGATTCGGCCTGGGAATAGATAGGGTCTAACCTCACGGTGGCATCTGGTTCGTAAATTCCTCAAATGACATGTCCAAAGATAAAAACGGTTCGGTTCCGATTGCGGGAAGCCGCGGGAAGCACCTCATGATGTGCTTTTTCCAATTTGCCTATTTCCCTCGTTGGCTTCGGCGAAGCCCGCAGCCGAAGCAGTGCGTTTGGTTCGTTTCCGCTGCTTTTTCCACTGGAAAGCGGGTATAAGCCCAAACAAACACCCCCGAAGTAAGCTGCAGCCCGTGTTTGCGGATGGATTTCTTCATTGGCTTATCGACCCGGCTATTCTCTTCACGGCGCCAAGAGCTGCCATCTTATCATTTTCTGTCGCGGATGAGACCTTTAAATGGGTCCGATCGCCGTCACCGTCATTCCAACTATCAGGCGCGCACTTGGTGGAGCTTCATGAACGAGGTGTTCTATGGTACCCTCAAATGAATAATAGCCCTCTATTTTCGATCATCCAAAGGTCCACAAGAATTCATACTGGTGTCAAAAACATGACCAGTACAATTCATACTACTCACAAAATCCGTACCGCTCATAGAAAAGGCCGTAGACGGGCCCCGGCCCAACACAGTCCAACTCGCTATGGCCTGTATGGGCTATCGTCCAACCGCATCGCGACCGAAATAGATCTCTGCTCCTCGTCTCGTCTTCTTGGCCGGGAAGAAGGGAAGAGACCATGCGATGGCGGTGCCGCTGGAGATTCAGGGCGCGACCCGGACGGAGCTGGCGGAGTGGTACGCTGCCCTCGCCGACCTCTACCAGCCGAAGCTCTCACACTAGTTCACCCTCAAGTTCGACTAGTTCCCCGCCAGCTCTCACACTCATTGTCAAGTTCAATAGACTAATTTTTTATGTGCATTGTTACCACTGACAGGTGCATGGGATGAAAACAACAACTAACAGAACATTACAAAGGTGACTGAGTACATGATAGAGATAGCGAGACACCCTATGGTGAATGACAGAAGTACATGCAAATATATTCTACAAGAGTAAAGCTATAGAGGTGTCCAGTTAAAATTTCAGTTCAGATTTTGAAACAGACATAACATCCAGCTGATGAACATCCCTCATCAGTAGGAACAACTCCAAGATATTCTCAAAACATAAGAGTGTCAGATTTTGCAAACTTAAGAACTGATCAAAATTTTGTTTAAAAAAAACTAATCTAAACCAACCGAACATCTCGCTCCTCGCAGCCTTGCTCTTCTTTTCAGTGAAGAGAGAGAGAGTCGATCACCGTGCAACAGGAAGTTGTATCACGAAATCTTGCACTGTGCTCGCCATTCAAAGAACTGCTTGGCGTGCTCGCCCTGTAAAGAACTGCTTGGCGGACACAAACGAGTACCGGATATGACTCGCTGTCCTCTTTACATTGCAGAACATCCATGAATCATCGGGCTGGGGATACCTGTCATTAAGCAGCAACGAAGCAATGTCCCCTTTGAGCTTCGGCGGAGGCATGGCGTGCTGAACGTTTATCTGTAGGGACATCAGAAATGTGAAAATTGTTTCATCATTTTAGTTTCTAGACATTATTTATGAAAACTAGAATATGATTAAGAAGATAAATGAATTTTATGCAATATTTATGAAAGGTATGCAGTCAAGACCGATAAACAAAGGAGTTGGTTCGGGTTTGGAAAGAAAAAATGGAGAAAATGCAGCAAAATACCAACCGGAAGTGGACTAGAATTATGGGCTAAGGCAAAATAAAAAAATCATCTACATGATGATTAAACACTCCTAATACGAAAATGGTGCTTGGGCAACATAAGAGTCTAAATAATAGTGAATCTAAGAACTCGTGGTTCGAACTTCCAAATATGAATACCATTGTTTAAATAACTCAGAACATACCAAAGTTTAGATAACTCACTGCATAGCACCGGACGCTTCAGAACATGAGAGTCACCAAGTAGAGTGTTCCCCTTCCGCCAGTCACGCCCGCTGAAGCGTCTATCACTGCAACATCCGCCGATGTAGCGGCTCCAACATGACCCTTCCCGAGTATCTCGGCGATGGAGGTGCAGCAGCGTTGCCGCGATACATGCTTGCTTCCTCGACCCATGAACATCAGCCTGATGATGTACATCTTCTTCCGATGCACTGGCCTTGCGGCGGACGATCTTGACGCACTCAAAATATTTTGAGAGCAAGGTTGGCGGTCACGACCGGTTCAATGAAAATTTTGGCCCGGGTGAATGAAAATACATTCAGTTTATACTAATTTTTTATATTTCTCTACGTCTTATTTTTAGTATAGTACAATATTATAAGTATCATTATCTATTTGTTCATATAGTTTAACCATATAACTATCAATATTATTAAATATTAGCTGGTGTATTTTGACTATCATTGAAAGTATTAAATTGTATTTTGTAACAAAGGTTTGTTCTAAAGATATTTTTCTACAATCAAAATCTATATTGATTAATTATATGTTTCGTGTTAAAGATAGGCAAAGAGTAGGATCTAACAAATATTTCAATAGTGATTTCTAGTGTATGATTAAATAAGCATATTTACAACTTCTACAACAACATTGCTTTGCCATGGTCAAAAAGTGTTTAGTAAGTTAAAATTTAACAAATTGTACATCCTTGGTGGGGATCAATGGAGGTCAGCTGTTGGAGGTGTACCTTTCAGGTTATGCAGATTTGCTAATGTCGCCATTAACACTGCAAGACGAAGTAAGCTGCAGCCCGTGTTTGCGGATGGATTTCTTCATTGGCTTATCGACCCGGCTATTCTCTTCACGGCGCCAAGAGCTGCATGTTGGGAAGATCTCCAACGGTGCGGTCCAACGGCCGCACCGCACCCATGGTCAATGCGCCCTGATCGGGGGCGCCCAACCCTATCCATGGTTGGTGGGCCCCTGTGGCAGCGCTATAAAGACAGGGTGGGGGCCGGGGCACGAGATACGAGGTTCGCCGTGCCGCACGACCCACCCGATACACCCATCCGATCTAGGGTTAGCGCTAGGCCACGGGAAGTTCACCACCGCCGCCACCACACTCGCTCCTCTCACCCACCTCGCTGGCCACCACCACCATGGCCGGCAGCTCGAGCTCTGCACCGCAAGGAGAAGGTAGTCTCTCCAATCCCTCTCTCTCTCTCTCTCTCTCTCTCTCTCTCTCTCTCTCTCTCTCTCTCTCGGTCTCTCTCTCTCTCTCGTTTTGGTCAAGGGCAAAACCCTAAAGTTGTTACCGTGATTGATCTAGTCTAGTAGATGTTGTTTTAACACTGCCATCTTATCATTTTCTATCGCGGATGAGACCTTTAAATGGGTCTGATCGCCGTCACCGTCATTCTAACTATCAGGCGCGCACTTGGTGGACCTTCATGAATGAGGTGTTCTATGGTACCCTCAAATGAATAATAGCCCTCTATTGTCGATCATCCAAAGGTCCACAAGAATTCATACTGGTGTCAAAAATATGACCAGTACAATTCATACTACTCACAAAATCCGTACCGCTCAGAGAGAAGGCCATAGACAGGCCCCGGCCCAACACAGTCCAACTCGCTATGGCATGTATGGGCTATCGTCCAACTGCATCGGGACCGAAATAGATCTCTGCTCCTCGTCTCGTCTTCTTGGCCGGGAAGAAGGGAAGATGAAGATGCGGAAGAGACCATGCAATGGCGGTGCCGCTGGAGATTCAGGGCGCGACCCGGACGGAGCTGGCGGAGTGGTACGCTGCCCTCGTCGACCTCTACCAGCCGAAGCTCTCACACTAGTTCACCCTCAAGTTCGACTAGTTCCTCACCCTCGCCGTCGTCCAGGTCAGGTTTGACTCGATCCGCCCCTCCCAGCTCCCTTCCTGGTAGCTTGTGTACTGTAGCGCGGTTTGATCTGTTCTAAGGGATGGAGGATGCCTTGTCTTGGCTGACTGTTAGGCTGATGCATGGCGAGCATGGGCGAGAGACGCCCTTGATTCTCTGGGAAATATCACCGCCCTAATTGGAAGTACCTAGTTGTTGAAAGTTGAAAACACAAACCAGTGGGGTTAGTTCTCTTTACCCGAAGCTAGATATACACTGATCACTGATGCCAAGTTGCCATCTAACACTGTCCCTTTAGAGTTTATTTCACAAAAGTAGTTTGCCTGTCAGGGTAATGCTTTACAAACTAGTCCGTAGTTTCAATTCTCAAGCTACTCATGTTTACAGCGTGTGCTATATAAGGTGCATCCTCCATAGAACATGCTATATGTTAGACTGATTGTCGATTAGACACTATTTTCCATCCTGCATAAATGTGTATTATTCAAGCCAGTACACTATTTTGTTGTTCTACAAAGATTTAATTAATGTGTTATTGTTGCAAACTGGGATTATTGTGAAAGAACAATGGACCGGGAGGGGCGTTTCTGCACCCGGGTGCACATGCACCTGGTATTTTCGAGCATTTTTAAAAAATAGTAAAACATTACGAAAAAATCTGAAAAAAATTGGTGACACACACATATGAGTTTTTCACAATCGTGCAAAATTTCGGAATGAAATGACAAATTATGTGCTCTGTATAAAAAAGACAAATATAGTTGTCAGAATTAGATCTAAAAACACAAATTTGAAAACACAGATTTTGTCTTTTTTGCACAGAGCACAGAATTTGTCATTTCATTCCGAAATTTTGCACGATTGTGAAAAACTCATATGTGTGTGTCACCAATTTTTTTCAGATTTTTCGTAATGATTTACTATTTTTAAAAAATGCTCGAAAATAACAGGTGCATGTGAGCTCGGGTGCACAAGTGAATTTCCGCAATGGACCTCACTTCTACTATCACTTTATTTATGCAACTGTTTAGCTCAAGCAGTGGGGAGAAGAATGCAGTAAATAGCTTCAATTCCTCGTTGGTCGTGGGCCTCCTTACTCGGGTATTTATACTTTGTTTCTTCTTGCTGAAGATTTAAGAGATGGTGTCTTGTCCTAAACATTCTACCTGTTCCAAAATATTTTCTAGTTCCCTTCAGAAACATTGATTCTCTCTCCATCCTTGTTGCAGTGCAAGAGTGACATCGAGTCCTCAAGTCGGAGTTTGTGTCTTTGGAGAAATTGGTGGCGCTGTCCGGGCTGACCAGCAAGCTCAATGGATTATGAATTTCTTGAGACGAGTGTATTGTCTGAGGAGAACCTACCTGGATGATGACGTTTTCTCTCTCAAGAGTCAAAAAAAATTTGCAGCAATATTTTGTCCATGATAGATGTTTGGATTCTTTAAATGAGGCTGGGATGGCAATGATCTGCTAGAATTAACAGGTGTCAACTGTTTGTGTTTCTGCCAGTTATAAACTAATTGTACATTGTACATATTCGTGTATAGAAATTATGTGTGGTGTATAAGGGGAATATGCAAGAAATATATCTCTCGTCGTGCTCGGTTTATCGATTTAAACAAACTGGTGTGTTTCTTGCACACGGATTGCAACGTGTTGTAAGAAACCGGTGTATGCTACTGCTGACTTGTTATAACCGTCAAAAATGAAACTCTTATTTCAACATTCTCTTGAAGTTAATAATTTGTTGTTGTACATACAAGACATGAACATGAATTTAATATAACAAAACCACATCAATTTACGAGGCCACACCTACAGTACCATACAAGGACATATCAATTTGAAGGTCTTGCTAACAAAAGTATGAATATGCAAAGAGTTATATTGCATTCTCTTGTATGTGCCACCATTGTTGGGGCGCCAAGAGTCGATGATTTTAGTTAAAAAAAGAGTAGATGATTTTTCTTAAAAACAGCAACTCAGAATCAGAAAGAAGGAAATAAAACATGATCCTATAACCAGACAAGAAAAGCTAGCTAGCGAGCTGCAGCCGAACACAACTGTTAGCGTCCACTCAGATTTTCAACCTAGTTTCAAACGTTTATGCGCACACAGCCCAACTACAAGTGAGAGCCCATTCCATCCCAAAAGCCCGGACTGAAGTAAGGAGGGAATCTCTCCCTTATAAGACGGGTGTGGCCTCCTCCACTAGGCGAGGTGGGACTAAACTGAGCAGCTTTCCACCGGCCTACAGAGTGGTCCTCACATCCCATCCCCCTAGGAAGCCCCCTAGGCGGGCATGACGATGCTGGCTCTGATACCAAATGTTAGCGTCCACTCAGATTTAGCCCAGCACTCAGCCTAGTTTCAAACGTTTATGCGCACACAGCCCAACTACAAGTGAGAGCCCATTCCATCCCGAAAGCCCGGACTGAAGGGAGGAGGGAATCTCTCCCTTATAAGCTGGGTGTGGCCTCCTCCACTAGACAAGGTGGGAATAAACTGAGCAGCTTTCCACCTTCCTACAGAGGGGTCCTCACATCCCATCCCCCTAGGAAGCCCCCCAGGCGGGCATGGCGATGCTGGCTCTGATACCAAATGTTAGCGTCCACTCAGATTTAGCCCAGCACTCAGCCTAGTTTCAAACGTTTATGCGCACACAGCCCAACTACAAGTGAGAGCCCATTCCATCCCGAAAGCCCGGACTGAAGGGAGGAGGGAATCTCTCCATTATAAGCTGGGTGTGGCCTCCTCCACTAGGCGAGGTGGGACTAAACTGAGCAGCTTTCCACCGTCCTACAGAGGGGTCCTCACATCGATGTGAGGACCACTCTGTAGGCAGGTGAAGAGAGAGCCTTGTCATCTCCTATGGCTAAGAGCAACTCCAGCCGTTGGCCCCCCCAGGCCGAATTGCCAGCGTTTTTTTGGCCCTGCTGGGGGGGCGCCGGCGAAAAAAAATGGCGTGCGGTTGGAGTGGTTCCCAGTCGTGAACCCCAGACGGTACGGCGAAAACAAGACGTAATTTCATCAAATTCGACGAAACTTCATAAAATTCGACGAAACTTCATAATATTCGGTGATAATTAGCGATATTTGGCGATATTTTACAATAAAACTAAAAAAAAAAGAAAAAAAAACTGCGGCGGCGTCTACAGCCCGAGGCGGCTGTAGAAGACGGTGTAGTCCTCCCCGTCGTCGGAGTCGCCGCCGCCGCCATAGCTCGGAGGAGCAGCAGGGGCACGCCCGGCCTCGCCGTCGCCGCCGGTGCCTGGCTCCTGCTTCGGCGTCAGCCACCGGCTGGTGCTGGTGCCGGCCTCCTCGTCGTCGTCGTCCAGGACGACGACCTCCGGCGAGGCACGACGGCTGCGGCGCCCGTAGCGCTCGAAGGCCTCCCGCTGCTCGGCCTCGACGCGCCGTTTGCGCTCCTCCTCCTCCCGCTCGTGCTCGCGGGCCGACCACGCACAGGCGAAATCCGCCGGCGCCGGAGGGACGTCGTCGAGGCTGGCCGCCAGGGCGGCCGCCATCACGGCCTCCTCGTCGTAGGGCTCCTCCTTGACGACGGCCTTCTTTCTGAAGGCCTTCTTCAGGGCGCGGCCGACGACGCCGGTGCCGGGCTCCCGCTTCGGCGTCAGTAGGCGGGAGGAGCTCCCGCTCCCGCCGCCGGTGCCCGGCTCCCTGATGACGATGCCGCGCGAGGGCGCCGCCGGCTCTTGCTTGATGACGCTGGCGAGCGGCGTCGAGGAGCGGGCTCCTGCGTCGGAGGAGGAGGACGACGAGCACGCCATCCTCCTCGGCTCCCATCCGTGCCGCCGTCCCCTCCTCGCCGGGCCCTGCCGCTCGTGGCGGTCCTCGAAGAAAGGCACCCACGTCGAGGAGTTCTCCGGGTGCCAGGCGGGATCCTCCTGCTGCTCCGCCGTCAGCTCATCGCGGACGGCGTAGATCTCGGCCCACCGCCGGTCGGCGGTGGGGATGGGGGGGATCGGGATCCCCATCTGGCTGAGCCGCCATCCTCCTCCGGGGAGCTTCATGGCGGGTGGGCATGGGTAGCCCGTCTCGTGAAGGAGGCGTGCCTCCCGCTCCTTAAGCCAGTTCCGGCCGAAGCCGTTCGCCGCCGCGCCGCTAGCCATTGGGTGTGGTGTGCGCTCGGTGATCGAGAGGAAGCGCGGCGAGGGTGTATGCTCGGTGAGGAAGTGCGGCGAGTGTGTGATCGGCGGTGTGCGGGTGCAGTAAATAAATACCGGCGGGGGAGAGGGCGGGGCAGTAATAACTACGGCGCGCCTAACTCCGCCGCGTGGCCGATTTGACTCGACGGCGGTACGCCTGACCGGCGGCAGAGCAGTAATGCGACGCGGAAGGCGAGGCGATGAGGACGACGAAACGGTTGTGCGGCTGACACCGCGGGTCCACGGGATGCTTCGCGCGGTTTCCCTCGGCTCCGCGCCGTTTCGCGTCATTTTCCCTTTCGCCGGCGCCCCCAGGCCGAACCCGGGGCGCTGGGTTCGGCCTGGGACGCCGGATAAAAATTGGGCCAAATCCGGCGAAAAAAGAGGCCTTGGGGGGGCGCTGGGGGGCGACTACGGGAAAAATGATCCGCCGGCGTCAAAAAGGGGGTCCTGTAGGGGCTCTCGGGGGAGGGCTGGAGCTGCTCTAAGGCTAGCAAGGAGATCCTACTCCGGCTACCGGGTGATTACGTTGCGCAGTGCAAACTTGTCAGCAGGCAGTGGCTTAGATTGATCGAGAGCCAAAGCTTCACGCGCTCTTACTATGTGGTTAAGAACAACATGAACATGAAGCCAAAGATCATGCTTGTGGGCAAGGGTGCTGGTGGATTAGGTTTCAGCTTTGCTCCGTTAGAAAAATTGCTCGGGAAGGCTCCTAGTCAGGGTGTGTGGCTTGACACAAAGGTGGTTTGCTCCAAACCTTGCCATGGCATGAACCTGGTAAGTACTGAGTTTGAGGACTATCTCTGCAATCCATTTACAGGTTACCGTTGTGTCTACAATGGTCGAATCAGGTCCTTCGATGCACCCAACCATGTATTGGCAGTGATGGGTAGCAATGGTTGTACGCAAGAAGGCCATGCTTTTGCCATTGGCAATAGGAATGTTGGGTTGGGGTTCGATCTGCTGACTCGGGAGCATGTCATTGTTCAACATTTCTATCACTGGAAAGACTTCAAATCTCGTCAATATTTTTTGACCGTCTTACTTGTTTGCTGTAACATTAGCCCGCCAGAAGATCACCTTGAACCGCCTCTGCCTTTGAATAGCATGCCTCCAGCCTACCTGGCAGGAGTAATGTACTGGATGAGTGAACCGAGGTTGGGCCAAAGTTATGAGAGGGCCGTTGTCTCCTTCGACATTGGAACAAGGATGTTTGGTGTCATCCCCTGCCCTCCATGCATCTCAAAGTGGAACAACGCAAGTCCTTGTCAAACATTGATAGAGATTGAAGGAATATTGTGTGTTGTTCTTGCAGATCCAGTAGGAGAAGAATTAGATGTTTGGAAGTTGCAGATTGATGGATGGGATAGAGCATATAAATTACATCTAAAAGGTTGGCCTGGCTATTCCTTGACAGAAAATGTCGTGGTGCCGCTTGCTGTTGATCCGAAGGATGGGAGGTTCTTGTTGAACACAGGGAGAAAACTTGGTCTCTGATGTAACGAAGCGGTCAATTGAGAACTTATATCCTCTTGATGAGGAGATGCACAGATGCTCTAGTGGCGTGCAATATTTGGAGGGCAAAAATCAGATAGACAGTAAAATATTGCCCTTTGTCCCTATGTTATACGAAAGAGTGTAGCAAGTTATCCTCGCTGGAGCAAAGCAAGGTGGTTACGCGAATAGCTTGTATTACTAGCATTTTTAGCGTCAAAGTTTGAATTTGGATGGTACGATGCAAGTTACAGTACTTATTTAGTTAGTCCAATCTGTATCTTTGCTATGTTAGCACTTTGGCATATCGCCTGTAATTAATATAAATCTTTGAGCGCCTTCTTTTGTTTCTAATGTCTCTTCTTTCTTTTTTCTCTTTTTTTTGCTAACGTGATACTACAGTTCTGACGATCTAGTATTCTTGATGGGAGCAGAGGAAAGCAACGCACGCGGGGAGACTGTCCAAGACCCGGTGTGATTGGCTCAAGCTAACTGGGTTAATTATACTAGAGCGAACAAAGAAGAAATTCAGGAATTTTGAGACACAGACTGCAGAAACGAGTTAATAGCATTGGTGGTCACTGAACTTGTCATGCATGTGCACATAAGTCACACAACTTGTAAAACGAAAAAACCGGTCACTCAACTCACGAACCCGGTGCACCCGAGGTCACTTTCTAGTCTAGACCACGCAAAACCAGTTGACCGTATTTGACCATATTTCTGGCAAGGCGGACCCACTGACGGTCTGCTCCTCCACGCCTTGTCCACGCCGTTTCGCCCCGGTCACCGGCCATGCCTCACCGCGACCCCCGCCCCGGCACCGCGCTGGCCGGCACCGCGACCCCCGCCCCGGCACCGCGCTGGCCGGCCGCACTTGCTCTCCGCGCCTTGTACGCCGCGCACACCTGCTGGCCGGCGCGCCTGCTCGGCCGCCCCCCGCGGAGGAGCCGGTGGCCTCGCGTGCTCGCGTCGCCGCTGCGTACGCCTGCTGGCCGGCCGAGCCTGCTCGGCCGCCCCCCGCGCCGGTGGCCTCGCGCGCTCGCGTCGCCGCCGCGCCCCTGCCTGCTGCCCTGATGGTCGCCGCCTCGCCCTTGCTCGCGTCCCACGCACGCACGCACCACACTGCACCGAGCCGAGCCGCACAGGCCGCCTCGTCGGTCCAGCAGCCAGCCACCAATCTGTCTTGATCTGTTGCTAGCAGAGCAGGGCACACAAGCCAGCAGGAGCAGGTACGCAGGCACCACCCGCGCACATGCATTGCTAGCTAAGCAAGTAAGCACGCTTCGGAGAGGAGAGGATTTTTTTTCAGCAGTCCGCGTGGGTGCTGTTTCGGTGCTCGTCGAGGCGTGGCGCACTCGGCCGGCGCGAGCCCTTACGGCGGTCGCCAACATCCCCTGCGGCAGAGAAGTGGCTGGGTACCAGGCGACTGCCAAGTGCCAACGCTGGTGGTCAAGCTCCCGGTTTTTTTACCGGAGGCGCAGGAAGAATCCGCGTGTCCGCTCACGCCACCATGTCGCCATGGCGTTCCTCTGGATCTCGTCCTCCGAGGCGGCGTTGAGCGCGACCAAGTGCGGTCTGCAGCGCGGGAACGAGGCTAGGCGGCGGCGACGCAAGCAAGCGAGGCCATCGGCGCGGCGGCGGCCGAGCAGCCGCGGCCGGGCAGCAGGCGTGCGGGGTGGGCGAGGCACGGAGGCCGAGCAGCCGCGGCCGGCCAGCAGGCGTGCAGGGCGGGCGAGGCGCGGAGGCCGAGAAGCCGCGGCCGGCCAGCAGGCGTGCGGGGCGAGCAAGCGCGGCCGGCCAGCGCGGTGACTTGGCACAGGGAGAAGGCGCACGGTCTGGAGTAGGCGTGGGGCCGGGCGTAGGGAGAAGGCGCACGGCGTGGCCGGCGGCAACGCGGGGACAGGCGCAGGCGCATGGCTTGGTCAATGCCACAAGGAAAATAGGCGTCTGTCAGTGGGTCCACCTTCTCAGAAATATGGCCAAATACGGTCAACCGGTTTTTTCGTGGTCTAGACTGGAAAGTGACCTCGGATGCACTAGATTGGCGAGTTGAGTGACCGGTTTTTCCGATTTGCAAGTTGGATGACTTATCTGCACATACGCGACAAGTTTAGTGACCACCAATACTATTAACTCTGCAGAAACCTCACAAAGATCTTGTAAAACCATCAATTATTTAGATGTGATAATAGCCTTGTCCATCCGTGTGTTCTGGGCGTCTGGGCGGCGGGCCTTTCTGGGCGTTTGTTTCTTAAGAATTTTGCAAAACTAAGTTTGCTGATGTCTGTTAAAAAAAACATAACCGTTTGCTAACCCAAATACTATCTCTGAACATATTTATTGTCCTTGTGTTATGTAGATATATGCAGGTTGGCAATGCAGCTGCTGTTCCGGTTGCTCGAGCTCTGGTATGTTCCCTCGCGAAGGCTTACAAGAGTGAATCTGATGATGACCAGCCCCTGATCGAATTGCCTGCGAGTTTTGGGCTTCTAGATCAAGCAGCAGCCAAAAGGTCGTCTTCAAGTCCTCCTAGCGGTGAAGTGGTGTTGGAAAATGATTGTTTATTTGTTTGATCGATTATGTTGATGTGGGTCATACTAGAAGTTATGGAACTGTCCAAGTTGTTTCTTCTGGTTTGTCCGATTCTTCAAACTTTGTAACTTGACTGAGCTGCATTTATTTCCCCGTGTTTCCTGGATGATTTTCAGCTTTTAACGTTTTAAAAGCTTTGGTTTGTGTGGTCCTTTGTACAAATGGAGTATTTTCATGGGGAAATCAAAGCTTTAAAAACGTGGAGTGTTTTCATGGGGAAATCAAACCATGCATGTCATAACGTGGAGTATTTTCAGTCATATTAACTTCAGTGTTCCTTATGACATGCATGGTCGGAGTGCTGAATTTTGCTCAACATCTGGCCAAAAAATGATGCCCGGCAACATAACTCTGGAGTTTTCAGCTGTTTCTTTCATTCATGTTAACCATGTTTGTAAACGGGTGGAACATGTTCTCGTGCGTTCTGCAGAGCATGAAGTCGATGTGGCGTGGGTGTATGAGGCGCAGATGTACTCCGGCTTCTCCTTTGTAATGAATTATCTGCTCTTTAACCGATGCAACTCCGCCCAATTACTTAAAAAAGAATGTGGAGTTCCCCGGAATAAATTACAGAACTGTGGCAAGATGAGACCAGGACTTCCCAAGATCAACATTGACGCTGCCTATACTATGACCAATCTCGAGATGACAGTTTGAGCTTTTTGCATCAGGGATTCTTGTGGTAAAGTGCATGTTTCAGGCATCCGAAAACTTAGAACCCAATTTCTCTGAAGCAGGCCCTTTCATGGATTGATCTTGATCTACCCGCATGGGTCTTTTATCCAGGGAAGACAAGTACCTCCTGCTGCACAACCTTGAGCAAGTTTACAGAATTGGGTTTTACTTCAGGAATGTGGCTCAAATTATTGGCAGAACTTGTGCTTGTATGGAGCCGGCTATTCTGCTGTCACCAGCTTGTTCAACGAAACCTGCCCATTTTCATTGAAAAGAATGCTCAAAGAAGACGAGCAATACTGTTTGACATTCAAGTAAACCATATCCGTCCAGCAGCACAAGCTAGAAAAAATGGGACACCAAATGATCTAGGAATGGCATAATTCTTGACTGATATACTACAATAAAACCAACTTGGCATTCTCCAAAACCAGGAGGAAATCATTCTTCATACATATACACACATTCCGGCTTGACATTCTTCAAAGTGCAGGATGAACAGATGCAGTACATGTTTCTACGTCAGATATCTGGTACAAGAACCAGAACATTTCTCTCTTCATTACCACGACCATGTTCTAGGAACTCCAAAATCTCGTTACAGCGATGGTAGGAAGCTCTCAGCAGTTAGCACACCACTCTCAACTAGGCACTACTCACAACTTTTGATTAGACCAAGAATATACAGGAGGCACTAATTCACAATGAGAAACTGACAAAAAAACCCGACACAGATCACTTATCATACATACAGAAATACCCAAGCCAAGCACACCTTTGATGATTGATTAGCCTTAGTTATGAGCAAAGGACTCAGGAGACATCATATTTGGCATCCAAATCCTCATGGTCTTCCCCACGAGACTTCTTCAGTTTTGCCACTAGAACCCACATGTTTGCAAGCTCACTTTCCAAAAAGGCTTCTTTTTGCTTTGATTCCTCAACTTTCCTTTGGAGTTCCGCTTCTTTTTGTTCCTTCTCCATTAGGGCAGTTTCTAAAGCTCTCTCCCTCTCGTGGCTGGCATTGCCATCTCTTCTGCTAGCTGGTTCATTTCGTCTACTCATGCTCTCTCTCCTAGTAGCAGTACCTCTCGGTCCATTGCTTGCTCTGCGAGGGGTTGGGCTTCTCAGCGATGCCAACTCAGAAGCAAGCTTCTCATTTTGGTTCATGAGTTTGGTAACTTCTTCTGACAACGCTTTCAATTCCACTCCTGCAGCCGAAGCCAAGCCTTTCGCGTATGTACTTTCCTCTAGTAGCTTCTGATTGCGAGCCTCAAGTTGAGCTTTGACTTTGTCAAGTTCACACACCCTTTGCTTTAGCTCACCAATCTCAACTAACTGAAGATGGGGGAAAAAGTTTAGTACAGCAAATAAGCACACTTAATCAATGTAGATGATGTTTCTACAATACACTCTTTGGGAAGATATTTAGAAATAGCCAGAGTGCATCATCAGAAAACTTGAAAGAGAGAGTGTCTAGTTGAACAAATCAGTTCAATGCAGACATCCTCACCACAGAAGATGTGGTCAAGACAGATTTTCACACTGATAAGAACGTCCGCTTCTGATGTCTGCCTGAGTAACTCAGTATCAGACCATTATTTATGAGTGCATTCACGACAACAGGATTCACTTATTAGGAATGAAGTGTACAGACATGTGACAAATGCTGTGCAAGTTTAGGTGTTAACAACCCATTAATGACTAGAAACCTAAGGAAATGTACAATGGTGTGATGTTAGTTATCTTTTCATCGTGCCAGTTAGGTCTTTTGCAGACATGGTAGAAAATGTAGCCATCTGTTGACGAAGCGATGACTCAGGTACAAGAGTCGAGGAATAAAGTTAGGTTTTTCTAGCATTGTACTGGTTGATCTTTTAGAGATGGCTTAGGTATGAGGCTCGGGAATTGTTTTGTCTTTCGATGACGATACGGATGCGTGCAAGAGATAGCAGTTATCTCAACCTATGTACTCCTAATTAACTTGATTGCTGAACACAATGAAGTTCCTAAAAATGGGAAAAGTAGAAACGGGTATGTCAGCCGGAGAAGTTCCTAATTGATCAACTAGGTTCGTATCTCCTGGGTTAATTAAGAAGAAAGAGCAAACAAGGACACAAAGCGCAAACCTGCTGCTAGTAGTTTCTAATTGATCAACTACGTTCGTATCTCCTGGGTCTAATCAGGAAGAAAGTGCAAACAAGGGCGCAAAAAGCAAACCTGCTGCTCTTTTTGCAGTGGTTCAACAGAGATCTCTCTGGGAACGATTTTTTCTGGATCACTGTGTTCTTGAACTTCATGGTTTGCTCCTGAACTCTTCTGCATCACAATACTATCTGACAGTGAATCCTTAGCTTGAAGAGCTTGAGAAAGATGTTCTTTCAGGTGCGCAACTGCCTCTTGTAATTCCATACATTCACTTGTCTGGTAACACAAAAAAAAAACAATTAAGTGGTATGAACTGACCGCCATAGTTACACTGCTGAACTTTTAAGAGAAGAAACAAATTACAGTACATCTAACCTTTTCCTCTAGCTGATCTTGTATTACTCTGTTATCTGCTACCTTGACCTGCAATAAGAATGAACAAATCAAACTTAACAACCAAGACTTGGTCTGGTACACTCCAATCACAGAAGGAGCTTTCACAAAACTAAAAATACTTAATCTGCACAGAGCCGTATCTAGATGTGCATGATTAAACTGCACAAATTTGAATCCATATGGGCACATCTAAGAGAAAATAAACAGGAACATTTGGAAAAAACATCGTAAATTACATGCACGCCCTGAAAATACTTTATTCAGAAACAATAGATTATACAAGTTCCAAGCTTGTCCTTCAAATTCATGTCTTGTGATCTTTTAGTTTTCTCCCTCCTGAATCTCTCAAATTTATGCATCATTCCATCTTAGTTTAAATGTTATTTATTTCCAAAATAGTAATCACCTTGTGTTCTAATATTTTCATTTTCTTTTTTTCTCTGCATCAACCTTAGTACAACACAATATTAGTATACGCAACCAAATGCAAAGAGTAGATCAAATGTTCTTCCTTTACTTCACAATATTAGCCTACTCAAACAATTGACAATGACAAATTAATATGAAGAGTACAAAAAAAAAGAGTAGCAACAGGTGTGGTCTAATACTAGTATGAATCCACACCAAAGGGCATAGTAGCATACAAAAATTTAAGTACCTCAAGTTCAAAGGATTTCTCACTGAGCTGCTCAAGTAGTTCAGCATAAGACTGCAAAACCAATAAAACCATCCTATTATTAAATGGAATGTTCAGAAAGGTATTGCATGAGACCAAGATGATAACTGAATATTACCGGTGAAAGATCTAACTTGTCAACCTTCACTTGACTATCTGAAAAGGAATGAGGTATCTGTTTCTCTAGAGATGATATCTGCTGCTGCTTTGCCTTAATTTCGTCGCTGGTCTTCTTCATTTTCATCTATAAAATGCCCAAAGCATCGAACTTCATGTGGTGAAAAGCATGTAACAGTACATTAAATTGTAGATCAAATAAGCGAGTACCTGAATTTTTTCGCTATTTGGGTTTCTTCCAGCTTCCTCTGTAAGGCGCTTTAGAACACTTGTATGAAGTGCGACCTCCCCCGATAAAATCTTCAATTGCTCTCTTAACAAGTCAACATGGTCTATTGTTTTAGTGCTGACCTGTAAGCATACCACACAAAACATGTCATCAGAAGCACTACACTAAACTGAAAATAAAGAAGCAAATAACTTCAATACCATGTGGTCCAAAACAGCAACCGTATCATGGTTCAAGTGTTTAGCCAATAATACTTTTAATTTATGCATTTGCTGATCCCTAAATTAGGATCTGCAACTATATTAGTTTTTCTGTATCCAGTATCCACATTAGCTACTTCGTATTAAACTATTTTTCTATTAAATTTGTTCTCACAATATTCATTGTGTTACCCAAGCATGGAACTTGATTTTTTTTTCTCAAATATGATTAGATACTACATAAAGAAAGGACTTATTATCAAGCATAATACAATTTTAAATAAATTATAAACTTCAGTTGTCAAGTCCACAACTCCAGGACAGATTTTTTAGGAATTTATTTATCTTAAGCGAGAACCCATCCATGTGTCCTTTCCGAAGTGCAATTGCAAATTTTCATCTGATAAAATTTCATTCAGCAACAGCTATATTTTCAACTCATAAAATTTGGTCTTACTAAAAGATCAAGTTTCTTACCAGAAGGGTTTCTTCTCCAGGAAGATCATCAGAAGGAAATTCTCCATGGCCAATGCTTAACATATCAGCTGATACACTGTCATTAACTAAAGAATTCGATATTCTTGGTTCTGCGGGAAAATTCAGACTCTCCCCAATAGGTGTTGAAGGAGCCGTCGATTTAGTCAAACTGGACTTGTCACAGTCTGAACTTGTCAGAGTAGAAGCACCACCATCTCGTTTCTGGAAAACAGAAACATATACAAATGCACCATGTGAAGGAACAATTGAAAAGTTGAATCTATGGAGGACGAACCAGTCGCTTTCTTTCGTCTGCAGAGAATTAGTGACTACTAAATTTGCATACCCGGATTTTGAACCAGTTAAGAAGTCCTTTCCGATTCTTTTTCTCCTCCTTCGAAGAGTCTTCAAGTGTCACACCAAATCCATCACTAGGTGTGAGCAATTCGTTGCTTTCATTATCCAACATGATATCTCGCCTTCTGTATGGGAGGTAAGCCAGCTGCAGTTTTAGAAGGCCAACTATAAGACAGTATGAAGTTACCAAAACTGACTGCAATGGAGGCTTACTAGCAACTCCATGTTTCTACAGACACACTGAAACAGGGATATGTCCTATTCTCAAAAGTAAAGCTACCAGCAACAAAAACAAACTAACATCAAAGTTTAACCGAGTGTCTGTAATCATAACTATATATAACCTGACCTCCTCTTCCCCAAAAGAGTGTCTTCTTCTTGGTCCAGGATGTGGAGAAAATCTAGAAGTCTGGGTTGCCTTAGTGGAAACCAGGATAAGCTTTGTGAGGCGCTGTATCCTTGCGAGCAAAGCAGATTTAGCTTCCTCCTCTTGTTCCAGTCTTGACTGCAGCTTGACATTACCATCTTCTAGCTTTTCATATGATGAACAGAATATAGTTAGTAAGATTTACCAAACAAGGAAACACGCAGCATTGTATAATTCAAAACTATACTGATTCCACAGATGCCTCAAGGCACAAGAGCAGCTGAAGACAAATCACTCTCAACTAATGGCATATATAAATGTTCCCAATAAATCTACATAGAGATGATCACAAATTCAGCAGAAATAAAAGGGTACCTTTTGTTTCCAAAGGATGATATTATCTTCTTCGGCATCTTTCGTTGGAGTTCCACAAATAATACCCATTTTCAGCTGTTCCAGCTCTTCCTTTAATCTGCGAATCTCGTTCTGGTATTTCTTTATTAAAGATTTTTCATCAATAATCTGTAGAACATAAAGAGAGATGCAGGAGAGTGTGTCAGAAGTAACAGGGGATAAAACACTAGATTTAGAATTACCAGCAAGCAACTAATCATGACTTACTTTGTTTTGTGATGCTTGGACCTCAATGCGCTTTGCACGGTGGGCAAATTTTAGTGTATTGTGGGTCTCTTCAGAGTTGCTTGATGCTGGAGTCACTGTGCAAATTAGCTACAACAAGGAGATGTTGTGAGCATATTGCCACAAATCCAAATATCATTAACTATCAGAATAAAATCATAATCACGTTAATTCAAACCCGTGTCACAGTTGGCAAGAAAAACTTACTGAAACACGCCCTTGTCCACTCAAGGATGACTGAAGTAGCCGTGTTAGTTTTGAATCTCGAAATGGAATATGTGTAGCCTTTCCATCAGTTAGTTTTGATATCACCTGAAAATAAAAATAAAATCCGCCTGTTATTATTGAGAAGAACATGCCCCATTCATGACAGCTTGGGCACCAAATACTTACAAATTGAGATAAAAAGAAAAATGGAAGCACATTGCTTGACCAGATTATCCAAAGTTCAAAAAGATAAAAAGGCACAGAAGCTTTCTATTTTTTATTGATATAAGTAGCTATAGTGAGCTGTACCGTTCCAAGAGTTAGCAAGCTTTTATTGATATAAGATCCTTCCTTCCTACGTACTCCAGTTGTTTCAGCCCTTGAGCTCTCTGAACCTGCCAGATCGATGAGGTGCTGCAGATGAGAGAGACAAGTAAAGAATAAATAGATGTTCTAAATACATGTCAGATGCATAACGAAAATCTTTAAATATAGCTATCTGAAATTAAATATTAAACTAAGGTGATGTAAGGGAACTGCTGAAATTTAAAATAGGAAAAATAGCAGGATCCAAACCGACCAGCTGTGAGAAGGTGACTGCTTCCCCTTCATTAGACTCGCCATAAGAGCTGCTCTCAATTGTCTGTCAAATAACAATGAAAAGCTAAGATGAGGTGAAGCTCTTTAACTAATACAAGTATGCACTGCGGATTTTACAAATGATGGCCTTGCAATATGAAAGTGCAAAGTAAACTATCAGTCTTCAGTAGTTCTTCAAATAGCAATCATACATACAATTTTAGACTACAAACATACAGATTTCCATGCCTCATTACCAGTGTAAATATTGTATGACTTCTGCTACTTAGTAGGTTGAAGTTAGTGGAACCAACATGTCTATGCTCTGCAAATCAGAATGAACACAAGAATTAGCAAATAAACCGAATATGCTGATCCACAATTGTGAAAACTAAATTTCAACGAAAATAGTAAAACAAAATAGCAAATTCAAAATTATGGGCACATATATGACAAGCACATTTGCACCACTCAAACCTCAAAGTGCGTACATTTTTAAGGCAGAAAATATATATACTGCTACAAAAGAGTGCATTCAGAGGGATGCAACCTCAAGAAAATTAGTCTAAGTTGCATATCACTGCAAAAGATAGCATTTGGTGAAATGACATCAGTGTTTAAATTTTCCTGTAATGCCTAAACGGCCTTTCTACAACTCTATCCATCAGCTGCTGCAAGACATAGTGGTCCAGAAGACAGTCAGTTGTGAGCAGCTGCATTGTCCTAACTCTTATCCAAAGGTAGTGTGATTGGGAGGGTCTGCATATACTAGAAAATTTGAAGGCAGTGAGTAGAGAGAGAGAGACCTGGAGGTGTGACACTTGCAGCCATTTTAACTACTATGTATTAGTACTAGGGAATAATCAGAGGCCGGTCAGAGGCTGTTACATACTATACCCTCCGTTCCTAAATATAAGATTTTTTAGCTTTCAGGAATGGAGAGAGGTACGGATGTATCTAGACATGTTTAGCGTGTAGATTCACTTATTTCGGTCCGTATGTAGACTATGTTGAAATATCTAAAACATCTTATATTGAGGAACGGAGGGGGTAGATACTACTGGGCACAGCAGGGCGTGAGAGGAAGGAGAGAAGAAGCAAATGGTGGGTTGTGGAAGAGTGGCATATTATGGACCTTCTGGGAAGCAAAATTTACGAAAGTATCTTCAGCCACCCAAGTTCACATGTGGTGAGAACGAGCACAAGCAGTTTACACCAGCAGTGAGTAGGGAGTAACCACAGTATAGGTCATCCACAGTAGTACTTGCATCTTGATGGTGTTTCTCTAATTACACTCTTTTGCACTGACATTATGAAGGGGTTCTAACCAGTTTCAAAACTTTGAGGGAATTGCTTAATTTTCTGTGATATCAGTTTCTTAACTTTGTAAGGATAACATTCCATCAGATGAGGTCTCTTCTTCATAAATGAACTTGTCACCCTC
Source organism: Puccinellia tenuiflora (assembly GCA_012064385.1). Lineage (NCBI taxonomy): Eukaryota > Viridiplantae > Streptophyta > Magnoliopsida > Poales > Poaceae > Puccinellia > Puccinellia tenuiflora. The sequence goes on from QRDG01001188.1 coordinate 722,064, forward strand.
ACAGCTACTCCTAGCCTCCTAGACTGCCCTATGTTCAACCATATAGTAACACAACAATAGTTCCACAAGTAGATTAAATCAAGGAGACGCCTGTATCATCAGAAAAATTACCTTCTCCAGCTGCAATAAGGGACAGAGCATGTGCAGGAGACAATACTACTTCTTCTTTGATACCCTCAACAAACGTCCCCTGATGAAGTTAATGCAGGTCAAGGAAAACTCAGTTCATTGTACAAAATGACGCAGTGTATACATCCATCCGAATAATCATTAGATTGGTAGTAATTGGTAAGAAATATCAATTGTGGTTTAAGATATAGAGGAAAGAGCTCATAATGAAGATGAAGAATTGAGATATACACACTTGAGGATCCTCTCTAATCCGTAAGCTCTGCCCTGCAGGATTGAGTAGATCATTGACAACCTAAAATCAATGGGTCATCCATTAGAACAGCATGACCAGGTAAAATAAAGAATATGAAAGCGATTGATGATCAATTGGGGATGCAGTTAGTGTATTGAAAATCGTGATTACAGCAACAAAAATCTGGCAATCAAACCATCTATGGAAAATTGCAAGAAAACAAAGCAGGACAAAATCAACAAAAAATTGTGCGAGATTGTAGACTAACACGGGGATCTGATGACATGGTGCGCATTTTGAGGTTTCACAACTTAGTAGACAACATGGCGAGTTAAACACACAAAAAGACTTGAGGGATCAAAAACTGAAGGGAGCCTCATGACAAACAATCAATGCTATACAAAACGAAAAATTGCTTTCAAGTTTCCACTAGAAATGCTGACATTTATCAGCAGTTCTAAAACCATTTCAGGCACCAACATGCTGATTGGCTACTAGGCAACAAAGGTTACATGAAACCAATTTCTAGGATCTACACGATTAATTCAGAAATTTAGCAAAAACACATGGTACTTAGTGATTGGCCCGACAGCCTATTCAAATATCTGTTCGCTGAATGAGATCCAAAGTCCAAAACCCAGACGAATGGTTTTGCTGCCTATCTCGCTTTTATACGAGCTTTCTGAATTTCTATGTCTGGAAGAAAGGAAAGATAATCATTCAAATGCGTTTTAGAATGCTAGGTATGACTGATACTTGTCATGTCTGGGGTTGGTTCCATGATCTTTCAACCTAAAGCATGTCGGCACGAAAAGCAACTAGCATGAACCAATATCAATATGACCTCGCAAACTTTGATCAGATATTGTCAACAGAATGTACCACCTGACTATATGGATGGTATGTCTTAATACAGTCACTTCGTCATAGTAGCCAGCCTAGTGTCATCGTGTTAATTGGCATTAGTGTCTTACAACACAGGTTCAAGAAAAAATTCAATGATATCAAATACTTGACAAGTTGACATGACAGTCCTTACAAGGCTTTGGATGAAACTTTCACTCTAGCATTTAACTTGTTGTGACAAATTGCTCATTCGGAAAAAAAAAACAGGATTCTTGCAATTAATTTTGGAACGGTGCCCTGGTTACATGTTTGCATATAAGATAAGCAAGTAAAACTGACAAATAGTCCAAGCAGATGAGACTCAGTAATCAACACAGAACTATTCTATGATGATGAGAAATACGTTGCAGTGACAAACCTCGTTATAAATTTCCAGGTATGATACGCGTAGGAGAAACTCGCGATCTGGCGTCTACAAAGAAAAAACAAGCAGTGATTGAAGTTAATATACAAATACTCAAACACTAGCAAGAATGATTTGCCGTGCCATGATACATGCCTCCATATTATAAAAAGTACCTCTTGTATAATGCTAAATGCATCTTTGACTGCCAAAGGTATTATTCCTGGGGATCTTTGATCTCCCTGACTCAAAAGAAAAGTATATTAAGATACAGATGACTTTGAAAATATAGCAAATTAGTGATTTGTAAAACATCAGCGTAGCGACATACAAAACAAAAATGAAAATTTCTTATGAACAAGTTCCAACTTGTATGCTTCGTATGATATCAGGAACATTTAGCATGTTATGGATTACACTCAATCGAGCATTGATTATGAATCATTATATAAGTGTCCTTACATGCATCGTATGTGTCTTTCCACTGCTTGTTACACCGTATGCAAATATTGTTCCTGCAAGAGTACAAAAATGGGTTATAATTTTCTTTGCAGAGCAAATAAAGTGCATGCCTAGTGAGATTTAGAATTCATCACTGCATTTGATCAACATCATTTAGGAGATATCTCACAGTGACGTGACATCATGACTATCCAATAAACGTGTGGAATGATTTAGCATTTCTGCAACCATACTCCAGATATCACATGACATTTAGAAGATTTCTCATAGTGACATTCCGTGAATAGAAACCAGCCTCTTTCAGCTTATAAAGTTAGTCCGAAAAGGACAAAAGTGCTTCGGCGAACCTAAATTGTAAGATGGAACTGAAGAGAGCAACAGAAGAAGATCAATTACCATATACACCCTCCATGGCACCACTGACAACATGTTGAGCTGCAACATCATATACTTGGCGGGTTGTAGTAGTCGGTGCGAACACCCGATCTGAATAATAATACAGTATTAGTCCGTGCAGTCTAATTTGAATGGAGAAAATACAAAGAATAGCAGTCCTAGAAATGGGCCTCCTTCTCCCAAATATTAATTTGTGATTGCTCCATGCAATGGAACAACATGCTTCACTTGGATAACTCGTTGTGTGCAAGATATTGAAATAATTTTATTTGTTCACAGAAGTGAATATGTGCGACCATTTTTTTGTGCCATAACCTCCAATTGTCCATTTACATGCTTTTAGGGGGATGGATTGGGGAGGGGGGGTCACAATTGCATGCTGACGGAAGCACCAAAACCTACGGTAACCTAGTGAAGTGTGAATGCAAAAATTGCATTGTAAATGCTTGTTAGACTATGATGCGGATACTTGTTTTCTGCAATCCTATACAGATCAGCATGTTGATTTTTTCATTAGCACATGAGGAGCAAGCCTGGAGAGTGCATATAATACAATCCCTAGTGCGTCAGTGGGCAAAAACTACCGTGTTGAACTATGTATCAGTCACAAATTGGTGGACTATTTCAAGAAGACTAGCACTCTTCTATTGGTCCGACTACTCTACTTATAAGCAAATTAAACGCCAAACGCCAATGCACTAACAATCAGTTGTAAATCCCAAAGTCACAATGCGAATTTCAGAGGCATTTCCGGGAAACTATTCTGAGATCTAGAAGTAAACTGAGTAATGGCGGCATGAGATGATTCCAAGCATTTGCAATCAGAACTATCCCCAAATCCTTCGCCCCTGAGCCTTAGGTGCAGACAGACCAATTTTTCCCACACAATCAGCGCAAATCCTTCAATATGTGTCAAACGTGATGATGATATTCAGAACGAAAGCAGGGTAGCTTGTGCCAATGCCACACCCACGAAGCAAAGCAATCCACCCCAGGAGAAATGCCAGCCAACAAACAAACGCAGGAGGCACGCACGTACGTACCGTAGGCGTAGCCGACGTTGGGGTTCTGCTCGCTCCGCACGACCGTGTCGCCGTCCGCGTACCACGCGACCTCCTCCCCCTGCCGAATCTCACGCGGGCTTGAGGAAGAAAAAAAGAGCACCGAATCAAGCCACATTCCCCAAATCCAAACAGAAGAACCGAACAGAAGGCAGAGAGCAGCGGCGGACCTGAGCGGGCGGAAGCGGACGGTGACGGTGACGTTCTCCTTGGTCCCCTCCTGGTCGCCGTCGCCCGGCCGCGGGGACGCGGGAGGCCCGTCGAGCGACATCTCCGGCGTGAGCCGCGACGAGGACGTGGTGGTCGCGGTCGACGCCGGCGAGCCCGGCTGCTGCTGCGGCTGATGCTGCGAGCCCTTCGCCGCCGCCGCCGCCGCCGCCGCCGCCGAGGCCTTCCGCTGCCGCGAGGCCGGGCGCGTCGCCATTGTTGGCGCGAGCGAGATAGATCTAGCAGCACGTGGCACCCGCCATTCGGATCCGCCCCTCGCTTTATGCGGGTCTTTTGCTAGGGTTTTTTCCCCTTTCCCGTCGGGCGTACTACGCACTTCACTCGCTCGTGTGGGAGGGAGGGAGGTGCTGCTTTCGGATGCCCTCGCCCCCTCTTCCCTTTTGCTTCCGTCGGAAGCGATGCGAGCGCGACGCCGCTGCGAGACGGAGGAAGTGTGAGAGAGAGAGAGGAGAGAAAAGAAACCCAACCAACTGGCCCGGCCGCTCTCGTTGTTGTTTGTTGCGAGTGGGGCCTGGGTGGGTGGAGGCGGGCTCGCTGACTGGTGGGGGCTGACGCTGACGGGTCTACACGTCGGATGTTGACTCGTGCAGTTTTCATTGGCTGGCGGCGTGGGGACTGGGGAGAGAGGTGGTGCCGTGAAGGCGTCGTCGTCGTCTTCTAACTCTTCTGTGAGGAGGCGGTGTTCGTGCTCATGATGCTCGACTTATATTATAGGCTGTTCGTCTTAAAGATGATATAGTGTTATCCATTAAAAAAAAGATGATACAGTGTTGGTAGGTTGTTGTGATCTGTCGGCGCTTGCACGTATACTTTTTTTTAGAGCAACCATGTATTGTATTAATACAAAATTAAGTTATATATACTCCATGTATTGTATTAACCATATGGCAATACACGTGGAAACTAAAAGACAGACCATGAAAAACAGTTGATCTAGATAGAACTCTAGAAAATCAAAAAATACAAAACGACCCCAAGAATTTTCTGCAAACATCCAGCCTAGATTTCAAGCTTCCACCATTATAAGATCCAAATAAGCAGCATCGTCAACGAGGCTTTGTGAGTCGGTGAACAGGCCCGGAGCAAAAAAACGAGGCACGTGTCATTGTGGCACGTCGACCGGAGAACGCCCCCGTGCTACCTTCTACCTAGACCTGCCGCATCACATTGAAAGAGCCGAGGAAGAACAGCAGATCCACCACCTTCGGACCACCATCCTCGCTCCAGAGCATCTGTCTCATCCTGGCCACCAGCGCTGCCGCGAGTAACGACAAACGCTACCTACGTACTGAGAAACTAATATCGCAAGATCTGAAGAACGGTGAGAGGACCAAGCCACCTGCTCCACGACGATGCCGATTAGAGCACCGCCGAGATGAAAGAGATGCAGGAGCATCTTATTCCGATGCGACGGAGTTCCCACCACCAAAAAGACGCGTAATGAAAAACCTAGATCAACCATATTTACTCGCACGAGCCGAAGCGCCGAGGTCCCCACCCCCTGCCATCGCCAGAACGGAGGACGGGGGAGGCAGGGACCTCCGGCCTCGCCGACGGAGAGAGGGGATGAACTAGTCGCCGCTGCCCTAGTCGCCTCTCTATGGTTAGGGCCATGCGGCGGCATGCGTTTTTTAGCCTTTTGGTTGCAGGTATACTTAAGCCGTCACTCCGCTAAGTACGTGGTTGCCAAAATATCTTGAGTGGATTCAGAATCAGAATGGCTCTACCAAAAAACATTTACACGTCTTAGGAACATGTTAAGAACCATGGCATACTCCCTAAGTGGAGAGGTTAATTTAGCCATGTCGTAGTCTCGTAGACTTCGTAGCGTCGTCGGCACTGTGGCCGGTCCACACCCACACCCACGAGCATACGTCGTCTCTGTCGCCAGAACTCCACGGCAGCAGAAGGCACATGTGGGCATGCAGCTAAGTATACTTAAGCCGTCACTCCGCTAAGTACGTGGTTGCCAAAATATCTTGACTGGATTCAGAATCAGAATGGCTCTACCAAAAAAAACATTTACACGTCTTAGAAACATGTTAAGAACCATGGCATACTCCCTGAGTGGAGAGGTCTAGCCAGGTCGTAGACTTCGTAGCGTCGTCGGCACTGTGGTCGGTCCACCCCCACCACGAGCACCCGTCGTCTCTGTCGCCACAGTTCCACGGCAGCAGAAGGCAACATCCGATGCGGCTGGCCGGCTGCGGGTGTGACTTGCCGTTTTATCAACGAAAAAAACAGTACGCCGCACTACTAGCCCGAAGAAGGAGCGGCCAGGACGGAACGCCATCCGAGCGCCGCTCTTGGTGCGTAGCCGGAGAGGGAGGAGACAGCTGATCCATGTACCGCCGCCTATCAGAGCACCACGTTCGTGCTCTGGGACTGATGGCGGACGGCAGCGGATCGCGGACGCCGGTGGGAACAACGGCAGGAGGGCGCTCGACGACGCCGCCACGAACACGGGCGTGCAAGCAGGAAAATCCACATAAGGGTATGGGTAGAATTTTGTACCCATAGACTATATGGGTATGGGTATGGTATTGCTCTACCCTGCCCATACCCTACCCATTGCCATCCTTAGCCTGGAGGTAAACGGTATTTTCTTCTGATGGTGGATGATCATAGCCGGTATATGTGGATTTTCTTGCTTGCATCGAAGGACCAGGCCTCAGCTGCAATCAACAAATTCCAGGCAGCGGCCGAGCTGCAGAGTGGGCGAAAGCTGAGGATGCTGCGCACTGACAGGGGGGGGTGAGTTCACCTCCAACGAGCTCGGGGAGTACTTTGCAGAGCGAGGAGTGCTGCGATAGCTGACGGCGCCGTACACACCACAGCAAAATGGCGTCGTTGAGCGATGAAATCAGACTGTGGTTGGCATGGCGCGCTGCCTGCTCAAGGCAAAGGGAGTACCAGTCAAGTTCTGGGGGGAGGCAGTCACTACTGCTGTCGACCTCTTGAACCGGGGAACGACGAAGAGCGTCAGTGGCAAGACCCCGTATGAGGCTTGGCACGCACGAAAGCAAGCGTGCAGCATCTGCGCGTGTTCGGCTGCGTGGCCCATGTCAAGACTGCACACCCAAGTCTGAAGAAATTGGAAGACAGGAGCACGCCAATGGTGTTGTTCGGGTACGAGACCGGCTCAGCTGCTTACCGCGTCTACGACCCCGCCACGAATCGAGTCCACGTCTCCCGTGACGTTGTCTTCGACGAGGATGCAAGCTGGAGCTGGAATACGGCACTGGTGGCTGACGGACGGCACGGTGAAGCAGAGATCTTGGCCGTCGAACACTTGTGTGTCCCCGTGTCGAGGAGTGACATGGGCGGTGCAGAGATGCACACGGAGGTGCAGGCGATTCCTAGCCCTGTACGAGAACCTGCATCAGAGACCATTCCTGCAACACCGCGTTCAGCGACATCCCCTGTCTCTGAAATGTCTGAAGGAGTTGCAGACAGGAGTGCTGCCGCGGCAGAAGAAACGGAGGAAAACACTGCCGCGACAGACAATGCCCATCCCATGCGCACCCGTGCTAAGGGTGGCATTGTCCAACCCAACACTCGGCTGGCTTATTATGTGTTGTATAGTAAGGAAGACGAACTGCATCCTTACCTGCTGTTCACAGAGGAACCGACATGCTTTGAAGAAGCCAAGGGGGAGCAGGGATGGCGCACCGCCATGGACGAGGAGATGGCAAGCATTGAGGCAAATCACACTTGGCGTCTCAGCGAGCTACCGCCGGGGCACCGTGCCATTGGGCTGAAGTGGGTGTTTAAACTCAAACGAGATGCATACGGGCATGTGATCAAGCACAAGGCGCGGTTGGTCGCAAAGGGGTATGTGCAGCGCCAAGGAATTGATTTTGAGGAGGTCTTCGCTCCGGTTGCAAGGATGGAGACGGTGCGAATGATGATCGCACTGGCTGCACACCACGGGTGGCCAATCCATCACATGGACGTGAAAACTGCCTTCCTCAACAGAGAGCTAACCGAGGAGGTCTACGTCGAGCAACCTCCTGGGTTTGTCGTGAAAGGGGAGGAGCACAAGGTGCTCCGTCTGCAGAGAGCCCTCTACGGACTGCGTCAGGCACCGAGGGCGTGGAACGCAAAACTGGACGCCAGCCTCCACACTCTCGGTTTCAAACGCAGTGAATCCGAGCATGCGGTGTATCGCCGTGGCAATGGCGATGAGATGCTCCTGGTTGGGGTGTACGTGGACGACCTTGTGATCGCCGGCTCAAGCATCAAGGAAGTGGCCAAGTTCAAGCAGGAGATGACAAACCTGTTCAAAATGACTGACCTCGGCGAGCTCGGCTACTATTTGGGTATCGAGGTGCAGCAAGGAGATGGAGTGGTTATGCTTCGTCAGGCATCATATGCTAAGAAACTGTTGCAGAAAGCAGGCATGGAGGATTGCAATTCCTGTGCAACTCCAATGGAACCAAGACTGAAGCTGACTAAGACCGGCGACGGGAAGCCGGTGGATGCCACGTTTTACCGCAGTATGGTGGGGAGCTTGAGGTACTTGGTGCACACAAGACCTGACATCACGTTCGCGGTTGGCTATGTCAGCAGGTTCATGGAGAAGCCCACGTCTGAGCATTTGGCTGCAGTTAAACACCTGCTGCGATACATAGCAGGAACACTGAATTTCGGTGTCACCTATGAGAGGGGAAAAGGTGCGCTGAAACTGTTGGGATACAGCGATGCTGATCTCGCGGGCGACGTCAACGATCGGAAGAGCACCACTGGCATGATCTTCTTCCTTGGACAGAGCCCGATCAGCTGGCAGTCGCAGAAGCAACGTGTGGTGGCAGTTTCATCGTGCGAGTCTGAGTACATGGCGGCGGCCATTGCAGCCTATCAGGGGATTTGGCTTAGCAGATTGCTTGGAGAATTCCTGGACGAAGAAGCAACGACGCCGAGATTGTTGGTGGACAACAAGTCGGCGATTTCACTCAGCAAGAACCCCGTGTTCCATGACCGTAGCAAGCATATCGACACTCGTTATCATCTGATTCGTGACTATGTCGAGCAGGGTGATCTCGAGATCGACTACGTCAACACGGAGGCGCAACTAGCAGATATTCTGACCAAGGCACTTGGGAGAGTTCGATTCCAGGGACCGAGGAACAGAATTGGCGTGGCTGAAATAAGGTAGATGACGACAAGATTAAGGGGAGATTTGTTGTTTCTGTAATCATGTCGTCTGTTTAGGTTCAGTTTTTTCAGTGTCTAGTGTCGAACACCTTCAGGTTTCAGGTGTTAGACAGTTTCAGAGTTTCAGTTGGACGATGGCGCGATCTGTGCGTTCACGTCCGAGTCTTTAGGATCGCTGTGAGCTCGTTCCGGATCGTGGGATGGCACGAACCTGTAGGGAGCGTGGCACAAAGGCATGCTTTGTTTTCACGACTGAATAAAGGAAGAGAAAAACAGAAAAGCCGTACATCAGTACACGGCACCAAAAACTCTTGTGTTCTTCCTCTGTGTTCTAGCGTTGAGTTACAGAGAGAGAACTGACAAAACTGACACCGCCGATCTCCTGTAGACATCGGGCGTTTCCAATTCCGTGCACCGTGTAGCCGGAGAGAAGAAGAAGGGGCGCCGGCCAAAACACGAACGCGCGAATCCTGCAGTCCGCACGCGCCGGGTCCTTGTCCAACAGCTCGGGGAGTCGGGGGGCACCTTCGCGGCGGCGGGACCGCGCGCACGTCCGCCCGCCATGCGCCAAACGCGCCGAGCCACACGAAGCGCACTACGGCGATCGATAAGGGATCGCGTACGCTCCCGTGAGCCTGGACCGGAAGAAGAGACAACCCCGGAGGTTTGCGAACTCGATTACAGGTTTGATGGATGCTGTTGTTCGCGCCCCCCTGTCTGCTCTAGCGCTAGATTTCATTCCAGGTCGATTGATAGTATCTCCGACAAATTTTAACACAAATCAACCAGATTTAAAATTTTCAACATGCATGGCGCCCCGGTCAAAAGGCGGCATGACACCCGTGTTTACCACGCCACGTCAACGGACTCGGAACCATTTTTCTTTTTCTTTTTTTAATGACAACCTAACTTAGGACGCTATATCACTGATTTTTTTTCTAACTTTTCCGATGATGAATACTGTTTTGGATTGAGATTACCCAAAAAGAAAAGTTGTTTGTCTCAAACAGACGAAGAACTTTCTTTTAACCACTTTTTCATTTGGACAATCTCGAGAGCGGTTTGGTGGAAGCAAGAACTGGTTGTCAACGCGGGATCCTCCGAATTTCGTCGTAACTCCCATGTCCTCGATCCGATTTTGAGTCATCCTTATATCTATCATGATCAGGAGAAGGTGTTGGGACCATCGTCCATTTCTTACGATCATGTTGGAGAGCATCGAAGAGGACCTACTCGCGGCAATCTCATAGCTTTCGGAGGGCGTTGACGGAGGGGAAGAGCACCTCAATTCCGCCAACATCGTTCGCATCCCAAGAAAATCGGACACGCATGTAGTAGGAGACTTTCGCCCCATTAGCCTCATCCACAACATATATCTCTAAGATGATGACAGCTGGGTTGGCGTCCCTTCTATCGGAACTCGTCTCGCCAAGATTATCGACGTTCATTAAGAAGCGATGCATTCACGATAATTTTCTTCACGTCCAAACTACGCTTCGGGGCCTTCCATCACGTCAAGACTCCGAGCTTCTTCCTAAAGTTGGATATTTCAAAGGCTTTTTTGTTCCGTCTGTTGGCGGTACCTCGTGGAGCTGCTTGGGGTGCCAGGCTTCGGCCCTCGATGGATCCGTTGGGGGTGTCTCTTGCTCTCCATGCGATTTTTCAGCTTAGACGGTAAACGAGTTAAAGAGCTGAGTTTGCCGAGTATACTCGTTTAACTCCTTTAACTCTGTAAAAATAGTGCCTACCTATCTGACAATCTTATCAGTGTGAACAATTGTTTCTCTAAAATAGTACATATTACTTGAAGACTTCCGCATTGATTGTTGCGATGATTCATCATAGATCATCAAATAATCAGAAACAATTGTATAAACAAACTATGATATCAATTTTAAACGAGCAAATTTACGAGCGAGTTGAGCGGGGTTTCCTTTTAGTTGAACCACTGAATCCGGCACAGTGTCCGGGGTCACGCTGCAAGCGGGACGCACCGCGGTACGCCGCGTATGAGCCGCATATGGCCGCAACGATTACGCCGTATGCCGCGTATGAGCCGCATATTAGCAGCGGCATTTTGCGGCGCCGCGCGCGCCGCTTATGATATTTTGAAAACGGCGTCTCGGTGGCGTCTCGGTCCCGCTAGGAAGAACGACTGCATTTGGCCCATGTGAGCTGCCAGGTGGTTTTTTTTGTTCTTGGATGGTCGACCGTTTGCTCTGAAGAGAAGATGCAGAGCTAGCAGCAATGAGGGTTGGCAGCAGCGACAATGCCAGGGATGGTGTAGAATGTGGATTCCTACTGCACCAACACTACAAGGCTACGGAAAAATGACACGTGGCAATACATAACAGGTTAACAACGGCAATCATTCCAGAAAACAAATCAATTCGACACAGCTCACAGAAATCCCAATGATGCAGGCTTCCCAAACCCGTCACACTTCCAGCTCAGAGTGTACATTCAAGTTTAAATTACAGAAGAGACGCCATCAGTTAGCAAACCACTCCATCAGAACAGACTGTTCTTTTCACGAGCCTCAATTACCTATCAAGTGCCTACATGCCCTTATCGAGAGCGCAATCTAGGGGTCAGACATCGAGCAACAAAAAACAAAAAGTGATTCACCAATTCCTATTAAACCATTACATATCACAGTTTCGTCCAATTATGCATCTACAAAACCCATTTGATAACGTTGAGAATGGTGTAAACACAGAGGGTTTGTCTCAGTCGAGGACGATTTTCCAGTGCCGGTCCTTGTTCATCACCTCAAGATTCAGCTCTCTCATCCTTTCAAAACTTCAGCTCTCTCATCCTTTCATTCTTCCTAGCATCTGAAAGTGAAGACAAATTTTATTAGCCACAAGAAAATATTATATGACAAGGAAAAAAAACTTAAGGAAAAAATGCATACCTGCTGCCTTAAACCAATCCTGTAGACATATCAAAGCCTCAACGGTAGTGGGCGTGAGGCTGCTCCTATAATCACTGATGACGCGTCCTCCGGTGCTAAAAGCCGACTCCGAAGGCACAGTTGAAGCAGGGATGGCCAATACGTCACGGGCGATTATAGAGAGCACGGGATATATCTCAGATTTTGTTTTCCACCATTGTAGAATGTCAACCTCCTCCTTTCGAGGTGTCAATTGTTCTTTCAAATATTGATCTAGCTCGGTGCTTGATTGCCGTCTTTTAGACTTCATGTACTGATCCCACTCTGCTAGTGGGTCATTATCATCTTGCACCTCCTGAGTACTACTATCTCTGTGTGACGGTCCAGAAACATCTTTATTGTAATCATTGAAGAGCTCCTGCATGTTTTTCTTCACTTCACCCATCCATGTTTCTGCCTCCTTTTCACTTCCAAAGTCACCCAATAGATACTCAAGGAGGTCATACTTGTACCTCGGATCAAGAATAACAGGAATGCAAGCAGACATGTATGTCTCCTTCCAATATTGATTGAATTTTGTTTGCATTTGTTCAACCATACTTGCAATTGTTATATCCTGATCTGTTGCTTCCTTCTTCTCGATTTTTCTGTTCAAAATCGATCCTTCTTTATTCAACAATTTCTTGATGTTCCATAGCTGGTAGAAGTAAAGATGAGAGGTTGGATACTTTGAGCCGGAAAGTGTTTTTGTTGCTGTGTAGAAGACCTCCAACACCTTCAATACAGCTTCAGCCAATTTCCATTCAGAGTTCAAAGGAGCAAATGTGTACTCCTTATCTTGAATTTCTAGCGAAAGGAATGCATTCCGAAGGGGTAAAGCAGCTTCAAGCATCAAGAAAGTTGAATTCCAGCGGCTGGTCACATCAGGACAAGGACTGATTGCAGACAGTCCTTCTTGTATGATTATTCCAACAAACCTCTCAACTCTTGATTGTGAGCTTCTCACATACTTCACACTCTCTCTAATGTTGTTGACAATATCTTTTATCACTCTAAGACCGTCTTGGACAATTAAATTAAACACATGTGTAGCACACCGAAAATGAAGTAACTTCCCTTCTAAAACTAGAAAACCTTTTTTATTCAAATTTGTCCTCAATGAGTTGACCATTGCAGTGTTTACTGATGCATTGTCCAAAGTAAAGCTAAACAGCTTGTCCTCTAAGTTCCATTCCTGAAGACTGCTTAGAACTAAATTGAACATGTTCACTGAGTTGTGTGGTGTCTCTAGCATAGCAAACCTTATAATATATTTATGAAGCACCCAATCATCAGTAACAAAATGACAAGTCAGGCAGAAGTACCCCAATTTCTGATTCGAGGTCCACATATCTCCTGTGAGAGATATGCGAGAGACACAATTTTCAAAAGCCTCTTTCATTTCATCTCCATGATACTTGAATGCAGCTATACAATCCTTCTTTATAGTTTCCCTAGAGATATTTTCAAACCATGGATTTAAGGAGGCTGTGAATTCTCTAAAAGGTGTGTACTCAACTAAGGTAAATGGCATTTCATTTATGACAATCAGCTTGAGCAACTTCCTTCTTGCCAGCTTGGGATTGAATTTCCAATTGGGATTAATCGCATCAGGACAACCCATCTTAGCAACCATATCATCCATAGCAGTTTTTGCTTCACATACCTTTAAATGTCGTTTCATGTGGCTGGTCCCAGTGTCTCTACCAGCTGCAAATATCTGATGACAATGGTTGCATTTGCCTTCAACAAGCTTCCCCTCCTTATAGATTGGTTCAGCTTCTTTCCATATCTCCGATATCAACTTCCGACGCTTTCGTTTTGATACTACATGAATGGGAAAAAGCTTAGTTAGCTCAACAAGAGTAAACAAAAACTAATATATGAATACATGATTCAGGAGAAAGATCATACCGTGTGAATTGGCCGCTCTTGTATCAGGAGAAAGATCTTCAAGGGAAGGGGAACCTAATTGAGAACAACTTGGTGGTTGTGATGTCTTAGGTGAACCTGCCATATTTGCTCTTTTCAGTGCTTCCCTTTTTACTGCTGCAGACTTGACAAGAAAATTTACCCCCGGTGAACTCGACACGATTGGAGATCCCAGCAAAGAGGCCTGTTAAACATGAATTAAACCTCAGACACTTCACAAAACATGAACTTAGCTCAAGGCTATAAGAAACGAGGTGCAGCAACTTAACCAGGAAGCACATTGTAACAACTTAACCAGGAAGCAAATTCCACCCAATCTAATACCTAGCTCACCCCAATCTAAAAATAAGCATCTAGCTCACCAAAACATACTAATTTAGCATCTTCCAGTGAGTTGAAGAAACAGGATCAAACAAAAGACAAGGAGCAGGCTAAGCTCTACTGTTGGAGGTGCTATGGAAGAATAGCTCAGCAACATAGACAACCTTCAACTAGAATTTGAACAAAGAGACAACTATATTAATCAGTTACAGCATATGGATTCAAGGCTAGCGATGACAAAATCCGGGCTGATTTGTGTGTAAAGAGTATAAATTTCTTACCAGCAGCAAGGAAAGAATTACTTGGCCGTGAAATGAATAGCCCTTGCAAAACAAAATTTACATTGGAAGCCCCCAAAAAAAACACAGCCTTTCCTCGAGAAATCCAAATTTATTCAGGAATCTCACCGCCACGCCCACATACGACCTCCTCCAAGCCCTCCCTCCCCCAACAAAACACATAACAGCATAAACGACACAGCACCGCGGATCCTCACCTCATACGCAACCCGCCGCCGCCCCCACGAACTGGAACCCCTCTCGAGCACGCAGCTACCAGCTAAATGGCGGAAGAATTCAGCTAGGGTTCTAACCCTCCTCCTCCCTCTACCCTTTTAGTAAAGCTGAATGGATCGAGCCTGCGCTGTTGCTTTCGATCCCGTGGATTCGGCTGCGAGCTCGATGCCGACGGCCACAACGGAGAAGGTGGGGAGGAGAGGAGTTAGGCGTACTGCTGGTAATGGAAGAAGCAAAAGAAGAGGAGTTTACCTTGGTGATTGTTGGCTTGCGCCGCTTCCTCTCCGGCAGCAGGTTCTTGTCCTGCTTCCGCTTTCTGTCGGCGCCATCCATGCCCAACGCCGGTTCCCTCAACTCCTGCTTCTCGGTTCCCTCCGACCCCAAGTCCGCCACCCTCCCCACGCCGCCGTGCAGCAGGCACTCCGGAATCAGATCGCCGGCAACCATCTTGGAGGCCTTGTTGTTGCCATTGACATGCGGAACCACAGGATGTGGTAAGGGAAGAGGGGGAGACGGCGAAGAGCGGTAGCCATGGCGTCCTAGCAGATCTCCCCCCTGAGCCGGAGGAGGAGCGGCAGCCATGGCGGCTCTCCGATGGCGGCGGCACCTCTCCTCACGTTCCCCTCCGTGGCTCCGTGCGTCAAAGGAGTTTTTGTTGTCGAGGAAAATGAGTTAAGTGGATATGCGGCACCGTGGGCTGGGCCGCTTATTTCACTTAGTTTCAGAACTGTACCGCGGGCCGCCGCATACGTAAATAAAACGGGCTTGGAATGCGGCGCCGCGGAGGGTCCGCTCCCGCTTGCAGGCTGAGTCCGGGGAGAGGCGCACGCACCGGGTCGTTGTCCAACACAGCGCGGGGGCGCGGCGCGCACGTCCCGTTCCCGCCCGCCGCCGTGCGCCAAACGCGCCGAGCCACACGAAGCGCACTACACTACGGCGGGAATGGATCGCGTACGCTCCCGTGACCCGGGACCGTACGTGGCGCGCGTACAGACATTCTTCCCGGAAGAGACACCCTCGGAGGTTTTGTGAACTCTCAATCAACGCACTGTCAGGTCAGATGCTGTCTTCGCCTGCTGCCGCGAGTGCGTCCTAGTGTGGCCACACTGTCCTTGGGCGCTAGCCCGATCTAGCGCTAGATTTCCCCTCAGATCGGTAGTGGCCAGTAGGCCAGGATTCGCACCACATGTGCGTGTCGCCATTTGGGCATTTTTCGCATTCTGGATAACCGGACAAGGTGGTCTCTCCGGTCTACGCAACTGGGTAGTGCTATCTGAGCTGAGCGGGTCCTCTGTTTGCCGTGCCAAAAAGGGGATCGATGATGGTTGGTTGTTCAGGCAGGTGCAAATCCTTTTTTTCCAGATAATAACGTTCTGAGTGCTTCGATCGACCGAGTAAACATGGCTGTATTGAAGGCAAAGCTTCTCTGCTTTGGTATCCCTTTTTGGGCCTTCGTAGCTCGATGTGCTCCCGATGATGGTGTAGCTCGGAGCCTCTGATAGATTATTCCATCTGCAGGTGGTCTGGGTAGTACGTTCCGAACCACTTAGCAAGTTAGCATAGATTCGATCTGCAGGTGGTGGTCTGGTAGATGGATATGATCATGATTATGTAGGCTCGAAACGACCAGCGTTGCAGACTTCCGAAATGCCTCTTCCTTTTCCCGTCAGACATTCGGAGGGTTGCGGTCGAGGAGCATGCAAATTTCTAAAAGCTACTCTACGATGCAGACATCTCATTCCCGCCGGGGAGAAGATGGAGACGAAGATGCAGCTATCCAGTGAGCTAACTATATGCCTATTTAGGAGATCACGCAACAAAACAAAAATCATCCCGATCGTGACGCTTCATCGCGTGCAACGTGAAGAAACACAACGAGAGTACAGTAGCTAGAGTCGTTGGACGGGTGTCTCGTCCTAATTAATTCGGTTGTTTGTTGCCGCACGCACGGAAGGCGTAAGTGACCGTCAGTCCATCAAACCATCTGGTAGATTCAGGACTAAACCTAAAAGGAATTGTTCACTGTGCTCGATCGATCGCGTAGGCGCACGCCTGCTGCTTTCGCTGAATACGACTGCTACTGCTGCTACCGTGAATCATCGTTCAGACATTCACCAACCTTGAATTGTTTCAAAAAAAAAAAAACTTGAATTGAATTTTTTTTTTAATCATCACACACACACACACACACACACACACACACACACACACACACACACACACACACACACAGTATTATATAAAACTGAACACCATTGTTGCAGGCTCGTCGGACCCGGAAGCTAGATGGCCTGACTTGTACGTGCCGCCGCCGGCTGGACCCCCGGGATTTGTTTTCCTTTTTGAAGCTGTTCTGGTCACGGTCCGGTAAGCTAGCAGCTGGTCGATGTGCTCGACCGAGAAGGAATGTGGGCGCAGCAGCACGCGACGTGTATTTGTTGCGTGCCGGCGCAAGGAACCTGCTGCCGGAGAGGATGCGGTGCAGTGGAAGCGAGTTGAATACACGATCGAGCGACGTGCCGACGTCTCGACACCAAACCCGTTTGTGCTTTGTGAAACGAAGACGACGCACAAAGACGAGGCGAGTGGATCGGAATCAGGCGGGGGATGGGTTTCGGCTCCACGCCTGGCCCAATGGGTTCGAACATGCATACTGGGCCGACACCAAAAATTCGCCACCTCGTTTAATGAATTGGTAGTCTTTTTGGGTTCTCGGGCACCAGTGCTCCTGGTGCTAAACCTGCGAGCTATGGATGAAGCGTTCGGCCTTGCTGCGGAGCTTGGGGTAATCAGGGCAGAATTTGAAACTGATGCACAACTCTTAGTTATGGCACTCAACAACAACATGGCTGATTTCTCTAGTGAGGCCCCTATAATAGATGATCTCAAGGTTCAGAGCCGAACCTGGTTTTCCTCGTGTTTTATCAGGTTTTGCAAACGTCCTGCAAACCAAGCTGCTCATATTCTAGCTCAGGAGGGTCTAAAGTGTAATGTTAATTCCTCTAAATCCTGGGAGTATGAGGTGCCCCCGTGTGCCACTGTTTCTGTAATGGGCGATTCTGCCCAAACTGTTTCGTAATAAAGTTTTGTGCTTTCAAAAACCTATCCTTGATAACTAAATAGTTTATCCCACTAACTCAATTTCCACTTCGATCTCCTTAAGCCACGTCATCAGATAACGTCACCCTATTCAGCACCAGGCGGCAAGTCATCTCTGAAGTACTTCAGACTCCATAGTTGTTGCATGTTCACCTTCCATTTCAGTTTGCTTCGATTCTACTCATGACGTCATGTGCAGCCAAAAATTCATCTCCATCAACTATACTAATTCTCACCCAATTTACAACTGGAGCAATTTTGAAATGAGAATTCTTTAATCTCCTCAATTAAGTTTTCTCAACGAGTACATGGCTTCTCTACACCACCCAACAACCTCCACCTAGGATTGCCTAACATCCACCGTCGCGATTCTCACCATAACGACAATCATCCTCATCATGTTATTATGTGTGTCACCGCCAAAGATCCAGAGATCGTCGACCTCAAGCTTGATGCCCTCTTTCTCAATCTATCTGTCATGTAAGGCAGCATGTTGTTGATTTATCTTCTTTTATGTAACATGTACAACCTTTGTAAACCTTTCACCTTACTATCTCAGTGTCATCAACAATGTGTTGTCAATTTTACTTATTTCTACCATTGGCCATTGATTTTGTTGGTGTAAGGAAATGTAAGATTCATTCCTTGTGGTGGCTGCAAAACCATTTGTCCTCCGCTTGTATCCTCAATAGAGGTTTGCCTGTAAGGCACTCGTTGAAATGTCCACCTCTTCTATACTCTAGATGTAACTCATTGCATATATCCACATGTTATCGTTCCTATATATCCTCACTGCACTTTCCCTTCATACACATTGTTTGACATAGCTGTATCTTATTTTATCCAATTATATTGGTGAGATGAATGATCAAATTAATTTCTATATCTTTATATGGCGAGGTTGATTTCTCCACAAAAAGAGAGACGTGAGGAAGATTTCATGTGTCATGCCCCTTTTCCATAATATTTGCAGCATCGTTAAATCAAATTAGAAATAGGGGAAATAAACTCTAATAAGCTAGTTTGGTCATTTGAGGCTTGAGTTTTCATTGTATTTTGGTAAGGATGGTAATTTTACCCATGGGTACCGGTACCCACGGGTACCATACCCGTATGGGGAGGGTATGGGTAGATTTTTATACCCATGGTTAGTACCCATACCCTATCCGCCAAGTCGTGGGTAGGGCATGGGTACATCCCTGTACCCGTGGGTATACCCATATGCTACCCATTTATACTGACATATGGATCCTACTCTGTTGACTTACCATATATGACCATGAGATTGTGATTTCTGAAGTTAGATAAGTGTCATGTATTCATCTACCTATTATTGGGTTCAGATAATTGTTTTTTTTGTCAAATGTGCTACCAACAAATGTGAAACTATAAACAATTTGTGTACTATTTGACCTACCCAACGGAAATCCACACAATAGAAGGCACCTGGAGATTCCGTAAATCCAGGCAATCTGCAAACTCCGTGAATCCCTAAAACCTATAGGCCGACGAGGTGGAGTAAACTCTAGACACACACCTGGTACAAGATATAAAATCCTCCGCCATAGGGTCATGGTGGACATCCTAAATTAGTGTCCACGGAGCAACATACTCACGGACCAGTTAACATCTAGATATGCACCCAATAGATTGCAGCTGAGAAAAATGGATGGTGCCTAATCCTTTGGAGCTCTATTAGTGTCAAAAAACAATTCATTTTGGCATGGAGTCGTATTTTTGGCTATAGATGCTTATGATAAATAGGGCACGGTAATACACAAATTTAAAAAGGTAGTTGCTTCACAAACTGGGCTATCTTGTTTAGTATATAAAACTGAACACCATTGTTGCAGGCTCGTCGGACCCGGAAGCTAGATAGCCTGACTTGTACGTGCCGCCGCCGCCGGCTGGACCCCCGGGATTTGTTTTCCTTTTCGAAGCTGTTCTGGTCACGGTCCGGTAAGCTAGCAGCTGGTCGGTGTGCTCGACCGAGAAGGAATGTGGGCGCAGCAGCACGCGACGTGTATTTGTTGCGTGCCGGCGCAAGGAACCTGCTGCCGGAGAGGATGCGGTGCAGTGGAAGCGAGTTGAATACACGATCGAGCGACGTGCCGACGTCTCGACACCAAACCCGTTTGTGCTTTGTGAAACGAAGACGACGCACAAAAGACGAGGCGAGTGGATCGGAATCAGGCGGGGGATGGGTTTCGGCTCCACGCCTGGCCCAATGGGTTCGAACATGCATACTGGGCCGACACCAAAAATTCGCCACCCTCGTTTAATGAATTGGTAGTCTTTTTGGGTTCTCGGGCACCAGTGCTCCTGGTGCTAAACCTGCGAGCTATGGATGAAGCGTTCGGCCTTGCTGCGGAGCTTGGGGTAATCAGGGCAGAATTTGAAACTGATGCACAACTCTTAGTTATGGCACTCAACAACAACATGGCTGATTTCTCTAGTGAGGCCCCTATAATAGATGATCTCAAGGTTCAGAGCCGAACCTGGTTTTCCTCGTGTTTTATCAGGTTTTGCAAACGTCCTGCAAACCAAGCTGCTCATATTCTAGCTCAGGAGGGTCTAAAGTGTAATGTTAATTCCTCTAAATCCTGGGAGTATGAGGTGCCCCCGTGTGCCACTGTTTCTGTAATGGGCGATTCTGCCCAAACTGTTTCGTAATAAAGTTTTGTGCTTTCAAAAAACCTATCCTTGATAACTAAATAGTTTATCCCCACTAACTCAATTTCCACTTCGATCTCCTTAAGCCACGTCATCAGATAACGTCACCCTATTCAGCACCAGGCGGCAAGTCATCTCTGAAGTACTTCAGACTCCATAGTTGTTGCATGTTCACCTTCCATTTCAGTTTGCTTCGATTCTACTCATGACGTCATGTGCAGCCAAAAATTCATCTCCATCAACTATACTAATTCTCACCCAATTTACAACTGGAGCAATTTTGAAATGAGAATTCTTTAATCTCCTCAATTAAGTTTTCTCAACGAGTACATGGCTTCTCTACACCACCCAACAACCTCCACCTAGGATTGCCTAACATCCACCGTCGCGATTCTCACCATAACGACAATCATCCTCATCATGTTATTATGTGTGTCACCGCCAAAGATCCAGAGATCGTCGACCTCAAGCTTGATGCCCTCTTTCTCAATCTATCTGTCATGTAAGGCAGCATGTTGTTGATTTATCTTCTTTTATGTAACATGTACAACCTTTGTAAACCTTTCACCTTACTATCTCAGTGTCATCAACAATGTGTTGTCAATTTTACTTATTTCTACCATTGGCCATTGATTTTGTTGGTGTAAGGAAATGTAAGATTCATTCCTTGTGGTGGCTGCAAAACCATTTGTCCTCCGCTTGTATCCTCAATAGAGGTTTGCCTGTAAGGCACTCGTTGAAATGTCCACCTCTTCTATACTCTAGATGTAACTCATTGCATATATCCACATGTTATCGTTCCTATATATCCTCACTGCACTTTCCCTTCATACACATTGTTTGACATAGCTGTATCTTATTTTATCCAATTATATTGGTGAGATGAATGATCAAATTAATTTCTATATCTTTATATGGCGAGGTTGATTTCTCCACAAAAAGAGAGACGTGAGGAAGATTTCATGTGTCATGCCCCTTTTCCATAATATTTGCAGCATCGTTAAATCAAATTAGAAACAGGGGAAATAAACTCTAATAAGCTAGTTTGGTCATTTGAGGCTTGAGTTTTCATTGTATTTTGGTAAGGATGGTAATTTTACCCATGGGTACCGGTACCCACGGGTACCATACCCGTATGGGGAGGGTATGGGCAGATTTTTATACCCATGGGTAGTACCCATACCCTACCCGCCAAGTCGCGGGTAGGGCATGGGTACATCCCTGTACCCGTGGGTATACCCATATGCTACCCATTTATACTGACATATGGATCCTACTCTGTTGACTTACCAGATATGACCATGAGATTGTGATTTCCGAAGTTAGATAAGTGTCATCTATTCATCTACCTATTATTGAGTTCAGATAATTGTTTTTTTTGTCAAATGTGCTACCAACAAATGTGAAACTATAAACAATTTGTGTACTATTTGACCTACCCAACGGAAATCCACACAATAGAAGGCACCTGGAGATTCCGTAAATCCAGGCAATCTGCAAACTCCGTGAATCCCTAAAACCTATAGGCCGACGAGGTGGAGTAAACTCTAGACACACACCTGGTACAAGATATAAAATCCTCCGCCATAGGGTCATGGTGGACATCCTGAATTAGTGTCCACAGAGCAACATACTCATGGACCAGTTAACATCTAGATATGCACCCAATAGATTGCAGCTGAGAAAAATGGATGGTGCCTAATCCTTTGGAGCTCTATTAGTGTCAAAAAACAATTCATTTTGGCATGGAGTCGTATTTTTGGCTATAGATGCTTATGATAAATAGGGCACGGTAATACACAAATTTAAAAAGGTAGTTGCTTCACAAACTGGGCTATCTTGTTTAGTATATAAAACTGAACACCATTGTTGCAGGCTCGTCGGACCCGGAAGCTAGATAGCCTGACTTGTACGTGCCGCCGCCGGCTGGACCCCCGGGATTTGTTTTCCTTTTCGAAGCTGTTCTGGTCACGGTCCGGTAAGCTAGCAGCTGGTCGGTGTGCTCGACCGAGAAGGAATGTGGGCGCAGCAGCACGCGACGTGTATTTGTTGCGTGCCGGCGCAAGGAACCTGCTGCCGGAGAGGATGCGGTGCAGTGGAAGCGAGTTGAATACACGATCGAGCGACGTGCCGACGTCTCGACACCAAACCCGTTTGTGCTTTGTGAAACGAAGACGACGCACAAAAGACGAGGCGAGTGGATCGGAATCAGGCGGGGGATGGGTTTCGGCTCCACGCCTGGCCCAATGGGTTCGAACATGTATACTGGGCCGACACCAAAAATTCGCCACCTCGTTTAATGAATTGGTAGTCTTTTTGGGTTCTCGGGCACCAGTGCTCCTGGTGCTAAACCTGCGAGCTATGGATGAAGCGTTCGGCCTTGCTGCGGAGCTTGGGGTAATCAGGGCAGAATTTGAAACTGATGCACAACTCTTAGTTATGGCACTCACAACAACATGGCTGATTTCTCTAGTGAGGCCCCTATAATAGATGATCTCAAGGTTCAGAGCCGAACCTGGTTTTCCTCGTGTTTTATCAGGTTTTGCAAACGTCCTGCAAACCAAGCTGCTCATATTCTAGCTCAGGAGGGTCTAAAGTGTAATGTTAATTCCTCTAAATCCTGGGAGTATGAGGTGCCCCCGTGTGCCACTGTTTCTGTAATGGGCGATTCTGCCCAAACTGTTTCGTAATAAAGTTTTGTGCTTTCAAAAACCTATCCTTGATAACTAAATAGTTTATCCCCACTAACTCAATTTCCACTTCGATCTCCTTAAGCCACGTCATCAGATAACGTCACCCTATTCAGCACCAGGCGGCAAGTCATCTCTGAAGTACTTCAGACTCCATAGTTGTTGCATGTTCACCTTCCATTTCAGTTTGCTTCGATTCTACTCATGACGTCATGTGCAGCCAAAAATTCATCTCCATCAACTATACTAATTCTCACCCAATTTACAACTGGAGCAATTTCGAAATGAGAATTCTTTAATCTCCTCAATTAAGTTTTCTCAACGAGTACATGGCTTCTCTACACCACCCAACAACCTCCACCTAGGATTGCCTAACATCCACCGTCGCGATTCTCACCATAACGACAATCATCCTCATCATGTTATTATGTGTGTCACCGCCAAAGATCCAGAGATCGTCGACCTCAAGCTTGATGCCCTCTTTCTCAATCTATCTGTCATGTAAGGCAGCATGTTGTTGATTTATCTTCTTTTATGTAACATGTACAACCTTTGTAAACCTTTCACCTTACTATCTCAGTGTCATCAACAATGTGTTGTCAATTTTACTTATTTCTACCATTGGCCATTGATTTTGTTGGTGTAAGGAAATGTAAGATTCATTCCTTGTGGTGGCTGCAAAACCATTTGTCCTCCGCTTGTATCCTCAATAGAGGTTTGCCTGTAAGGCACTCGTTGAAATGTCCACCTCTTCTATACTCTAGATGTAACTCATTGCATATATCCACATGTTATCGTTCCTATATATCCTCACTGCACTTTCCCTTCATACACATTGTTTGACATAGCTGTATCTTATTTTATCCAATTATATTGGTGAGATGAATGATCAAATTAATTTCTATATCTTTATATGGCGAGGTTGATTTCTCCACAAAAAGAGAGACGTGAGGAAGATTTCACGTGTCATGCCCCTTTTCCATAATATTTGCAGCATCGTTAAATCAAATTAGAAACAGGGGAAATAAACTCTAATAAGCTAGTTTGGTCATTTGAGGCTTGAGTTTTCATTGTATTTTGGTAAGGATGGTAATTTTACCCATGGGTACCGGTACCCACGGGTACCATACCCGTATGGGGAGGGTATGGGTAGATTTTTATACCCATGGGTAGTACCCATACCCTACCCGCCAAGTCGCGGGTAGGGCATGGGTACATCCCTGTACCCGTGGGTATACCCATATGCTACCCATTTATACTGACATATGGATCCTACTCTGTTGACTTACCAGATATGACCATGAGATTGTGATTTCCGAAGTTAGATAAGTGTCATCTATTCATCTACCTATTATTGGGTTCAGATAATTGTTTTTTTTGTCAAATGTGCTACCAACAAATGTGAAACTATAAACAATTTGTGTACTATTTGACCTACCCAACGGAAATCCACACAATAGAAGGCACCTGGAGATTCCGTAAATCCAGGCAATCTGCAAACTCCGTGAATCCCTAAAACCTATAGGCCGACGAGGTGGAGTAAACTCTAGACACACACCTGGTACAAGATATAAAATCCTCCGCCATAGGGTCATGGTGGACATCCTAAATTAGTGTCCACGGAGCAACATACTCACGGACCAGTTAACATCTAGATATGCACCCAATAGATTGCAGCTGAGAAAAATGGATGGTGCCTAATCCTTTGGAGCTCTATTAGTGTCAAAAAATAATTCATTTTGGCATGGAGTCGTATTTTTGGCTATAGATGCTTATGATAAATAGGGCACGGTAATACACAAATTTAAAAAGGTAGTTGCTTCACAAACTGGGCTATCTTGTTTTCAGTTTAAAATATTTTTTCGTTGATTTTTTTTACCCTTTTAGAATATTTTTTAGTTCAAAAACTTTTTAACCATTTTTGGGAGATATTTAATAGGTGAGTTGAACAGTATGTAAAACTTGTCAAAAAATTGTTTTCTTTTGCATGTAGTCATTTTTTGGTTATATAGGCTTTAGATAGACATATGGTATAATTTAATGAAAGTGAAAAAGTCACTTTGTGGATTTTCTACATTCTATCAAAAAAATTAAAGTATTTAAAAAATGCTAAAAATCACGATATTCTAAACAAATATATTGATCCACCTGGGGAAAGCATGGAGTCATTTGACCCAATAGTTTTTAGATTTATACATATTTTGCTTTTGAGGAGCATTGTTATCAGGTTCTTTTTTTTAGGTCCCTTTTTTTCAAAGAAAGAGTTGCCCGATTAATAAGTAAAACGTGGCGAAACCAGTCCTAATATACAAATTTCTTAAAATAATCTAGTAAGTCTCAATAAAAGGGAAAATCAGATCTCCATTAATATAATAGTAAACATACATCATGTCAATAACATCAGCTACATTGTTGAAAAAAAATATAAGATTTACATAGTTCACATCAATAATTCAGTTTCGTCAGATTTCGAACATAATAGTGTCGCTCATGTCACGGTCACCGCTGCACAAGGCGTTAACTGCCCGCTGCCTGCAAGGTCCAATTCCAATAATTGTTCCACTGATCCTCGCCGGAAGTCTCGAGATATATGGCTCGATCGATCGACATGACTCTGCACGCTCGCTGTGTACGCGGCAGTGAAGCAGCGTCAGTCAGTCTTGTGCAGAAGCAGGACTGTTTCCATTGCCATTTTGATTGTACCCGTACAGTCAGGATCGGGCTTGGCCCTTTTCATGTCTGGGCGACATCAAGGACAGAAGATTCACTGCTTGTCAACAGAGGAGAGTGATGCGGTTCTTGTCACCCGTTCATTCACTCGTGAAACAAGTTCTCAGCCTCCGCGCCTGAGACACGGACCAATCCTTTCATATCATATGGTCGATTCGATCATGCACCTAACCTTTCTAGTGTTCCATATTTGTGTATAGTCTCTGTGTCTTTTGCGGCATCTGGGAACAGTTCGCTAAGATTGCATCAGTCTATGGAGTATCTGCATGCAAACCTCGCACCAACACTATGCATGGAGATTTTTCCTTAAAACCCATGTCACGTATGGAGTAGTATGTATAAAGAGATCAGATCCATCGATCCTTCACGGCACTCGATCGAGCTGCCTCTGCCCCCCACGGGCCACGGGAGGCAGTCGGCACTCGATCGGCAGCTACGACACTGGGGGTGCGTTTGGTTGAGTGGCTATGAAAAACTGGTTGGGGGCACTCCTAATCACCTGGTTGGTGGTAGCTATTTTTCATGTTTGGTTGTATGGGTTGGTTGAGCCAAGTTTTTGGTTGGTTGAAGGGATAAAAAGTGGTTAGGGGTAGCCATATTTTCTTCGAATGTATAAAAGGGAAATGTTTGTTCAAATATTCCTAATATATACAAAAAGAAAAGTTTGAATATTTAGAAGGGGTGAATTTTTTTTCAAATATTTAAAAGGCAAAATTTGTCCAAATATTTAAAAGGAAAAAGTTTGTTCAAATATTATTAATATATAAGAAAGGAAGATTTTATTCAAATATTTAAAAGGGGTACAGTTTCTTAATATATTTGAAAGGGGTGAAAGTTTGTTCAAATATTCTTAATATATAAAAAGGGAAAAGTTTGTTCAAATATTTAAAAGGGGTGAAATTTTATAATATATTTTAAAAGGGAAAAGTTTATTCAATTATTTAAATGGGGTAAAATTTCTATTTCATGGATAAGGTGAGCATGCAGCAAAACGTTTCGCAAGTGGCCGCAGCGACTCGCCCGCGGTTGGTTGGCAACCACCACAAAAGTGGTGGTTGAGCTCAACCACTTTTTTGAGCGAATATGCTTGAAATGTGGTTACCCTCAACCACCACACACTAGAAACCAAACACAGAGTAACCACCTAAAAACTGGCTACCACTAACCACCCAAAAGATAGCCACCCAACCAAACACACTCTGCGTGAATGTGATCCGTCTCTAGATGGACGCGCGCGGAAGGCCGGCCGGCCCTTGCCGGCCTAGCTTGGCGCTGTCGGGAGCAGCAAAACTAAGTGTAACCAACCACCGTACTGATGGAGCAAACCTAACTAGTACGGATCCACGGCACGGTCGACACGTCGATCGACGCGTCTACGCTTACGTACAAGCAGCGGAAAGAAACCGAGTTAAGACGGGCACGTACAATCGTCCCTGCACTTTGCACATGCATGGTATACTAGCTGCTTCATTAGGCTTCGCACTGTCCAAGTACGGCATGCGTCCGCCTTCTCCCGGCAACCGCTGCATGCATCTCCGGTGGTGGTGGCCGAACTGCATGCCTGCTCCTGCTCGATCGCTGCAGATCGAGCTGGACGTACTGGGCTGCGCAGCGCCAACCAACTGGCCGCATGCATGGCGCAGTGGGGTGCCCCCCCCTATTTAGATCTGTCTAGGGTAAGTAGTGTAGTACACCGTACTTGCTGCATGAGCCTGCCTGCGTCGACCCTGTCAGCCCGTCAGCCACAGCACAGCAGCGAGCGACCTGTAGCTTTCTTGGTCGTCGTCGTCACATGTACAGCTGAAGTCAGATAGATGTACTACGTACAATGCAGGGCGTCGCTCACGTCGCTTGCCCCCTGCTGCAACTTGCATCTCCCGCCTGTGCTTCACAGTTTCGGCCCATTCAGTCGGTAGTCTTACATCAGCTATTCCAGAGAGCATGCATCAGACATTCATACACCTTGTGTACCACATGGCATTGACTTTCCTCTTGCACACCAACTGAGGCCCTGTTCGGACCATAGGAATGGAAAACCCAGGAAGTGGAAAGGATGTAGGAATAGGAAAGTATGGCTTATGCAAAACTATAGGATCTTGATCCGGAGGAAGGCCTTATTTGATTCATAGGATAGGAAATGTAAAGGAATAGGAATTGTGCAGGATTCACTTGTCATGGCCGGTTCCTATGAGTGTAGGAACAAGACACAGGATTTTTCCATGAGGTATGAGCTCATGTTAGTTTTCCCATAAAAATGCACTACAAAGTTCCTACAGGAATAATTCCTACATGTTGCAATCCTTTGATTCAAACACCATCGAAAGGAATAATTCCACAGGATCAAAATCCTACAGAATTCCTTTGGAAATCCTGTGAATCAAAGGAGGCCGAAAAGTGAATGTACCGGCGTTTCGGAGAGCAACGAAAAAACACAGGAGGCCATCATGGGTGGAGCAATGATCCATCATGGTTTTAGCATTATTTTATTTGTTCCGAACAGGGCCTGAAGGTGAAGGATCACGATCACACACATATATATATCCTCATTTTTGTTGTTGTCTCCGTGTGCAATGATTCGTAGGAGAAATTGATCGGGGTCATTTCAATTCCTGTCCGTTAATAAGACCGATCTTTACTGACAAAAGCAGCAGTGTCTTTACATGGAATCCCGCTTTACATCGATCAGATATCTCTGTCTCCATGCGTGTCCTAGTTAGGCAGATCGATCGACCTATACATCTGTCTAAGCGAGCATCGAAGAGCTGCGTAGTGTGCGCAGCCCGACGCGCTTGAGCGGAATTGGTGGCAATGATCGACGACTTTCAGGAATACGTACCTGTGTGTGTGTGAGAGAGAGAGAAAGGGGGTTTGCAGCAGCATGCATGTATGAATATGGATTGGATTGAGCACAGCTGCAGGAGGTTGGTAGAGCTCGATCTGGACGGCCCATTGGGCCATTATTATCACGGGCCTCGCATACTCGCATAGTTTCCTACGTCAATGAGTTGTTTGTTCACTACTAATAACCCTAAAAGAAAGAGTTGTTCACTAGCTTGTTCTGCGGACGCAGCAAATGCGACTTCAAATTACCAGTTGGCTACACTGTTGTGTACGGGGCAAATTTATGACGATGCGCTGCAGAATATGTCAGGACACTGTGTACGTACGTCCGTTTTCGCTCGCTTGCTTGCTGGGGCAGCGAAACACGAAATGAGGGGACAAGAACTTGTACGGGAACTGAATTCTACTGTTGCTAAAAGCCGAATGACGTGGAAGATTATATAATATACATTCTGCGTACATTTCCTTGGAGAGGTCCACTAATTCTGCATTTTCAACTCTGCACAGAAAATTATTTATCTCATCCCATCTTAATTGCTTGTATTGCTTCTTTTAGCCTGCTCACGTGCCAACTCCGTCCCGAGGAGTAATAAGTTATTCTAATACTCGTCTATAAGGGGAAACCCGGAAAGTACAATGGAATACCTGGTTTGTGCAGGGCACATGCTAAAAAGAGCCATCTCTGTCCGTCTGTTGTCTGAACAAAGCAATTCAGACAGACGTAGCTAGCATGGGCCCCGGGGAGAGGGAAAAACACAATGTGATGTAGTACTCCACATTATGTGTTCGGGTCCACGTACTGCATTACTAGACCCACACGTTCTAAATCTACCATGGTGATTTTAATGAACTTTGGCTCCACATTTTGTTTTGGTGTTGTAATTTTTTACCCTTGAGATGGCATGCTAGATTTTAGATTTCTAGGGCAGTGGTATCACTAAATTGATAACCTGAAAAGTCATGTAGTAATATTTTTGCAACGAAAAGAAAATTTGTCCTTTTTTTCAAGGAAAGGAAAATCCTTTTTCCCATTTTTCTTGCAAATTAAAGGAAACCATTTTAGTCCATTCACTTGAAAAAATTGGAAACAAAGACTGTACTAGTAGCTAGCTAGACATGGATTGAAACGGCAAAAAAAGGTCGAGATTATTAATTTAAGCTATTTCGAATCAACACATGCACTTGCAACGTACTGCTAATTAACTCACAAGAAGAAACCCCTAAAAAAATCGAAAAAAGAGTTACAAAATGGAGGTCCAAGCTAAGAGCCTCATGCTGCTGCGGCTGCTGCCCCAGTTCGCACCTACCTAGCTTCTCCGGCGACGTGGACGAGCAGGAAGAAACCGACGGCGACGACGGCAGCAAGCTCATCGCCACCTTCTCGTCCTTGCAGGGCACCTCCAGTGCCGCCGGCCGCACCACCATCGCCGGCGTGCCGGCACCACCAAAGCCCTCCATGGCCGGCGGTGGCACCCTCCAGTGGCCCTGTACGACCGGGCTGCCGTCGATGGGCTGCGACACGGAGCCGGGCCCTCCGTAGGCTCCGGTGGACGCCGTCCACATCGGGTAGTGCGGCGGTGGGAACTGATTGTGGTCGTAGCGGCCGGCGGCGAGTTGGTGGTGGTGGTAGTTGAGGAGGGAGCCTGCGTACATGTGGTGGTGGGCGCCGCCGGGGACGTAGCGGTGCATGGCGAGGG
Organism: Puccinellia tenuiflora; assembly: GCA_012064385.1. NCBI lineage: Eukaryota > Viridiplantae > Streptophyta > Magnoliopsida > Poales > Poaceae > Puccinellia > Puccinellia tenuiflora. The sequence continues at coordinate 752,414 of QRDG01001188.1, forward strand.
AGGCCTGCAGGTGGGCCCGCTTGGCGTGCTGGCGCTCCCGCTTGTGCGCGTTCTGGTGCCCGCCCAGCGCCTGCGACGTCGGGAAGTTGCGGCAGCAGTAGTGGCACTCGAACTTGCGAGCCGCGTCCGCCCCGGCCGCCGCGCCGCCGCCGCCGCCCTCCGACGTGACGGTGCTCCCGTTGGCGGCGTCCGGGGAGCCGGCGGAGCCGTCCTGCTTGTGCTGCTGCTGCTGTACGGTAGGCTGGGCCAGGGCGTCGTTGTTGGAGAACTCGCGGCCGAAGAGCCGGATGGTGGCGTCCCGCGACTGCTGCTGCTGGGCAGCCGCTGGCCGGATGAACGGCAGCTGCGAGAACGCGTCGACGCTCCTGCGCACCTCCTGCGGCGCCGCCATGACTAAAGCTTAGCTAGTTCCTAGTTCCTACCTTGATTGAACCGGCCGGTGAGGGAATAATTCTCTTCCCTTGGATGGTATACCGCCGGAGCTCTCTTTTTTGTGTTGTTGGTGTGGTAGCTAGGTGAAGAATTTTGGCGACGAGTTTGGTGCGGTTTTAAGGGGATGGGCGGTGTTTGTATGGTCGGAGCGGAGGTAGGGGGACCATGGATATGCATCTATGTCAATGTGAGCCGAGAGGGTCCGTCCGTCACTGGTCACTGGGACTAGCACCAACTAGGCCAAGCAAGCAGCTTGAACCTCTCGCTCTCTCCCACCACCAAGTACAAGCTAGGCCGCCCAGCTGCAGTGCCAGTCGCAGTTTGCCGCTGCTTGCTACCTAGCTAGTGGAGTACCTAGTAGCTTCTTCGCTCATGCATGCATGCATGCTGGAGATATAATCTCTGCAAGCTGTGTGCAGGCTAGGCTGCTGGTGCTGTCAAGGCTAAGGCCACCTCACCTCATGCGCATCCCATGCCGTGACATAACTCGTGCCAAATTTAGGACTGGTACCGTATATGTACTCACTCCGACGTTGTATGCATCTAGAGACGGAAGGGAAATTTCGTTTCTTTTCGTCTAGCTAGCTTCCATGCATGCACATCGATCTGTAGCTGTCATCGACCGGCCTAAAGCCAAATTTGCGTTGTGTGTGACTCCGCGCGTCTACCTACCCATCGCTATCTCTCCTTCCTTGGCAGTTTGGCCTCTGGATTGGCCGTAGCTAGGGTTCTTTCTTTCTTTATGCGAGGTTGGCTTATTTAGGAGGAGATCAAGCAGAGGATCGAGACCACAGCTAGCTACAGAGGTGGCCGTGGTCCTCCTGGGGACGGCGACGTGCCTGTGGCCTGTGCTAGCTCTCGATGGATCCACGATGCATGCCAAGCAGAGCTAGCTGCTAGCTCCTGCTGCGCGCTCGCATGATTACTTACTGGCCGGCGCAGTGCAGTCCTGGACCCAAGTTTTCCATCGATCTACTCCTTTTATTGTAGTACCCGAGACAGTAGCTTTGCGCTGATGCCTCTGGGCTCTGGCTCCATAGCATGCATGCATACAAGTAGATCGATGATCGATCTCCATGAATGGCTAGCTAGCTATGCAGACAATGAGACAAGTGATGAAGGGGGGAGGCTACGATTTTTTTTTCTTCTTTATGGACTTTTCTTTCCTTTTTGACAGTGCGGTTATAATAATTGTAGCCATGATCGGCCGCGCTTTGCACTGGGATCCACATGTTTTAATCGCTGCTCTGCTAGCTAAGCTAGCAGCTGTTTCTCTTATCATCATATATAGGCACTCCACTCCACTCCATGCTTGCTTCTTCTGCTCTCTCTCTCTTTTTTGCAGACCTGCAGCGCCCTTTGACAAGCTTTATCTTACGGAACTCCATAATTACCGCGATCTGTTGACTGACAATGTATGCGCTGGAAAAATGGCAGGGCTCAATTGGAGTGATTAATTTGTCATATGTGAAAAGATGTCATGGTCAGTAATCCTCGAGCCAGTGCAGATAGCCTTGTTAACACACTAGTTGTAGTTGTAGTAGCAACTAGCTAGCAAGTGGGTATGTACTCTCTACTGGATGCTGATTTAACTGCCCCTATCCGTGCCAACTCAACTAAGTAGTAAAAGGCAGTGGGATCGATCGGAAATAAATATCTCTGTCTGTCGCTGTTGTTCATCTAGCTGTTCCAATAGAAACCGCAAGTACCACGCACCAAGTAGATGATCAGTGCTCCATCTACCAGTTTCTTCTTCTTCAGATGGGCATTGATGTCGTCCGGATCTACAGGTAATGTTTTCAAGCGCGTACGTCGTTAAGCCGTGAATGGTGTGTAGATCGATACCGTGTGTTTGTTCCAACCGCCCGCGCGGGATGTGTTTTTGAACCTAGCTTGTGTGTAGCTAGGAATGTAGTAGGTCCGTTTGGGTGTAAGTTCGTACTGCATGCATCGCCAACACCAACCGGCATGCAGTACGTACACGCATGTGTGTCACGACAAGTACGTACGTACGTACGTAATGGTGACACCGATGGGATCTCTTCCTTGATTTCCTTTCTCGTACGTGCGTACGTACGTACAGACCGCATGCATGTGTGTCTGTGTCTGTGCAGTACAGTACAGCTTGTGTATTTTCTTCTCGCATTCGTTACCGTGCGCGCGCGGTAATAAGATCGAACCAGTGCAGGGCGTGGACAAACTGGATCTGAGAGCAGAGAGCAGCTCCAGTGGACAGGAAAACAGTTGAACATGGAAAAAAAAAAGGACAGTACTAGTAAATGGTTAACAGAGAGGTCCATTTCGTAGAAAAAGACCAGCCGGCCGGCAGCAGCCATAGCATAGCGGTACGTACGACTAAAAAAACAAAAAAAAACACAGTACGTCTGGACAAACAATTTAAAAACACAGAGAGCCAGTACAGCGTGTAGAAAGGGTTGACGCCACGCGAGACGCAAAGGTAAAGCAAATTCAGTACTCACATTTATGTTCGTACGTAAGATTGATCTGGAGCATGGCCGGCGTCGATGTACTGCCAGTTTTCGTACGTACCGACGCCAGCCAGTAGGCTACAGTCGTTTGTTGCTACAGCGGCGTGAAGGCGACCTGACGTCGTACACCCTGCAGCTGCTGCAGGATGCATGCGCGCACACGGCACGGCGGCGACGTCGCGGCCACTCGTCTAGCTACTATAGTAGCTCATACGTGCCCCCTGCCCCACACCCAGATTTAGCAGGCGTCGCCAAATATTCTCGAATGGGACGCGTCGAGCTGACGACACGGCCGGACAGGGGCGCCCCTCCGTCGACCTCCTCCATTTTTTCAGCTCACCCGGCGGTGACTGTAGCAGTCGCACGTACGTCGCGGCGGTGGTAGCATCGGGCCACGTCGATCGACCGGCGACGTAGCACATAGTGGTAGTGGCCGTGTATAACTCGCCGGAAAAGGACGTGGCGTGCACGTCGTTCTCGGTAGGACGGCCGGCGCCGAGCGAGCGATGGAGCGATGGAGTCATGGAGCTAGCGTCTGTGGTTCTGCGCGGCCTGTCTCTCTCCTTCGCTCTGCCTGTTCGCTTTCGCCGCTTCCGAAGGTTGGCGGATGGCAGAGGAGAGCCCATGGCGTGCTGCTTGATTTTTCGCTGCCAATGCAGGACGGACAGGCTTTTTACTAGAATTGTAGTTTTGTTCAAAATCTTAGGTACCCGTACGTAGTTGGTTGTTAGTTTGGAAATTCAGGGTTGCCGCCCCTTGTCAGACTTGATTGTTTTCCTCTTCTTAGTTAGCAGCACTCTCTCTTTCGTGGTCACGCGTCATTCTCTACTTTTGTTGTGAAAGTCTCGCCTTCTAATTCTACTTGTATACTTCAATAGTACAGGAGGGCTGGTCGGCGTGCAACCCCGGAAATTCAGATTCATTCCTGAGTTTGGCTACCCATATGCTCTGTTTTTTCTTCTAGTAGCACTTTGCCTGCCATCACATCCATCATAGTAGTATATCGATCAAAGCGGTAAGCTGGAGGCGGCACTCCAGAACAATCATCGAGTTCCAGCTCCATTGATGGAGCTCCCTGTCTCCTTTCTTTTTTTTAGCTTTTAAGACGAGACTTTGGATGCTGCTTGCTTGCTCGGGACCAAAAACAACATGCAGCCAATCCCCAGATTGGTGATCATAGCCATGGCCAGCACCCAGCAATCTCCTTTCAGAAAGGTAAAGACGCATGGAAAATTACACGACTTCATCTGCTTTCCATTCCACACAATATTCAACTAAACCCATCGTGGACACTCCAATTTCCACGGAGACATGTTGGTGCCCTCCGTTCTGTCTCTCTCTCTCTCTCCAGCACATAACACAGCATGGTGGCCATGGTTGACCTAGTGAGAGCTTTCGGCACAGAGGATCCGGAGATGGATGGATGCACAAGTGCAGGGCAGTGTCAATCAAGCTGTTGAATGCAGATAGGGAAGGGGGTAGGCTTTGCCAAAGGCTTTTTGGTGGTGTTCCTCTCGGAGCATAAATATGGGTCTGATCCTGCTGTCGGGTGCGAGATCTCGATCGACTCTTCCCACATACAGTACCTAGGACCACCTCAGCGCTTGTCAGGCTCGGCGCATGCACGTTGGCGAGATGAGAAAGAGGTGTGGTGGGTGTGGGACTCGATCGTACTGGATGCTCACGTGATCCACGGAACAGGTCAGAGTTGGAGATATTTGGTTTAGGAGCGTTTGGTTGGTTGGGAAGGGCAAGTGAAGCCTCCGTGTGGGGTTGAAAGTTCCTGTCAGCAGCGATACTAGTGGTAGTGGTATGCTTTTGTGTTGTTGTCCTGAGGTTTCATGCCTAACTATATCAGGGCAGGCATGTCCAAAATAAGTTTCCTGCTAAAAATAAATATAGAATGGTCTCCCCTAGCATAAAGTGTCTTTAGCTCCGGTGATCCGGTCATTTTAAAAAATTCGAAAATAATAATTAAGGGTTTCAGTTTTTTCTGAAAAAACCACACTTTGTGTATCCCACAAATATAAAATATCAACCTCAAACACTTTGTGTTCTGAGCTACACAAAAAGAAAAGATCTGATAAAATGTAGAGATGTGATATTTGTTATTTGTGTAGCTCTGCATACAAAATATTTGAAGTTGATTTTTCGTCAGTTTGTGGTTTTTTTTTTGAAATTCCTAAATATTATTTTCGAATTTCTTAAAAGAGCAGTATCACTGGAGCTGGTCCTCCACTAGTTTCTATGTTAGCTAAGTAAAAATTGTTCATCTTTTAGGATCGTTTCGGCATATCTCCTATACAGAATCGGGAGAACCTAACCACGGTGGTCTAAAAAAAACCCGGAAGAACCTAACCACAGTGGTCTGCCTCGGTTCATCGCTAAGGCGTGCCGGCCCACTCGCTTGAAGTTGAAGATCATGAGCAGCCGACTTGGGTTATAGTGAAGTCGAAGTCGTTTGATCAGAAAAGAGGGTGACGGCGACTACTAATTTATGGATGGCCGTCACAATTGCATCTGCTTTGTGGTTTGTTTCAAGTCCACATTGATGGCCAGGTCGTTGTAACTTGTGGTTTCATGGAGTTTTCTTGTGGCTAACCGGACTGTGGCAAAAGCAGCTAGGTAGGTTGCTGTACGACCGAAGCATGTTCCGAGAGATCCTAGCCAAGTAGCCATGGCTGTTCACACCTTAGCTAATCCGTGCTTCTCCCCCTCCAACAAAGCATACGGGAACAGATACACTACTCTTGCACGTACCAGTGTGCACCGCTATTTTCCTCGACGACGACGTGTGCGCCGTGGACACACGATGTAGAGCTCGGCTGGCTCCATCAAAATATGGACGACTACCCCTACGTACGTACGCGCGTACCTCCGGCGGGTGGTAGGGGATACCCGTCGCGTCCAGCAGGCACGTCGGCACATCCTCCAGACACGTCTCGCGCACTGTTGCGCCGATCCACACCGTACATACCAAACATCGTGCGTACGAATGTAACGTGCGCTCACAGTAGGGTTTATATCGATCGACATGCTTGCATGGAGCATGGTCCCGGCCGGCCGTGGGCAGGGCCGGGCCTCAAAAATCGGCACCCCAAAAACTCTAAAACTGCGTCCCTATTTCACTAGAAAAGTAATCTATCTATCTATTATATACTAAAAGCAATATAAGGATGTCTAATAGAAGCACCACGTTAAGCCACATCATCGTAATTATTTTGAACAGTCAGATCTGAAAGTTGTGGTTAGGACTTAATGAGAGAACGCAAATGTACGTTACGTTGCCTTTTAACCAACACAACACATGTCACGTGAAAGATTGTTGTAAAGAAAAGTAACGTAAAAGATTCGTCGGCTTGGACAGAGGTTACTCATAATTCCATCTATGGCCTGCAGTCCAAACCGCCAGCAGAAAAACCTGGGCCAAGTGCCACTTTAACGTTGAGACGCCCGATTTCCCTATCAGTTGGGAGAAGCTGAACTGCTGATTTTTCAATCTGTTGCTCGCTCGCGTACGCCTCCTCCTGATGTAGGCGGCGCACAAGCTCTCAACGCGGTGTATATAAGCAGCTAGCATGCAAGAACACATATACAAGATCTACATGCAGGTATATATGCCTCTCATTGTCAGGTCTTCTTATTTATTTTTCTCAGCATGCTGCACATGGGATACGTAAAAGACTATGCGAAGGCAGGCACTCTCATCCTCGCATATATGCAGCACTCATCCTAAGTACGCACATGCGTCTATTTCACAGTTTTATTGCCTCATCACTCTTAAGTATATAGCACAAGTGCTCAGCACAGGCCACATCAGATGATTATAATGGAATACACGACCTAATAAAGCAATTTGATGGACCTTAGTTTCTGTCAATCTGTATTTTTCCTTCCTTCTAGGCCCGACTTTTGAGTTTTGTCTATATATATTCTAATGAATTATATAAATATCAATTGATAAGGACCTAAGTAGGGGAAATATCACTCAGTAGATGAAAGATGTATCGGACATGTATGCAATGTTCAAGATAGAGTTCTATATAGGCAGGAGGGCGCATTAAGAGTTTGTATATACAATGGCCAAATGCCATTAACTACAAGCTGCAAAATATATTTAAATATGCATTTAACTCCAATTGGAAAAAAAAATGGGACTCTGAAATATTGATGTGCATGTAATGGGATTCAAGTTTGCGATTTCTTTTGCACAAAAGCCCTAAGCAAGAGGAAACAGAGAAGACAACTAGCATCAAATAATTGGTTCCTGGACAGATAATTACACTTGATGATCTTGGAGCTTAATTTAGCAAGTATGAGTTTGATCATAGCTAAGCATGCCATGTATGGATAGACATATGTGTCGTGAAGTTTGACCTAGATTATGAATAAAATTGCACTTGCCTCCAGTATATGTTGGAAGAGAACATAAACAAATATGCATTTTCATGGAACTTAGTTTATGTTGTTCTCTATTTTTCATTCCTTCTGGGCATGTATTTTTTCTATATTATAATAAATTATATATTATTATAAATATAAATTGATAAGGAACTAAATTGGTAAATATCACTCAATACATGAAAGATGTATCAGACATGTATGCAACGTTCAAAGATAGAGTTTTGTATAGGCAGGAGGACGCGTTAAGAGTTTGTACGTATACAATACCCAAGAAATATTTATGTGCATGTAATGGATTCAAGTATGCAATTTCTGTGACAAAAAATCCCTAAGAAAGATGAAATAGAGAAGATAAATATTGCATCAAATAATTGGTTCTTGAAAGGATAGTTGCACTTGATTGATCTTGTAGCTTCCGTAAGTATAGTCTTTATCATAGCTAAGCAAGCCATGTATGCATAGACATATTTGTCGTGAAATTTAACCTAGATTATAATGCAATTTCTCTTAGCTACAGTTTATGTTTGAACAGAACATAAACAAAAGATCATTTGTATCACATATTTCTTAAGCACTACCTAAAAACTTGGACAACACAACACATCTACTGAAAGCTACCAATCGTAGCTTAAAATTGACAAATTCACCAGTTACCAAAATAGCTTCACGATCAACATGTCAGTAGCCCTTAATGAGTAAGGACGTGCATATAATGTGATTGTACTTATAAATAACTCATTCAGCGAAGGATTGTTGTGCAAAAGGGCTGTTTCATTTGCTTTCAACATGTATTGCATTGAATATTCAAGCAGATCTCTTCTTATTCATTATACTAGCAAAGAGGCATACATTAGGAGGAAGGGGAGAGAGGAAGAATTAACCATCCAAGCATCACAAAAGTTTAGCATTATTATTCCAAAGAAAAAATAATTAACCATGACGGAGTAAATTTGAACACTGTTGCACATTTTTGAATAGCTTGCGTGATACCATGTAAGAAAACTGATCCCCATAATTTTGTATTTATTTTACATACAGAAAAAATATGTGACAGTTACACTTGACAAATCTTGGAGTTTTTGGAAGTATGGCTTTGATCATAGCTAACAAGACATTTTTTGGAAAGGGATGTTTGTCCTATATGATGAATTAAATTTCATGTATCTTTAGTATATGTCTATTGAGATAGTAGAAAAATAGGATTCGCAAGATAACTTATTTGTTCAAACACACACCAGAAAACTTGGACATTGCAACACTATGTTCTGAACTTGAAACCAAAGTCGCCCGTTGCCGATAAACTTCACCATCAACGTGTAAGTCGCCTACTATTGTAAAAATAACCAGGTTTGGTCAGGTCTCATATGAGTGTCTCGGATCTCATATGAACACAATTAAAAAAAAGATATCATTAGGAAATGAACTGCAAAGTTTCTTCGATAAAGTGTGTTTTATTACTGTCTTTTTTTACCATTACACCCAGTATTTGTATCGTTAGGATGCACATAGCCGTAAACCATCCGCAACACAAATAAAAAGAAGTCGACACGCCACTGATCATGAAGTAACTAAAAATCGCATATGGATCAGGGGGCCAATCCAAAAATCACGTCGAGTAAAAATATCCCTCGGGGTAATCTTCAGTCCCGATTTTCCACACATAATAATGTGAATCACGAACGGAGCAAACTGGTGCACCGGTAGTCGGTAGATTACCTACATAAGGGCCTCTGCAACAACGCAAGACGATTGAGCAGGATAAACGGTTATTGTCATAGTAATTCTCTCTAAGATATTTTCTTCCTTGATATGTGTGGATGGTGAACGGGGACAACATATTGACACATTAAAGATGATGCCCTCGCATTTGCGAGGGCCACCATGCTAGTAAAACTAATAAAACTCTATCTTTTATAAGTCAAACCCCTACTAACATATATTAGTAATTTTCTATCTCAAAATGCAAACTACCCATATCACCTTTAAGTTTGCCAATTAATTGTCCATGTCACCTACACCAATATTTATTAGTCTCTCCACTCAATCTGCACATCATCTATTTGCTTAACCATCCAATTGTTCAAATTAATAATTTATAGTACATAATTATTTCGTATCTATTAAATTTAGTATTTTGACTTCGACCAATTAAATTTTACGAATTCCTTCAAACAACATAATGTATCATACCTCTTATACTCTTTTATTTATACAATACAACTGCTAAAGGGATCCCGCTGCAACGCGCGGGGTATTCTTATAGTTGTAATAATGTATGTCAAACTCTACCTCAACAAATACATTTTTCGTAATTTTAATATCTAGCACGATAAATAAAAGATTTTTTTGACTGTTATAATAGAGAGAGAAAAGGTAAACAAGTAGGATAACTTTCATAGCTTTGCACAAAACGAGTTGGTGGGTCTCAATATGAACTCACGACCTATGCACTAGGGTTGGATTCCATCTCCCTATTTCTTGGGATATATCGAATAGGTATGCCCACGACATGTGCTTACTCTAGCAAGCCTGGGTAGCACATTGGTCGTTGTGGCGGCTGACACACTGGGGAGCCTGGCCTGCTAAAAACAAGATTTAGACATGTCGACGCGAGGAAGGTCCAAGACGGAGTCGCCTAAAGGTCAAGTGCTACATGCCTGAAGCCCAACTGATTGCGTGATGTTGAACGTGAGGGTAGAATCCCCAATGTGTGGGAATGGTTGCTATGACTTTGTAGAAATGACATTATTTTTAATGCTAAAACTTCATCCCCTTGCAAATGATTTTTCAATGTGTACATTGACTCTGCTTGTGGTCTATTCTACAAAGACCGAAACACCGTGTGCTATTTTCTACGGTATACATACTTGTGTTTGGAAGAGGTGGAGGATGATGCTGTCGTTTTCGGATCGTCCCTCTGTCCCACTAAGCATAGTTATGAATGACTTTGTAATTTTCTTATTATCTCCTTCTATGTTTCCTTATCAGTTGTGTATTTGCTAACTCCGTAGAGGCCGGGTATGGACCTTTCACTTGTATCACCTTGATGTTAACATTTGCTTTTACTAAAAACACCCTTTTTGAGAATAATACTATAATAAAAGCAGCGACATGTTAACTGGACTAGACAATTTTGTCATACTAACATTAATAATGGTATTTTTATCGTTCTAACAATGGAAATTTTATCATACTACCAATGGAAATTTTATCGGCATGACGGCTGGTACCACAAGAGTGTATACCTTGAAGTTAGTGTGAGTTCACGGCTGGTGGGGTTCCTCCCACGGTGAGGACGGATAAGAGACGGCCACACCTCCTGCAGATCGATGTGCCTCGGGACAGAGGATCCATCCGTGCTAGATCTACACCAGGGTCTCGTCTTCATCTCTTCCTCTACTGCTCCTCCCACATATACCGGCGTCGACGCCAACTCTTTCTCTCCTCCAGCATGCGGCTCGCCCTACTTTATCGTCGTCTCACCTGGCCGACAAGAAGAGAAAAAATAGTGAGATCTCTGTCGAAGAGGAGAAGGGCTCATCATGTCATGACACACTCTCTCGCCGGAGAGGGGTGGGAGAGATAGGTCACTGCGAGCAACGTTTGCCCAACATAAATAAAATAAATTCCGGCACACTTGCTGATTATATCATTATCTACACCTAGGATTTTATTTCTGAATGTATTGAAACCCCAAAATGCAGATGTTGATTTTTTTTTTCTAAAAAGAAGCTCTGTGTAGCCCGAGCCAAAACGCCTCGCTGGAGAACCAGAGGGAGTGGGAGGTAGAGGCGCTGCAGACGTAGAACCCTTGGTGGAACGAAGCTTGTTCGACGTTTATCAGAAGGACGGCGTGCACACTGTTATCATTTCAGCAAGACAGCGTCGTACACCGTGACACTGTACTGCTGCAATATTTGGACAGCGTCCCTGGCTTTCAGTAATTCAGTACACGAGGCCGGTCTCAGTTCCCTGGCAATGGTTCCCGGCATACCTACTGATCAGGCCGTTCTGCTGAACGAGCCCATGCCACGGCTATCGCTAGCAGTAGCTTTTTTCTACGAGACGACAGGTAGACACAAGAAGCACGAGATAAAACGTGGTCCCAAAGTAGGTAGTAATGCCTACCCTGCGCGTGCATACGCCCTTCCCCTGCTTCCTCTGCTTCATTGCACTGCAGGCATGTTACCCAAAGGGGCAACCACACATGCCTCATAAATAATAGTAAGCTCATTACAAACACAAAAAGGCAAATGCAATATATAGTGCCAGCTTTTCTTTTAGGGAATACATAGTGGAACGCCTCTAGCTTGTACCAAATTTTTTTTTTTTGAGAAAACTTGTACCAAATTTTGAACCATTCTTATGCATCGAAATCGTAACTAGGCCATTCTTTCTCCCAACGGTATCAGTGGTGTTGTGTTGTTTTCTTTCCAAGCCCGGTTTCTGTTCCTTTTAGCATGTACTAATAATACCTCTTTTGCTTATTTTTCAAGGATGGGACAACCGAGGTAGGCATATGTGAACTTGCAGATTCAGGACCAACGATCCTAAATCGTAACTAGGTCATACCCATTTGTAGCGATTTAAGATACATGCAGGAGTAGGCCCGCCCCTCCTTCAGTGCCACCTTCTACTTGTTCCTGCTCCAGATCGGTAGGATCTGACATAAAAACAAGCCACTACCACTTCCGTGTTTGGTTAGACGCAGCCAATGCGGGCACCTTTACTATGTGCAATTATGCAAGAACATCCGTCCTTATCATGCATGTCCGGGGCATGCTTGGATTCGACATCGGAGACCCTGGCCGTTTTGTTGCACGAGAGCGACACCTCAGCTGCTAATGCCCACACAATGCAATGCAAGCTTCCCCCCCGGAGAACATGGCCGGCCGGGTCAACAATAATGCACCGTTAACTGACGGTATCTGGTGCCTAGCTTGGCTAAGCCTAGTTAAGAGCGAACGAGCACAGTTTGATTGGACGCCACACTGATCCCGTCCATGGAGATGCATTGGCACTGCTGGTGTGAGGTGGCCGGCTAGCTCTACCCCAGTGGCAACGATTGGATCCAATCTGCTCGTCGATCCATCGATAACACTAGATGATTTGCCACACATGAATCCCCCTGTAGCCCGATGCCGATACGACGGCCTTGTAGCCAGCCCCGATCACTTTCAGGAGCAGTGTTACAGATCTGTCGCGCCAGCTTTGCCCATGAGCCGGTCCATCCAAATATCCAATCAGCAGGCTCGTGTCTGCGTTCTGGTGCCATGAATATATGCAGGGTTGTCGTTCTAGGATCAGTGTTCGGTTGCAATCCCGACGTCGACTCGCCGTTGACGCCGCCGCCGTGCTGGTGTGCGCATGCATGCGTGGCGTTTCCGGGGCCTCGGTCGACGTGCTGGACGCCGCCGTCGACCGGACGTGACGTCGGAGAGGTATGGGCAGCGAAGCCGCTGGGACGCGCCTGTCGTGGATCGCTGCCCGGCACACGTTTCTTGTATTGGGTTTCTGCATCAGAAGTAGCGTTAGGAGTTTGAACTTTGGAGGATTCGCGTGCGCGGCAGCGTTCGCCGGAGTCCACGCGTGAAGGTGGGGAGGTCAAAAGGTACACTCTGGTTAATGGCGGATCACTGTCACCCACCCTCGGGGCAAAAAAACGACGGATCGCCGCCCCGATCGACAAGGCAAATTACGCCGAGATCGAGATCGCAGCAGGTGATCGAAGGCTACCTGCATGTTGGAGACTATCAGGGTTTAAATTTCGAGAGTGACAAATTTCAGGTTGAAAGAGAATTAATTTGGTTTTCTGTCAGTTAATATCATCGAATATCAGTTGCAAACTTGCAATTCACGACGAACATGAGTCAACAACCGACGGTGCAGTACTCGACTGAAAGCTAAGTTTATTCTCAGCTAGATGTGAATTAGCAATTTCGTTTTATTTCAGGCTTGCTACTCCAGTGTTTTTCACACTGGTTTATCTCACGGAGAAAGGTGAGCTTGGCTTTAACTTTGTTTTGACTGGAACGTCAAGCTCAACGGGTGTCATTGGCTTTGTCATGGTCTTGCTCATGCTTCCCCGCCTAGAGCACTGGGGAAGACCCTAAATCCATCTCGTCGGATCTACCGCCGGCGGAGCAATAGTGTCGTTCCATACTTGGAGGTGTTGCCTAGGTTGATCGTGGTGTCCCCGGTGCATCAAACGAAGTCGGTGTTGACGGCCGCTCATGCGCAAATGTACACCGTTAGCGACACTTGTTAGTCGTCTCCTTCCTACGATCGGGTCCAGTCCCATTATTCACTCTGCGACTCTACTAGGCTCTTATAGACGGGTAGTGCGTTTTCTGGACCTTCATGCTGTCAGAGTCCGTCCAAGGCGAGTCTTCATCGTTTGGTTATTATGGGTTCCGTATAAGCCATGTGGCGTGGTGTCTATTGTTCTAGCCACTCTTGGCAGTGGCGGAGCTTGGGCCAAATTCTAGGGAGGGGGAGGGGGGAGGTGGGGGGGGGGGGGGGGGGGGGGGGAGAGGAGGCGAACAGAATAGGAGTTGGGCTTGTTCTCACTGACTATATAGGCTATGTACTAGGGGATAGACAATGAATTCTGGCTGGGCTTTCACCTCCACTAAGCTCCGCCAGTGATCTTGGCGTTGTACCGACCATTTTGTTTTATTTTTCTATGAGCATGATGTCTTTCTCAAGACTTATCCCAGTGGCAGACCTAGATATTTCAACTAGGGAGGTCCACTTCAACAAAAAATGAAATATTATAGCTTGTATTTGGGCTTTATTTTTTATTTTCTTCTTCTATGATATGTAGGCTAACCAAAAATCTTAGCGTGGGCCGTGGACCATCCTGTCCACCCTCTCGATCCGCCATCTCAATGGTAGTCGTTAGATCTTTGTTAACTACAAAGATCGACCCAATAAACAATAAGATTTCGAATTTTGTACATGATTTTCGAAAATATCTATCATTTTTGTGGTGAATTCATCATGTACTTTTAATGTATGGACCGCACCGTTCCAAAAGATACATGTTCGTGCTGCAGATCGACATAAAAACAAAATGTGGATACCGTAGTACTAAATCAATATGAATATTTTCGATACTATGTAACTTATGCAATAAAAGAAAAGTTGTGTGCATCATTTTATAGAGAGCTCGGGGGACGCCCCCATTTAAAAAACAACAACTAAATCAACATGAATATGCAATTATGCTCTCGCATCCGACCTTTATCCCGTCCTATAGTATTATTGATTTTTCTTTTTGCGAACACGCAAAAGGCTTGCGTGTCGTCTAAATTAGAAGAAAGACAACAAGTTGACAGTGTTTCCGACATCAAGACGCGGGACTACAAGGCAGGGCTACCCCGGATCACCACGGAACAAACACAACGCCCTTCTCTACTCTAAGCGAACTATCTCCAGATATCTCCCAGCCCAACAGCCCCTGCGAGCTTCCATAGCTCAACCTCAGAAGCGATCCTTCCACATACGGTAATGGCGGTTTCGGCCGTGTGCTCGAAAACCCTCGCGTTCCGCTCCTTCCATAGCAGGCAAGCGATGAGGAGGACTAGGGAGTCAAACCCCTTCCTCGCCTGCGCGGGGGGGGGGGGGGGGGGGGGGGGGGGCACACCGTCGTGGCTCCGGCCACCACTCCATAAGTGAACCCTCTGTGGCCGGCGTGAGCAGGTGGAGACCACAACGCCGCATCATGTTGTGCCACACCTCCCTAGCGAAAACGCAGTACACGAAGAGATGATCAGCCGTTTCCGGCTCCTGATCGCAAAGTGGGCAGGCAACGTGCGAGGTCAAGCGGTGGCAAAGCCGGCGATCCGCGGTCCAAAGCCGGCGCTGCATAGCCAACCATATGTGAATCTTGCACTTAGCCAGGGGCCCACGTCTTCCAGAAGACCTTCCCACACGGGAACAACTCAAGGCCAAAGAAGAACGCCTTGTACGCGGAGCTAGTAGAGTAGCAGGCTGATCCTGTCCACTTCCAGACAACACGATCCTCAACCCTCGGTGTCAGGTTGACTGCCTGTAGAGCATCCACCAATACTAGGAATTGGGTCAACACTAGGACGCTCAACGGACTGGTCACATCGCGGATCCATCCAGCAGGGCCTCTTCGACAGTCCTCGTGGCTGCTTGAGGTGAGACCGACGCGAAGAGCGCAGGTGCGGCCTGCGCAATGGATGTGGTGCCAAGCCACATATCCGTCCAGAATAGCGCCAACCGGCCATCCCCAACCTCAATGCGGTGGAGGCATCGAACATATCTTGTACCTCTGATTCCACCCTCAGCGGAAGGCCCGTCCAACAGCCGGTGCGCATCTTCTATAACCACAGCCATCGAGCACGAAGGGCGAACCCTAGGAGCTTGAGGTTCAGTATGCCTAGGCCACCATACTCGACCGGCCTGCAGACTTGATCCTAGGCGACTAAGCATTGGCCCCCATGGACGGCGTCAGAACCCTACCACAAGAATGCGCGAATTCTCTTTTCCAACATCTTCAACAGCCAGGCCGGCAGCTCCATCGCGATCGACAGATAAATGGGGATGGAGGTGATGACATACTTGATCAGCACCAGCCGCCCTGCTGCGGTGTAGAACATGGCCTGGGCCGGGGACAGCCTCCGGCAGATCGTGTCAACGATTTGTTGCATGGAAGCCCTGGGCAACCGCTTGTAGGACAGTGGCAACCCCAGATATGTGCACGGAAAGCTCTTGACAGCACATGGGAAGTGGCGCGCAGCCTCAGACAGGTGATCGGCTGTGCACCTGATCGGAGAAATTGAGCACTTGTCGAAATTGGTGCATAGTCGTGATGCGCCCCCAAACAGCTCCAAGATTCCACGGACGAGCTCCAGATCACGCCCAATCGGAGATAGATATAGAACCTTCGGCATTGATCTTGAATTTCGCCATTGGGAAACCCTGTGTTCCGTTGCACGATAGTGACACCTTAGCTATTGCACACAAGCTTCCTCCTTGAAGAACATGGTCGGCCAGGCATGCATCAATAATGCAAGAGAACTGCAGCGACTCATGCATGGTTTAACATTAGATCGATGCGGCTTAATTGCTGCGTCTCGATCCTGGCTAGGCTAAGCCTAATCAAGGCTTGCACTTGGCACTTGCACTAACACCGAACGGCCTCACCTCAGTCTGTTTGGATGCTGCTGATCTGCCTGATGGATACATATGTCGCAGCTGGCGTGATGGCTCTGCCCCAACCACACGACTGCCGTTAAAGAAAAAAACCACACGACTGACGGAAATGACCAGTGATCAAATCTGTTTGTTCGTCAGTAACACTTGATGATTCGCCAAACATGTACTCCCTTGTAGCCCGATGCCGATAGGTCAGTCTTCTAGCTATGCCCGATCCTTTTCAGGGGCAGTGGCACAGGTTTGTCTTGCCAACTTTTTGCCAGAGACGGAACGAAATTTCAAACCAAAAAGGAACATCTCCATCGCATCAACTCGTAGTGGTGTCGTAAATGTTGCAGGATTGTCTTTCTCGGATCTGCGTTGCGTTGCGATCCGACGTCGACTCTCCATGGCGCCCTGTTGCCGTCGCATCCGTGCGCAGAAGTCCTCACCGTGGCTCGCTGCGCGGCACACGTTTGGGACTGGAGGAGTCACGCAGCTAGCAATGTCGCTGTAGCTGCGCGCCAAGTGAAGTCCAGTCCGCGCAGACGGGGAGGGCAAGAGGTACGTGGGGGTGATGGCAGATCGCTGTCGATCGTTCCCCACTGGGAGAGAAATGACGGAGGCTTTCAGGGTTCAGACATGCATGCGTGTGTGTGCTTGTTTATGGCAAAGCCTGTGGGTTTCACATTTGGTAAATCTCATTGAAGAAAGGCGAACCTCGGGAAATTCCAGCTGATCGAAAAGAACAGCAGTCCATGAGGGCGTGCGAGGTGAGCGACCGCACAGGGCCCCCAAAATTTAGGGGCCCCCAAATCCTATATACATAGTATGCATCACCATGGATCTAAAGGTTGAACTGTTCGTGTGTCTGAGGAAGATGAGAGGGGAGGAAGAAGATGGACGTCCCATTGGCGAAGGGGTATGTGAGTTGAGTTCTGCGGAGGCAACAACGCAGTTCCGTTCGAGTCCGAGGCCTTAACATCCTCATGGGCCGTACTAGATGAGCTATTATTTTACTACGTCTTCTGCACATGATTCTTCACTGATTATTCACTCGATAGATATAGCGTAGGCTAATGCATGCCGATTTCCGCTTATCAATTGGACTACTTTTGCGTAAAAATGGATTAGCTTTTGTCTCCTGGACTCAAATGACGTGTGGTGGCGGTTGATGGATATGCTTGTACCTAGAATGGTAGAAACTTGGAGTTTTTTTTGCCTAGCACATAGTATACATGTTAGGCTGAAAATACATCAGAGACGGCACATAATTATTCAAAATATACAGAAAGAAAATCCAAAATTACATTGCATATAAAATCTCCGATCGTCCATTACTCTTTGTCTCTAACAAAAACAAATTAGGGCCCCATTATGTATTTTGCACCAGGGCCTCAAAATTCTGGAGACGGCCCTGGGTTTGGGCCACGGCCACCTGCCGTCGGCCAAGCTAGCAGTGTATGCACTAATGCACCTGCAATTGTTGTACCGAAACACAAATATATGCACCTCTCCAAAGCCACTAGCCACCTATCTTAATTTTCACAATAAGTAAACACGAGATTCACTGTTCTGCGAAGTATTTTACCCGTACCTGAGTTCTTACATGACGACTGTCTCCTTTGGCTTTTATTAAAGGTGAGACTCTGGATGCTGCTGCTTGGGACCAAACATGCGGCCAGTCCCATATTGGTGATCACTAGCAAACATGCCCGTGCGTTGCAACGGGGAGCGAAAAAAATCAACTTTTGAGAACCGAGCCGTAATAATATTTCATTCTTTTGGTTAAACATCACACAATAGTTCTATATTTCCATCCTAAAGCCCAAAATAAGTCCTTTTTCATCAATTAGCTTGGCGAAGGAAATTGTTGTGCAAATTCAGTGTGCTAGCTAACCTTTTATAGCATTAATCAAAACTATAATGTTCTTGCAGCTACAGGTGTAAATTCCCTATACATGAAACTTTAATCTTAAAATGATCCCAGAAGTATTGCAATAAACCCATGCATGCATGACATGTACAAATTATGCAATCAGAGGACAGTTCGGCTGGTAGGTCTCTGTGTCCCTGAGCGTCAGGTTTTAGAAGCCTCCAGACTGTATCGCTTCAGCTCGGTACTCTACAGGAGCAGCAACTCCGCGGCGTCAGCCAACAGGCTGGCCATCTCCAAAACTGCTCCATCGTCCTGAACCCAAATAATCGCCAGGGCCGCAAGCAAGCGCGACCGGCGACGCGGTGGAGACCTGAGAAGACGGCAGCTGGCGTCCTTGTGACGACCGGCACCCACTGGGAGCAGATTGAGGACAATTGCGACAGAAGTCCAGCAGAATGAGGAGCAACATCAGATCTTGTTGGTCGACGAGAAGTACGGCGGCCGTTGCGGGTGGTGCCAGTTTTCTTCTTCTTCAGGTACTTAACCACGGACAGAGCATGAGGCATTCTTGGTGTAGTACACTTACCGTCCTGCACCTCTATCTTCTCCATGCTATTCCAACTTCGTTGTTGGTCCAGAATGCGTGTGTTCGTTTCTGCATGGTAGCTACAATTCTTCAATCAGCTTATATTGTATAATTTGGTGACTGACTAAGTAAGGAGATGCTAATTGGGTTGTGAACTTGTGAGATTCGGTCATCCTAACTATGTAAAGAGGATAACATGGCTTGTTAAGCCTATGGGCCTTTAGATTGCATGGCTGGGAGCTTGTCACTATTCTAATATCACGCAAACACATAAGTTTAGTTAGAAACTGGATGAGCAAATTATGAAGATAAATTAAAGAATAAGAACTGAGTGTTGCTATCTTATTTTATTTTCGTTTACTGGAAGGACTAACAATAGGGGTTTCCTCTTTCTCCTCTCCCTATACCAAAGGACGGAAATCAGAGGCAAAGCTTTAGAGAAACACCCCTCTCACTATTTATCCCTCTTTAAAACTCCTTATGTTATTTTGAGGATTTGAGCTCTGTTGTTTAGAAAAGAGCCGAGGTTTGTTCTTGAATAGAAAAATATGTTGTTTTCTTTATAAATTGTTCCAGATATCAACTAATTGCTCCATTTTTAGTAAAGGGGGAAAATAACGAGTGCAGATTTTTGGTGCCCGGGATCACCTGCTCCTGCTTTTTTAAACAAATTCAAAAAATAGTAAATCAAGTCAAAAAAATCTGAGATTTTTGGTAGCCGTACGTATATTAGTTCTTCCCATTTCTGTAAAATCTCAGAACTAAATGACATTTTATTTGAACTGTGCAAAAAAGACAAACTCAGCATTTGCAAAAATGTGTATTCACATATTTTCTGAAACCTTATTTTGTCTTTTTTGCACAGTTCAAATAAAATGTCATTTGAGCCCGAGATTTTGCAGAAATGGGCAGAACTAATATACGTACGACTCCAATTTATTTTAGAATTTTTTGAATTGATTTACTATTTTTTGAATTTTTTGAAAGAAGCAGGAGTAGGTGAGCTCGGGCTCACTCTAGAGTTTCCGGAAAATAACTTCATATGTTGAATACTCGAAACTCTCTTGGTATAACTCACTTATAGTCATTACCAACAGGAAATTAAACTAACCTTATTAGTTTTTCCAATGAGAAATAGATCATTCATAACCGTGTTCTGCTCGTATTCATTTTCTAAAATCAAACCATTTTTAGGAACTTGACATGAATAAGAACTGGGCTTCAATTGAACCTCGATTTTCATCCTATGTTTTCCTTTTCTTGAAACAACACAACCTGTAAAAACTTTAGTCATGAATAAGAATTGGTCTCACGTTGATACACCCACAGCAGGGTGTAACGATGTAGGAGAATCTACCAAAGACGATTTTTGGAGCGTGGCGCGAGCCTCCATCCACGTTGGACGCCCCATCCCAAGAACATGTTTAGCGTTTCCTGCACACGCACAACATCCATTAACCACAAAATTAACTAAATCACAGACATCATTACTGGGAAAGTAGTAAAATATGGTTACTACTACAACTTCCGCGCTAATTCCCCAAATAGTAATCTATGGGCCAGTAATCAGTTGCAGTACGAAGAATTAAGATCGCCCTGACTATCAGATCGGCAGCAATCTCAGATTGCGTAGAGCAAGTAGATAGGCAAACCGCATACCTGGCGGAAGCATGGGTATCCGGAGAGTACGGGCCCATCGAACAGTCCGGCGGCGAGGTCCAGCGCGAAATCCCCGATGGCCAGCGCCAGGCGCAGCGGGTCCTCCGGCTGCCCCAACCCACGGGAGAGCCCAAAGGGAGGTTCTGGATGGGGAAGAGCGAGTCCCTCGGCGCCTCCACGAACGACCGCAGCCGAAGCTGTTGCCTCCCCTCCACTATTGCCGGCGCCTCCTCCTCTATCCCACTCAGCGCGCAAATGTGGACCTAGGTACGCGGGGCAGAGCATGGATGACCTAGGTAAGCATACCGTTCCCGTGAGAGTGGCGCTGGCCGGTTCCCAGCAGAAAGGGGAAGTGAACCTCGCCGGCAGCGGGATGGATCTTTTCTGGCCGGCGGGGAAGGCATCGCTGGTGGACGGTGCCTCTGGTTCCTCGCCCAGAACGGGGACGGGGATGCGGCGCTGATGAAGGGCGCTCTGTTTCCTCGGGCAAAGTACGAATCGTTTTTTTTTTCACTTACGATGGCATAGGTGGGTAATATTTATTAACTTGAAGGGTAATTTGAATGACGGACCAAACCAAACCGCGGAAGCTTGATTGCTTTTATTATTAGGTATAGATAACCATGAATCATGACTCGTTTCTTGCTGCTACGCATGTTCAGTACCCACCGCCAGAATTTTCTGTCATTGTATCCAACATATACATGTTTATAGTCTATGAACAGAGCTTCTTCACGCGTCGTCCGTCCTTTGCGATTGTTGCGATCGAGGGTGCTTCTGTCGTTCTCAGGCCAGTCTTCGTTGGATTTCAATTGTAATCCGTCGACCTCCATGTTAACGTGGCTATAACTACTACAACATATGTAGATTATTTTGTTGACTTGTGTGTTTATATATGTATCTACCGCGACATTTTGTGACGGACTAAATTTATGAACCCCAGAGGCTCGAGTCGGTTTCTTCAAACACATCTTCAACTCAACTCGGCTATCCTGTGACCGACTCGAGACTTCGTCTATTTCTAAGATCGAATGATTGTAGTGTATATAATTACTTTTATTGATTTTTTTTAGTTTGTATTAAAATTTTTAGGTACCCCTTAGACTTGAGTCGGTTTGTTCGAAAACGTGTTGGAGGCGAGTCGGCATTCCTATGACCGACTCGGGAATCTGCCTATTGAATTGATGCGCTAGCCAACTAAACTAAAAGTTCGAACTGATGGAGAGGGTTAGGCTATATATTTTAACACTCCCCCTCATATCTAGATGGGAGGCTTCAACTATTTTTATATTAAATTGTGCAGAAGCGGGGGTTTGAACTTGAGACCTCCTAGCTCTGATACCATATTGAATTGATGGAAAAGGCTAGGCTATATATTTTACTTCTTGTCTGTTAAATCAAATACTCCTAGGTCTCGGGTATCAACATCCTCATGTCTTGATTCTAGAATGCTTTTACATGCGAGATCGAGACGTTTCTGCCATGGATATAGAGGGAATTAACCTGTGAAAAAAGAAGAGAGGCGCGAGCTAACCTTTATATAGTCACGTGCTTTTTTATCTTCCTCGCTTATTCGCCGTCTTAAAAGAAAAAATAAATATGCTGTATAGACGACCAGTGAAGCCCCGTTTCCGTTCCCGACCCTCGACGGTCTTCATTGGTATTCTCTAGCCTAATAAAGAATTACGGCCTTGCGTCTCATTTATTCGTGAACATAGACATTGATGTTATCCACTCTATCCGCTTCATCGCCGTGAGCTATAAGGTGGTTTTGGTCTCAAGTCAGGGATCACCATCCGCTTACTCGGGACCTCAGTATGCTGTTCAACCCGGTGGTTTGTAAAAAGGTTAATAGTTCCCTTCGTGTCGTCTCTTGTAGCTTAGAAATATAGCTCTTTATATTAATTTTCTCGTCACTTATTATCCTTTGGTGTTCAAAACAGTGTTGAAAATCGGAAATCCATTTCGGGTCATGGGTGCATCTGCACCCATGACCCAAAAAACCCATTTTCCAAATATCAAAAAATTCAAAAAAAAATATGGAGATAGTTCAACATATTTCATGGGTGCACAAAAAAATCCGCGGTGAAAAGACATTTTGTGCGACCTGTGCAAAAAAGACAAATCCGGATTGCTACGAAAGACTTTTGTACGAGACATGGTTTTGTCTTTTTTGCACAGGTCACACAAAATGTCTTTTCACAGCGAAATTTTTTGTGCTAGCACTAAAAATGTTGATGCATATCCGGATTTTTTTTCGGAATTTTTTGACACATTGAAAAAAAAACTAAAAATGTTTTACCTAGTGGGTGCATCTGCACCCACGAGCCAAAACGCCGCCTCCGTTGAAAATAACCTAATAAAGACTTCTGCGCGTCGAGTCCTATTGCTTGATGATGGAGTTGTCTTTGGCAATTAGACGATACGACAATAATAGTGGATTCACATGTGTTTGATACGATGGTATGCTTAAATGCTACCCTTATCTATTCTACGTTTTTCTCGGCATTTACTATATTTTTTTGCTACTTTCCGAACTGTTTTATATTAACATTATTCAAGATGTAATCGAGCATCCATACAAAAAAAAAAATGTCATCGAGCACGAGAGTTGGGGATCATGCGCGAAGCCGCACTCCTAAATCTAGTGAATATGAATCATGCTCCCGCATCCGACCTTATTGTTCCATCTTGAACTATTGATCGATATACAACATTGGGCATGGATCTTGAATTTCCCATTGCCAGCCCTTTGCGTTTTGTTGGACGACAGCCACACCTTAGCTAATGCATGTACACAAGTTTCCTAACATGGTCGTCGGCCAGGCATCAATAATGCGCAAGAACTGCAGCGTGTTTAATTAACATTAGATCGATGCAGCTTAATTGATGCGTCTCGATCCTGCCTTGGCTAAGCCTAAACAGTCTGTTTGGATGCGGCTGATCTGCATGATGGATGCATTCAGATACAAGTCACTGCTGGCCTGATGGCTCCGCCCCAACCACACTACTACTTACGGACATGACCAGCGATCAAATCTGTTTGTTCGTCAGTAACACTTGATCATTTGTCAAACATGTACTCCCCTGTAGCCCGATGCATGCCGATAGGACAGTCTCCTAGCTATGCCCGATCCTTTTCATGGGCAGTGGCACAGGCTTGTCGCGGCACCTTTTTTGCCCAAGACGGGAGAGAAAATTCAGAGCCAAAAAGGAACGATCTCCATCGCCGTCCAATCCGACTGTGATCAGCTCGTACTGGTGTCGTAAATGTTGCAGCATTTGTCTTTCTCGGATCTGAGTTGCGTTTGTTATTTTATGTTGATCTAAATCCGTTTATATAAGTGAGAAGGCTAACGATGGAGCGAAGCGAGGCCCGTCGTCGGTAGGTTTGGGCCGAAGCGAAGCGGAGGCGTTAGCCCACCGCAATGGCCCGAGACAGGGGACTGCCGGGGGTGCGGGGGCGCTGCCCCCGCGGTACGGTACGAGTTGTAACCGACCAGGACACCTATTGTTGCCGACCTAGTTTAGGTCAGGACCACTATAAATACGTTTTGTAAGCCGTCGCCGGAGATAAGCCACACATTGTAAATCCCGGCGCGTTTGTAACATCACCCCGAAATAGTGAAGTATTGCTGGCTGACGCCCGTGGTTTTTCTCTTCCTTGTTAGAAGGATTTTCCACGTTAAAATCTCGTGTCCCCCGTTGGTTTGATCTTGCTTAATTTCATCGTTGTTTTGCTATCGTTTGTAACAAGTGGTATCAGAGCCAGGTTTCAGATTAGGGTTTTGCGATGGCATCGATGAAGTTTGATCTACCGTTGCTGGACTACAAGACGAGGTTTTCTCTGTGGCAAGTGAAGATGCGTGCGATCCTCTCGCAGGCTTCGGATCTTGATGAGGCGCTGGATGCGTTCGGAAAGAAGGACGCGAAGGAGTGGACTCCTGAAGAAAAGCGCAAGGATCGTAAGGCTTTGTCATTAATTCAACTTCATCTATCTAATGATATTTTGTAAGAGGTGCTGCAGGAGAAATCTGCGGCAGCGTTATGGCTTAAGCTGGAGTCGATCTGCATGTCAAAGGATCTAACCAGCAAGATGCATATGAAGATGAAGTTGTTCTCGCACAAGATGCAGGAAGGTGATTCTGTGATGAACCAGTTGTCGATCTTCAAGGAGATCGTGGCCGACCTAGTGTCGATGGAGGTAAAATATGATGGTGAAGATTTAGCTCTTCTGTTGTTATGTTCGCTGCCTAGTTCTTTTACAAATCTACGAGATACCATATTGTTGAGCCGCGATGATCTAACCCTCGCGGAAGTATGTGAGGCCCTGCAGACCAGGGAAAAGATGAAAGGTATGGTGCAGACTGACGCATCACCCTCCAAGGGCGATGCATTGCAGGTTCGAGGCAGGCCTGAGCAGCGAGATAACAACAACAACAACAACAACAACAACAACAGAGATAAGAGCAGAGGCCGTTCAAAGTCCAAAGGACGAGACAAGTTCTGCAGGTATTGTAAGAAAACCAATCACACCATTGATGATTGCTGGAAGGTGCAGAACAAGGAGAAAAGGAACGGTACTTACCAACCGAAGAATAAATCTGACGGTAATGGTAATGGTAAGGTTGCTGTTGTTGCTGGTGATAATAGTTCTGATGGTGAATGCTTAGCTGTTTTTGCTGCATGTGTTACCCGTGATGATGAGTGGATTCTTGATACTGCTTGTTCGTTTCATATTTGCTGTAAAAAGATTGGTTCAGTTCTTATGAGATTGTGCAGACTGGAGATTTCGTGCGTGTGAGGAACGACAACAAATGTCATATTATTGGCGTTGGATCTGTTCAGATCAAGACCCATGATGTGATGACACGCACGCTGACGGGAGTGAAACACATACCATCTATGGCGAGAAACTTGATCTCACTGAGTACCCTTGACTGTGACGGGTACAAGTATGCCGGAGGGAATAAACGCCTGAAGGTATCGAAAGGTTCTCTTATTGTTATGGTTGGTGATATGAATTCTGCCAAGTTATATATTATTAGAGGTAGCACTTTGTCTGGTACTGCTGCTGTTATTACTAATGATGATCCAAGTACAACTAACCTTTGGCACAAGCGACTTAGACATATGAGTGAACTTGGTATGGCAGAATTGGCCAAGAGAGAACTGCTGAAGGACTGCAATATGAGTAAGTTGCCGTTCTGTGAACACTGCGTGTTTGGTAAGCATAACAGAGTTAAGTTCAATGCTTCCGTTCATACCACTAAAGGTACATTAGATTATGTACATGCTGATTTGTGGGGACCTTCACGTAAGCCCTCTTATGGTGGTGCTCGTTATATGCTTAATATTATTGATGATTATTCTAGAAGAGTTTGACCTTATTTTATGAAAAATAAAGATGATACTTTGCTGCTTTTAAAGAGTGGAAAGTTATGATTGAAAGGCAAACTGAGAGGAAGGTGAAGTTGCTTCGTACTGACAATGGTGGCGAATTTTGTTCGTATGAATTTGATGATTATTGCAGGCAGGAAGGCATTGTCAGGCATCACACCATCCCATACACACCTCAGCAGAATGGTGTAGTTGAGCGGATGAACATGACGATCATCTCCAATGCTCGATGCATGCTGTCCAACGCACGCATGAATAGGCGTTTTGGGCTGAGGCTGCCAACACCGCTTGCTACTAGATAAACAGGTCACCGTCCATCCCCCTTGACAAGAAAACTCCTATTGAGGTATGGTCTGGTGAGCTGGCTGATTATTCACAATTGAAAGTTTTTGGTTGCACTGCCTATGCTCATGTTGATAATGGAAAGTTAGAGCCTAGAGCTGTTAAGTGCTTATTTCTTGGTTATGGTTCCGGAGTGAAAGGATATAAGTTGTGGAATCCGGAAACTAAAAAGACTTTCTTCAGCCGGAGTGTTGTGTTTAATGAATCTGTTATGTATCAGGACAGTCTGACTACTGATGTTGTGCCAGATTCTTCTGATAGGGACGAACCACAGGTTCGTTTGCAGGTGGAGCAGATGGAGCACCTAGATGAGGAGGTAACAGAAACTGTTGATGAGGAGATTGTGCAAACCTCACCTCCTGTTTTGCAGCAACCGTCCATTGCTGCTGATCGGCCAAGGAGAAATATTGTTCCCCCTAACCGATTAATTGAAGAATGTGATGTTGTTTATTTTGCTCTAAGTTGTGCTGAACAGGTGGAGCATGAGGCTGAACCAGCTACATACACTGAAGCTATTGCTTCGGTTGATCGTGACAAGTGGATTGGTGCAATGCACGAGGAGATGCAATCACTTGAGAAGAATGGCACATGGGATGTTGTGCGCTTGCCTAAACAAAAGAAGGCCGTCCGCTGCAAGTGGATCTTCAAGAGAAAGGAAGGTTTGTCTCCTAATGAGCCTCCAAGGTTTAAGGCAAGGTTAGTAGCTAAAGGTTTCAGCCAAATTCCCGGTGTGGATTATAATGATATGTTCTCCCCGGTTGTCAAGCATAGTTATATTCGTACATTCTTCAGTATTGTTGCTATGCATGATCTTGAACTTGAGCAGTTAGATGTGAAGACTGCATTTTTGCATGGAGAACTTGAGGAGGAGATATACATGGACCAACCAGAAGGGTTCATAGTGCCTGGTAAGGAGGATTTCGTGTGCAAGCTAAAGAAGTCCCTTTACGGTTTGAAACAATCTCCTCGACAGTGGTATAAAAGGTTTGATTCTTTTATGATGTCACATGGCTTTAAAAGGTCTGAATATGATAGCTGTGTGTACATTAAATTTGTTGATGAATCGCCTATATACTTACTGCTATATGTTGATAATATGTTAATTGCTGCCAAGAGCATGAAAGAAATCACTACATTGAAAAAACAGTTGAGTAGTGAGTTTGAGATGAAGGATCTTGATCCTGATAAGAAAATTCTAGGTATGGAAATTTCAAGAGACAGAAAATCTAGATTGCTATTTCTTATTCAGGAGAATTATATTAAGAAAGTTCTTCATCGCTTTAACATGCATGATGCAAAGTCTATTAGTACGCCTATTGCTCCTCACTTTAAGTTGTCTGCATTGCAATGTCCTAGTACTGATGAAGATATTGAGTACATGTCTCGAGTTCCATATTCTAGTGCTGTTGTTCCTTAATGTATGCCATGGTGTGTTCTCGACCTGATTTGTCCTATGCTATGAGCTTGGTCAGTCGATATATGGCTAATCCTGGTAAAGAACATTGGAAAGCTGTTCAGTGGATTTTCAGGTACCTTCGCGGCACATCCAACGCTTGCTTGAAGTTTGGCAAGACTGGTGAGGGACTCGCAGGCTATGTGGATTCAGATTTTGCTGCCGACTTGGATAAGAGGAGGTCCCTCACAGGTTATGTATTTACTGTTAGTGGATGTGCTGTTAGTTGGAAGGCTACCTTGCAGGGTGTTGTTGCACAATCTACTACTGAGGCTGAGTACATGGCTATTGCTGAAGCATGCAAAGAATATGTTTGGTTGAAAGGTCTGTTTACTGAGCTTTGTGGAGATGATACTTGTATTAATCTGTTCTGTGACAGTCAAAGTGCCATTTACCTTACTAAGGATCAGATGTTCCATGAGAGAACAAAGCACATTGATGTCAAATACCATTATGTGCGTGATGTTGTTGCACAAGGTAAGCTGAAGGTATGCAAGATCAGTACTCATGATAATCCTGCTGATATGATGACAAAGCCAGTTCCTATTGCTAAGTTTGAGCTTTGCTCGAGCTTAGTTGGTATAACTGTTTAGCCCAAGAGGCTAGTTGGCGCCGAAAGTGTGTTTTCTTTGATGTTTCAGGGTGAAGGATTGTTGATGTTACAAGATGGAATTTGTCTCAAGGTGGAGTGTTATTTTATGGTGATCAAAATCCGTTTATATAAGTGAGAAGGCTAATAACGGAGCAAAGCGAGGCCCGTCGCCGGTAGGCTTAGGTCGAAGCGAAGCGGAGGCGTTAGCCCAGCGCGATGCCCCGAGACATGGGGACTGCCGGGGGTGCGGGGGCGCTGCCCCCGCGGTACGGTACGAGTTGTAACCGACCAGGACACCTATTGTTGCCGACCTAGTTTAGGTCAGGACCACTATAAATACGTATTGTAAGCCGCCGCCGGAGATAAGCCACACATTATAAATCCCGGCGCGTTTGTAACCTCACCCCGAAATAGTGAAGTATTGCTGGCTGACGCCCGTGGTTTTTCTTTTCCTTGTTAGAAGGGTTTTCCACGTTAAAATCTCGTGTTCCCCGTTGATTTGATCTTGCTTAATTTCATCGTTAATTTGCTATCGTTTGTAACAGCGTTGCGATCCGACGTCGACCCGCCATGGCGTGAGATGGGTACGCGAGCAAGGCTGTCGCGTTCGTGCGCAGAAGTCGTCGCCGTGGCTCGCTGCGCGGCACACGTTTTGGCGATTGGGTTCTCTCTTTTCTGGTTGAGCCTCTCGCAGCTAGCAATGTCGCTATAGCTGCGCGCCAAGAGAAGTCCACGCAGGTGGGGAGAGCAAAAGGTACGCGGGGGCAATGGCAGATCGCTGTCGAATGTCGATCCCTCTTGGAAGAGAAGAGAAATGACGGATCGCTAGCTGTCCTGATCGAGAAGGGAAATTACATCAACATCGCCGGAGCTGAAGGGGAACTAGCTGTCTAGCTTTCCAGGATGCCGGAGGCTTTCAGGGTTCAGACATGCGTCTGTGCGTGCTTGTTTATGGCAAAGCCAGTGTGTTTCAAATCGGTAAATCTCATTGGCCAAGACCGGAAATTCCAGCTGAGAGGAACAGCAGCTGGGAACCTGTCGGCGGCCTAGTAATGGTATGCACCTGCAAATTGTTGCACAAAGTCACAAAGACAAATATGTATCTCTGTCGAAAGCCACGAATCTTAATTTTCACAACTAGTTAAGACGAGGTTTACTGATCTGCGACAGTATCTTACCCGTAACCTAGTTTTTTCAGGACGATCCAACTCTTTTCTGGTTGGTTCATGTGTTGCCAAACGATTTGTTGACATGATAGCTTTTCGTAGCAGTCGTCTGCGCATCATCATCCATGTCAAAGTATGCTAGAACGGCACTCCAAAACAATCATGCAGTTCCAGCTCTATCGATGGAGCTCCCTGTTTCCTTTAGCTTTTATAAGGCGACGGCTCTGGGATCTGGATGCTGCTGCTTGGGACCAAACATGCGGCCAGTCCCATATTGGTGTTCATAAACCATGAACCATGTCGGCAATTTCCTTGTAAAAAAGGGAAGGCACCTACCACTGACTTAATGAACTTTCCATATCGCGCGCGTAGTACTCCCTTGTTTTGTATACGTATAAAATCATAATTGATCTACCAATTTCCCGCAAAAATGTTGGTACTCTCTGTTATGTCCCTCTCTAGCACCAGCACAGGAAGGTGGCCACAGTTGACTAAAAGTTTCTGGCACAGCGGATCGATCTGGACTGATGCACATACGCTGACAAGTGCAGGACAGTGTCAAGTTGTTAATGCAGATATGGAGGGACCGACCAAGCCACGATCATGGCATGGCTAATCCCAGTTAAGACGCCTCTAACACCGAACGACCTCGGTTTGATTGGATGCCACGCATTCAGATACATGCATGTCACTGCTGGCGTGATGGCTCTGCCCCAACTGGCCAGTTCGTCCGTCAGTAAAACACTTGATAGTTTTGGCACACATGTACTCCTCTGTAGCCCGACGCTGACACCACAGGCTCGGAGCATCCAAAACCCCTGCAGGCCTGTTCGCTCTCAGGAGCAGTGGCGCAGGTTTGTCGCGCCATCTTTTGCCAAAGACGAGCAGGCAAGAAATTTCAAAGCCAAAAGGGAACATCTCCATATCTATCCGATCAGTCCAACCAGTCCGATCAGCATCAACGTACTGGTGCCGTAAATATTGCGAGGGTTGTCTTTCTCGGACCTGCGTTGCGTCGCGATCCGACGTCGGCTCGCCGTCGACACCGCGTGAACGTCGCCGGAGAGTTACGGGGGAACGAAAGCCGTCGCGTGCGCGCGTGCTCGTCGTGGCTCGCTGCGCGGCGCACGTTTGGAAAAAATCTGTCAGGTTGATGTCCTGATCGAGGAGGGTAATCACATCAGCATCCCGGGAGCAACTAGCTCTAGCTTACCTTACCAGCATGTTGCAGGCTTTCAGGGGTTCAGTACTTCAGTGTTGAGACATGCGTATGTGCGTGTGCTTTTCTAGGGCAAAGCCCGTGTGTTTCAACATTGCTACATCTCATTTCGATAGTAGAGTACTACACTTTAATTGGCCAAGACACTGGCAATTCCAGCTCAACAGCTAGGGTACGATTTGGCTGGGCCCACCTGTCGGTGGCCTATCAGTGTATGTATGCAACTGCAAGCCTTCAACACAAACACAAATCTTAATCTCTCTTTAACCCAGACATGCCACGTTGGTGATATGCTGGCGAGCGCGTGGAGTACTTAAGTTCAGTGCAGGGACCATTAATTGATTGCCTGTTGCAGTAATCAGCAAACTGAGCAAAGTACCCCGATCGAGCTAGAAGCATCACTAAGCCTGTCTAGCAAGGTGGGGTTTGCTGGGCACGGCGTGTACAGCAAAGCAGGTGCAGGACCTGATCACCGATCTAGCCCTACTTAGCTGATCAGTGTCGTGCAATGCAATGAATGTGATCCCAATTAATTTTGGTGTTTGCCTGCTGGTCGTTGTACACTTTTTGATACGGTGGTTCCGTGTGTGTTGGTGTTGTTTTTAGGTTTTAGCCTTTGGGTGAGGTGAATAAATCGTGGTTTTTTCTGTACATTGCGGTGACGGTGATACTGTGAGTTCTGAACTGCAAGTGACAGAAGGCGAATGCGGCAGTTTTTTTTTTTTTGAGTGAATGCGGCAGCTTAGAGACGCAAGCCGCCATGCGTGGTGTCATAAAATGGCCGTTCCAGGCCCAAGATAAGCTGGCCCATGTATTGAACAGATAGGCCTCTTAGGCTCTTAGCCCACGTATGGAGTTCCAAAGCAAACAAGGATTATTTCACCCCCAAATGTATAGGATTGGAGCAAAATTCTTCTGAACTAAAAATTGGTATGATTTCAACCCTCAAATTCTCAATACCGCCTAAATCATCCCCTAACAGTGGTTTTTTTTCTCAATTTGAGCGGTTTTGGACAATTTTTGGTTGTTTTACATGTTGACGTGGCGGACTGACGTGGCAGTTAAAAAATCCACGCAGTCAGCCCGCCACGTCAACATGTAAAACAATCCAAAATTGTCCAAAACCGGCCAAATTTAGAAAAACCACTGTTAGGGGGTGGTTTAGACGGTATTGAGAATTTGAGGGTTGAAATCATACTAATTTTTAGTTCAGGAGGATTTTGCTCCAATCTTATACATTTGGAGGGTGAAATATATACTTAATCCAACAAACAATCAACCATCAAAGAACCAAAGATTTTTAAGCGCCTAAAAAGGCCCGTTTGTCTATAGGCCAATTTAAAAAGATAATTTGTATGGCCTTTCTGATAGATTTCTCCAAATCTGGTACTACCTCCGATTCTTAAAAAGTGTCGCTAATTTTATACTAAGTAAGTATAAACTTTGTACTAAGTGGACGACACTTTTTATGAATCGGAGATAGTAGAAAAAACGGCGGCGTTCTGCATATCGGACAACATTCACTGAGAAAGCATCCGCGCATATGTTGGCGTGCGTACCTCTGGATCACATCTCATACAAATAACCAACCAGCAGACAAACACAACCGAATTTTAGCATCACTGTATACCCGTTTCACTCTGAAACAGGTATTTCTTCCAAGCAAAACGCCACACACACGACGCTCTATCGACCGATCCTTCTCAGCTAGGCTAGCTAGTTCATCCGGAATATTTTCCTAGGCAGGGTCGACGACGGCGCAGCCGGCCGCGGGCAGTACTCGCAGTCGCAGCCCTTGTGGAAAGGATGGCCGTAGCACGTGCCGACGCCTCCCTTGATCTTCGCGGCGCAGTCCGTCCGGCACTTGGCCGGATCGCACGGCGTGATCGGGTTCAAAATGTACGACTGACAAGCCGTGCCTTGGACGGCCGCCGCCGAGTCCTTCGCCGTCGCCGGCGTGTGATCTGTGGATCCCGAAAGAAACGGTAGTGTCACTGATACACAGTTCAGAAACGAATATAATGCTGCAGATCGAAGTACGCACCTGATGATAGCACCAGGAGGGCGATGGCGATCAGTAGGACCTGGCTAGTCCTCATCATTTTAGCTTGCGAAGGTTGGAAGTATACAAGGTGCTGATGTATTTTTACTTACCATGCCTGGGCGAGGAAGGAGAGGCACTGCGCGGCCAATGGTTTTATACTGGGCATATGGTCGGATTTTTTCCGGAAAGATTTTAAAATGTGAATCGGCGTGATATTGAGGATATATAATACAAGTTAATGCAAAATAATTGTTATAAAAGCCATATACTATATATTAGACACCGATCAGTATCCCAATGAGTAATGGAAATTAATTGTATCCTAAGAATTGTTGGGAACAATTTCCTGTGTTCCAAAATGCCTTGCATATTAAGATAATTTTATACTGTATATATGGTCGGCTTATTTCCGAAAGGATTTTAAAATGTGAATCAGCGTGATATTTGAGGACATATAATACAAGTTAATGCAAAATAATTATTATAAAATGCATATATATTAGATACCGATCAGTATCCTAATGAGTAATGGAAATTAATTGTATCCTAAAAATTGTTGGGAGCAATTTCATGTGTTCCAAAATGCCTTGCATATACTAAGATAAACATATAATCAACAATTACTCCATTAGTATGTAATTTTATTTGTGATACGGAATTGTAACCATAAATAATAACTATTTTAGAATATGAATATGACGACATCAAGTCGCCTATAATATCAGATTTATATGTTGGTAAAAAAGTTTTGTCCTAACGGAACATAATATGCACCATATGTTGGAACATACGGGGTATTAGTCTGATTTGTTGTTACTTTCTTTAACTAATGAGAACATTTTCGGAAATTCACTTTGGCACCCGGTGCACCTGCACTCGGTTTGCTTTTTGATTTTTCAAAATTTTAAAATACTTCGGAAAAATCTGAAACAAATTGGACACAAACATACGCAAGTTTTGAACACTCGTGAAAAATTTCGACAGAAAATACCAATTTTTCTGCTCTGTGCAAAAAAGATTTGTCAGAAATTTGTCTTTTTTGCACAGAGCAGAAAAATTGGTATTTTCTGTCGAAATTTTACACGAGTGTTCGACATTGCGTATGTTTCTGCCCAATTTTTTTCAGATTTTTTGAAGTGTTTTCATATTTTTCAAATTTTGAAAACAAAACCGGGTGCAGGTGCACCCGGGCACCAAAACGCCATCCTCGAACATTTTGATTTATACCCGAGGTATGCAGCACACTTAAGTTGTCATGGTGCCTAAGTGGCCACTGGTAACATCACCCATGGTATTAACCATTATCTCCTTAATAAAAACATGTGCGAGGCGGAAAGCAAGTCAGATTCTTTTGGAAAAGAGTGGACAAAGAACAGAAACATCACCCATGGTATTATCCCTTATCTCCTTACGCAACAAAAACATGTTAGGGGTATGTTGACACCTAGTGGTATGCTAGTGTTTAACATTCATAAGTCTTGATAAAATATTAAGAATGATTAAAAAGGTAAACAATATCTATACACCATATCATAAATTTTGCATTCAGATCCAAAACATACCCGAAGGAACAATTTTTTGTTGAAAGGAAAACGCGGTAGAGGAAGCCTCTTTTTACGAATAGTGGTAGCAGGATATTATTCAGTCAAGACTTGAATTATTTACGAGTACTAACAATCTGATCTCTTTTTATGAAGTTGAGAATTAAATTTGGATACAATTTTATGGCATGGTAAGTAAATAGTA
This sequence comes from Puccinellia tenuiflora, assembly GCA_012064385.1. Lineage (NCBI taxonomy): Eukaryota > Viridiplantae > Streptophyta > Magnoliopsida > Poales > Poaceae > Puccinellia > Puccinellia tenuiflora. The sequence continues at coordinate 786,993 of QRDG01001188.1, forward strand.
TCCTTTCATATTATGAATTTAGCCTTTTTGTAACTTCTTGACTGTTTTTATGATGACTTCGTACACTATCACGCATATTCGTGAAGCTTGCCAAGAGTGACGTTGGCTGTTGGGGAGAGTTTGGGTTTAGCCAACCATACCACCGTGCTCAGGCAAGCACATTCTGTGTGTGTTATCCGCAGGGCCGGGCCGACAAAATCCGGTGCCCTGTGCCAAAATCTAAAACGGTGCCCTATCTCGTACAAAAAAAACCAATTAATAAAAAATTCAAATATATATGATAGAATATTTTACGTAACAATTGAATACATTAAAAAATCATACCTATATATCTCAAAGCTGCATAAGATTTATTTGAACAACATCATTCTTTTTGTGTTTTTTGAAATAAAATCTTCAATCATATCCTCATAATTTATCTTCTCCAACATGTCGCCCTCAAGAGCTATTGTGGCCAAATCGTTGAGTCTTTCTTGTGTCATTGTAGTACGCATATAGGACTTCAATAGCTTCAACTTAGAAAAGCTTCGCTCCGCCGATGCAACCGTCACGGGAATGGTCAACAAAACTCTATATGCAATACTTGCATTGGGAAAACAATTATGCCGCTTTATAAACTTCAACACTTCAACAGGCCCAATATTTTCGTTTGGCATGAACTTTTGGAGAAACTTCAGCTCAACAAATAGATCATTAGCATCAATATCAGATTTGTCATCCATTTTAAGGGCAGCCTCAAGATGATCACAAGAAGATTTCAGGCTATCATAATCCAATGAACGCAATGTTTCCGAGGTAAATAAGAAACCAAAAATTTTCTAGTAACCCTGATATTGGTCAAATCTGCCGATGAAGGGGAAGGGGATTACAGGAAGTGAGGCGGCGCAGCACGGCAGCAGCACTCCTAGACTCGTGCTTGCGCGGTCACTCGCGTCGGGCCGTCGGCGACTCGGCGGCACAGCACGGCGCTGTAGTCTGTACTCTGTAGTTTCGATCGATCGATTGGTATTCAGCGGAACCGTCACGGCGTCGTTTGCTATTCACGCGGAGGCCAGAGGCAGCACGGGCAAGAGCGGCTGCGGTAGTTTCGATCGATCGTTTGCTAATTGCTATTCATGCGGAAGGCTGGTGCAAGGCTGCCAGCGGGCTGTTTCATGGGCCAGCTTCTCCAGGGTCATATACACATATACATACGTATAAAAAAATTTGTGCCCCTAAAAATCCTGTGCCCTGTGCGGGCCGCACACTTGGCACCATAGCCGGCCCGGCCCTGGTTATCCGATGGGTCCAAGTTACATGGTGGATTTGTGAAGGACTAAGAGAGGGGTGCAACTATAAAAAGGGTTCCCTTTGCAAAGGGAACTTTATTAGCTCCTAAGCGTGCCACGTAGCGGGAGCATGCTTGTCCCGCATATAGAAAGCAAAATCGAATTTGAACACGAAGTGAAGGAAGAATTTCCCCACCCAGCTCCCCTGTACATCCGCGCGCACACGGGTGTACATCCGCGCGGACATCGTTGTACATCCGCGCGCACATCGTTGTACATCCGCGCGCACATCGGTGTACATCCACGGTGTACAAACTCATGCTGCTACTTAAATCTAAAGCTCTCTTGCATACCGGTATATAAATTTGGGTACTTGCCACCCCCACCCACAACCCTAACTAATATATACAAGTTATAAGTTTTTCTTAATCTAGCGGCTCGGCTTCGTCCCCCGTCGCCGCTACCGCGGCGTACGGGGGGACTCAGCCTCGGGGCGTTAGGGTACGGAGGATTCATCGCCGTCGACGCTATCGCGTCGACGGCGATGAATCCTCCGTACCCTAACACCTACGCTAACGCGCCACACGAAAGTACAGAGTATATAGAACAGAAAGTACAGAATGTAGCCATTCGGATGTACAGATTAGTGCAAATAGGGTGTACAAGTACAGAGAAAACGGAGTACAAAGTACGTTGACAGCGGATGTACAAGTAAGTTCAAATCCGAAGTACAGCTATGTTCAAACCGGATGTACAGCTATTCAGCTTTTGGATGTATAAAAAAAAGTTCGTCAAAACCTATCGATATGGGATCTAGTTTTGAAGATCTCGACGCGAGGAGTTCAAAAGTGAAAACGGTTCGTAATTTGGATAACCGGTTCTAAAGATATTTCGTTTTTAAACTTCGGTTCAAAAAAATAAAAGGAAAAACTACCCTCCCACCGAGTACAAGTAAATAGAAAACGGAGTGCAAAACACGTTGACAGCGGATGTACAAGTAAGTTCAAACCCGAAGTACAGCTATGTTCAAACCGGATGTACAACTATTCAGCTTTTGGATGTACAAAAAAAAAGTTCGTCAAAACCTATCGACATGGGATCTAGTTTGAAGATCTCGACGCGAGGAGTTCAAAAGTGAAAACGGTTCGTAATTTGAATAAGCGGTTCTCAAGATATTTCGTTTTTAAACTTCGGTTCAAGAAAATAAAAGAGAAACTCCCTCCCACCCGTACCCTTCCTTTTCTCTCTCTTCCTCCCCACTTTAACTCCTGTTGCGACACGTGGCGAATATTCAAACAAAACAACAAAGGAGAAGACGCCATTTGGCGCGAGGACAACGGAGGAAAGTTCCCTTCGCGAAGGGTTCCTTTTTTTAGTGATTTCCCTACGAGAGGCTAAGAAATCGTGTTCAAGAAAGAAGCAAAAAATCATGAAGCAAAATTCGTTTTCTTTCCCCACAAATAGTACCAATTATGATGTTCGCTTTGTTTATAGGATTAGAATTTTTAAAAAATATGCTATACTTTGCACTCAATCTTCCGTAGGGTCCTACTCCGTACATGCTTACATTTTGGAAATTTTTCCTTGTTTATATAACAATTTTGACAATTCACCTAATTTATCAAAAAAGAGAAAAACCTTCTTTATGTTCCCTATTCTACAACAAGTCGACTTGTATTACTTAAGCCATGGTTCCGGTTCTTGCAGAAAATAGAGAACAATCTTACAACTTATAAGTTTTATGTTTTTTAATTTTATGCATTTAGAAAATCTTCCGGATTGAAGAGCCTTAATATGAATTATTGTACTACCATCACTTTGAGCGAGACTGTGCTACCAATGCACGATAGTAATAACATCTTAAAAACCTGTTAAAAAATTGTATTGAGCGAGTTGATAAATAACGTGGCTATAAATTTTCTGGGATTCAAATCGGAATCCAATCTTCACATAAATAATCAGGAAAATATAAAAACAAGATGTAAATAGTGTATTTTTTCAACTTTACTAATAGCTGAATCTCTCTTTTTGATTTTTTGTGTCGAATTTGGATTTGAAATATTTTGAATTGTGGACATATATCTTATACTAGATTCATTCAACTATTTTTGAGTTTCTTTGAAACCTCACCGTTTATGGACCGAGATTTTAAATCTGACATGTACGAGCGGTTGGCATTACTGATTGAGAATTGAGATCAAATCTTCCCCAGACGTTTCCTCGCTCTCCACCCCCGCACGCTCCTCTCCATCTCGCGCTGACCTACCCTGGACTGCCCAAGCTCCAGTCCAACCCACCACCGCTGTGCCCTAGAGCTGCCGCCGCGCGGCAGTCTCACCGCAGGCGGCGCCACCGCCACCGCCATCCTCCCGCCTCGTCGCCTCCCCGTCGTCTCCACCCCAACCCGATCTGAGCGGATCTAGAGCTGGCCGGCGTGCCCTACCCCTCCTCCACAGCGCCTCCCCCACAACCCCTCGGCCTCTCACGCGCGCGCGCGTCGCCGCCACTGCCCGACCCCGTTGAACCTCGCGCGTCCCTGCCGTCCCAACCCCGTCCGCAGCTTGGGCATTCGTTCCCGACCGAGGTATGATCATTCTGTCACCCACGACTAGTTAAACCCCCACCGACCTCCATAATTTTCGGGTGCACAACACCTAGATCCGCCCCTGGGCCCTGTTACTTGAATCCGAACATTTTTGTCCGTATGAATTTCTGTTCCACTGCTCCTGCTCATTAGTGAATAGTATATCTTACCCAGTGACTTGGCAATATATGTTCTAAGATGTGTGGTTAGTGATATGATGTTTATTCCAAGCAAAATGAGTTTCATGCTTTTGATGCTCTGCAACTCCCCTAGAATTAGTATATCTTACCCAGTGACTTGGCAATAAATGTTTTAAGATGTGTGGTTAGTGATATGATGTTTACTGCAAAGCAAAATGGGTTTCAGGCTTTTGATGCTCTGCAATTCCCCTAGAATATTTGTATTATGACCTCGTCCAGAATAAGTCTGTGTCCAGGGCTCCAGGCTAGTCAGATTATGCTTGTGTAGTTAAGACATCCGATAACAGACAGAGAAAAGCTGTGTGGTTCAAAATTTATCGCACCGTGTTAAAGATGCTACTGAGCTTGCCAACCTGCTTTTCATGCAGCTTCTACGTTGGTTAGATCACCTCTCATTAGAATTTATTTAAATCATGGTTAGCATGATGTTTACTTCAAGACATTTTACCGAACTGTGTAATGAATTCACTTGTAGGCCATGGTCTTCTCTAGCCACTGTCTGTACAGAATATTGGGAATATTTTCTCTAACTACGGTCAAACCAGTATATTATGGACAGTTCGTCATCTAATTGTCAGGCAGCTGGTTTGAACTGAAAGATTTCCGTTTCGATTACTGGATGCAGATGATAGACATGATTTCTGCTATCGAAGAGCTTAGTGGGCTAACTACTAGGGAACTTAGTGAGATGCTGAAGGAGTCGGAGAGTTTTGTCTTGCAGTCCAAGGCAGACGATGGAGGTCCAAAGCAGGTACTTAGGTACAATGTTTACATCTATTTTGATCACCTTTCCCCTAACACATGTTCTCTGCAGGTGGACATGGAAAAGCTTGTATCATCGCTTCCACTTCATCTTCTTGCTGTATGTTTGGATCTTGGAAGAGGTTCCGATTTAACATATGTGCTTCGTGGCGTGCGCTTTTTGCATAGTTTATCTGAGTTAGCAACTCGCCACACTAGGCTGGAGCAGGTAATTTCTTGTTATTTCACACAAGATCGTCCATTTTATCATATATGACTTATCCCGTTCATTTGAATCATGCTATCTTGTGAGTTATCTTTTTCCATATCATTTTTGGCTAATTAATAACATCATATTGTCTCTATGTCTTGTCTCCTAAAGCTCACTTCACTCATTAATTTTGCTTTTACTGTATGGTTAATATGCAAAATGAGTAAATGATGAGAATTGAGTCCAACGCATGTTTTTCTCTTTTAGGTTCTTCTGGATGATGTGAAATTATCTGAACAAGTCATGGACCTGATATTCTTTGTTCTATCCATTCTTTCCCAATGGAAGAAGGTTCGGCAACCGTAGATATTTATTGAGCGCGGCATGATTAGATTTATTTGTTTTCATTTCATACTAATTTCTGGTAACAGCTATTGTTTTAAATCAGGAAAATCATCTTGGTGCTTCTCCCTTCATACATTCATCACTTGTAGCAGCAAGTCTTCATCTGTTGACAAGTTACTTTTCATCTCAGTGGCATGAACTTGTTCATATTCTTCTTGCACATCCGAAAGTAAGTACGTAACATTTGTGGTAATTTAGTAGCTATTTAATCATGGCTTGATTCGTAAGTAGCTGTGAACTAAATGCATAGAACTAGCCTTGAGAATTTATATCGTGTTAAAGTTCATGTTTAAATTCTATTGTTGACCTCGCTCCTATTTTGCATTGCTTTTGGTTTGTGAACTCCCATATTTTATTGATTTTCATCACAGTGACCAGTTTTTGTCATAATGTCATCACAGTTGATTTCATGAATGATAGCAATATGTTTATTGTTGGATCTGTGCTCACCCCGAAGACCCGAACTAGAGTTCATAAAATATTTCGGGTTGTTAACTTTTTCTCAAGATTCGACGTTCATTTCTACTATGTGGTGTTTTCTAATTTCAATCAGATTATGATTATGTGTAGCTGCCAGGTCAATCTGAGCGAAAATAAGTAGTATTGTTAACATGTGTTAATTTCTTTGGTCGCGCTTTATTATTACGGTCTGTTATCTGCGGGCATCATTTTATTATATCATAAGAGGAAGAGGTCATGTTAGTATTTTACTTGACTTACTGCTTTATGTGAACCGTAGTTGGTGATAAAGTTTTGCTGACTGCTGCATGTTTCTATGCACTATGGTATTAGTTATTAAAATCATGTCTCTTGTGTTTATATATCTCAGTTAGATGTTTCGAAACAAAAAACCATCCCAGCATCTTTCTTTCTTTCTTTGAATCTGCCTGTTAGGTACTTCATATTCAATCTGTTCATCTTTGTTAATATTTTATGTTCATGGTCAGGTTGATATCTTTATGGATGTAGCCTTTGATAGTCTGCATGAAGATATGAGGATACTGAGTGTCAGGCTATCAACATTGGCAACCAAAGCCTTTCCTATTGGTCCTTTTGACTCACAACTCACTCACTTCGTATGCCAACAGTGTGAAGCATCATTGCAATTTCTTTTGTTCCTGTGCCAGCAGAAGTTGTTCCGAGATCGTATTTTAAAAAACAAGGTCTCATATATCTAAAGATCTCCTTTCCTTGTATTTTTAGTTCCACAATTGAGGGTAAAACTGCTCAATGTTAGCTCCTTGTCTTCAATATGATTTATCAAGATATACTTGTTTTGTTATAACGATTAATGATACAAATAGAATTATACTATCAGATATCATGCTAATGCATTACTTCTTCAATTTCAGTTTAATTCCCGTCGTGTTAACCCCTTGCATGAAATTTCCACAAAATAGATTAAACTAGACTAATCTGGTGCAAGAAGCCATACTTTACTCTAGTGAGACATACATCTTTTTGTGTTCTTATTATTATTATATGATTATGTACTTAGATCTGTTGTTGTTTGTGTATATCGTTACATGGTATTCCCTTGGAGGATGTGGACTTAAGAAATTAGTAACTCAATGCAGGAGCTCTGTAGAAATGGAGGTATACTGTCACTCTCTCTTACTATATTGAAGTTAGGTGTTCCAGAATGTCTGAAAGGTTCAATGGATATTGCTTCTTCCGTTTCCAGATTGAAGGCTAAAATTCTTTCTATTGTAAGTTGGTCATGAGTCATGAATCATGATTTTACTTTGTTTAAATCAAGTATTACTACTGTCTACTCTGTGCACAATATCTAGTTAGTAACTAAATGCTTGGTATAACATTCGCTAGTTGCTACAACTGTGTGAAGCTGAAAGTATTTCTTACCTTGATGAAGTCGCCACTTTACCGAAGAGCATGCAACTAGGTCAAACCTTGGCACTGGAGGTTAGTTCTCCTACTCCTTTTCATCAGCATCTGAAAATTTTCATTCAGTAGCTATCAAATTTATCACATTGATTAATGCAGGTTCTTGATTTACTGAAGACTGCATTTGGAAGAAAACAAAAGCCTGCTGCTGGTTCCCATGATAAGAGTTACCCCATGGGTTCTGTGCTTATCAGTGCATTGCGTCTAGTTGATGTGTTTTCTGATGATTCAAACTTCAGATCTTCCTTCATAACAAATACTGTAAGCTTTGCAGTTAACTTCTTCTGCCACTTTGATAGGGTCATAAACCATACAACTGTTTTTAGCGAAGTTAATACTGTACTTCAACTTCCTTTTGTAAATCTTTTTTTTTTTTGCAGATTCCTTTTCTGACCCAAATTTTGGCTACTCCTCATGATGAGTTTGTCTCGAGTTGGTGCTCTGTCAATCTTCCAGTGGTGGAAGATGATGCTAATCTAGATTATGATCCATTTGGTGCAGCTGAGCTGGCACTGGTAGCTGCTTCAGATATGTTGACTGAAGCTAAAGCTAACTATTCATGTCCTTTTCGCTCTATCATGCCTTCAATAGCATATGCACAGACAAGAACATCGTGTGTGGTGAAAATAATAGCAAATTTACACGTGTTTGTTCCAAACATATGTGAAGGTCAGATCTTTTCTCAGTTGTTATGATGTGCCATACAGTTTTGGTGTAACCCGGTTAAAAGCAAGTTCCGTTTTCATGTTAACAGAGCAAGAAAGAGATCTTTTTCTTCAGAAATTTCAGAAATACTTGTTATCAGAGAGTCCCAGGCCATCATTGGACCATCCAGCATCTAATGAGGCCCCTACAGTTTGTAAAAACTTGGGTACAGTAGCTTGTATTTTTTTGTTTTACATTTTTGTTGTGACTTTTAATTGATTATGATTACATTGCATATCTAACTTCTTCTTTTGCGGGGCTTGCAGGATCTTTGTCCCATTATGCTAAATCGTTAATTCCTAATAACCTATTAAATGAGGAAGATGTGCAATTATTAAGGTGAGCGCTGGCATATTGACTATTATTATCATGTTTCTTGGTGTGACACATAGAAACATTATTTTGTTGCATGCCTGATTTTATTTGTCAATATTTGGTACGAATTGTTGCATCACCCGGCAACTTCTCTGGTGATGTTTCTCTTAACTTTTCCTTTCCTATTTGCAGTGAATTTGCTTATAAGCTACAGCTATGGTGTAAATCGCAAGTTGGACAGAGAACATTGCAGGTTTGTTTGCTTTACTCATTTATCGTGAAGATCATATTAGCCACAAACATACCAAACTGTTGTGTTTAGGGTCTCTGTCCTCTGATGGTCCTTATGGTATAATCTGCAAAATTACGTTCCTACAGTAATAGCATTAAATTTTATTAAATCCTCAAGCAAACTAACTATTTTTTTGTATGGTCTGTGTGATTGGCTTGCTCAGTGTGTAAACTAGAAGATAACCTGGTACCGTGCATCTTGTGGCATCTTCATACTTCTTAGCAGTTTACTCAACTTTGTCGCCAGTATACCATTTTCATATTTTAGACGATCTCATTACACAATGTCTTAGGTGGCAAAAAGTGACACATCATCACAAATGAAGGAAGACTTGCAACCGGTGCAGCAGCCCCTGCCAACAAGGGCTAATGTTACTAGTGTTCCAGACTCCAATATGGATAACCGTCCGAAGGTAACATTGTTGATTACGTTATTAGTCATTGACTTCGTAATATATTTGATCCCAATCCAAAATTGATACTAACAGGATATGCAAAACATCGAAGAGTCTGTGACAACACCCTCCACGAAACAAGAGGGTAATGCTAGGGATGAGACTCCAAGAAGCCGTGTCAGTATAAATGGCGGGCTCCTGCAGAATTCAGTTGGTCAAAACTTAATCCATCTTGGTGTTGCGAGAACAGCTAGCACAGGCTATCCAGGTGCCGGTACTGCTACTAGTACGGAACTCCCGCGCTGCAAAAGTGCAGATCATTTCAGAACACCAGAACCTACAAAAGAAGGTGGTCTCCGGGACGATGATGAGAGACAACCTAAGAGAAAGAAGCGGACCATTATGAATGAAGGCCAAGTAAATGAAATCGAGAATGCTCTAGTTGACGAGCCTGAGATGCATAAGAGTGCCACTTCACTTCAGACATGGGCAGAGAAGTTGAGTGGGCAGGTATTATATGCCTTTTCATTTGGGAAATCTTTTGTTAGGTTTAACTAGTGTATGGTTGTCTGATTCATGAAAACGTGACTACACTTTTCAGGGTTCAGAGATAACATCATCACAACTAAAGAATTGGTAAGGTGAAATTATCTTTCTTCTTTCCTAGGGATTTACGATCCCATAATATAACAAAATTTTAGTCCTTAAAAGTTATTTATTTGCTATAGCCTACAGATCATATTTTCTGCCTCCATACATAGCTATTTGTTCTAACCGCCTTTCTTTAAATTCTAGGCTGAACAACAGAAAAGCTAAGCTTGCTCGTATCGCGAAAGAAAGAGGTGTACCATATGAGGGCGAGTATGCTGATAAGCCATCTACGCCAGCCACTTCCCACTTTGGTGACTCCTCAGAAAGTGCTGGGGAGGAAAGCTATTTGCCACCTTCAAGGGTGCTGAATGCTCTAGGCATATCCAAGGGCAACAGAATGGTGGTCCCAGACACCAATGAGCCAACTACACAGGCAGAGTTCAATCAAAACATCATGACGAGCCGCCCTTTTACAAGATCGTTGTCATTTGAGCCTGGTCGTCCTGTCTTGTTGAATGACAACGAAGGGAATGAAATTGGCAAGGGGGAGATCTTCCAAGTAGAGGGCAGGGCACAAGGGAAGAGCTTGGCAGAGAGTAACATCTGCATTATTGATGTCACCGAGCTTAAGATTGAGAAATGGAGGGAGCTCCCTCACCCCTCCGAGGCATCTGGAAGAACGTTCCAAGAGGCAGAATCAAGGCATGGTGGCGTGATGAGGGTGGCATGGGATGTTGTCAGGCTTGCTCCTGTGGTACCGTATCCTGTGGTGCCTTGAGTTCATTTTTTGCAGATTGTAGGAAGCTGCCCTCTAATCTGGGCATTGAGAAAGTACAGCAAGTAGAGAGAACCTTCAATCTAGAGGACCTAAGCCATAGATCCCAAAGAGGCTTTTATGGCAAGTGAGCTGCTCAAGTAACTAGGTCTCTCATGAAAACCTCCCTTGTTATCTGTCCACTGTTGTTATCCATTGACACAATGCGGGAGGAAATACACCCTCTTAGGGTACTAATTCTGACATATCTGTTCATTGTCCGTCGCAACGAGTTCAACACTATTGTTGCCGTTGTTGAGATAGTAGCCTACATACAAATGTTTCTTTCTGAGAACTGAGAATGTTCATAAGAAACATGAGACGTTGTTTAAGATTCGTGTGTCATGGGTTCAAACTTCAGGTTGCGCAAGCAAGTGAACACTTTCGTAGTCAGTTATACATGCAAGATGCACATATGTGATTAAAGGAATGCAAATGTTTTGGTTAGTAGAGACTCCGGTGAAAAAAATGAAGGTGCTGATCATGTATCTATCAAGATAACTCACATGGCAGCTTCTGGTGGTTGATTGCGTGGGCAACATGAACCCTCGCAGAATACTCTTCTTTTGGACAACAAGGAATGTGTTGTGGGTGTTCTGATTGTGCATTTCAGATTAGCGTACGGCGATGGTTTACTATTGATTTTTTATTACCAAGTGATGATTCAACCCGCTGAATTCCAAACTGCTCTCTACATCGTAAGCAATGTCACGTGGACCCCTTCCTGCCACTGTTGACTGGAAATCTGGTTGTTACTTTATTTTGTAGCAGTGCTAAATAGTCGTACGAATGCCATTTCATTTGGACGGAATTTCACAATTTCGAAAACAGTAGTAATTTCCCGGGCTGTATTTTCTAGAAGTTTTATTTTTGTCATTTGTAAGGAGGCTAAGATCTTGTTAGGCTAACCACCTCAATGAGCACTAGCGAAGCCTCGTAGAAAATTCTTGAGGCCCTCTCGACAACTAAGAGGAAACCCTAGCTAAGGCCTGCTCCCTGTCTCCCCTCCCCTGCATAACCTGCTGCCGCCGCCATATAGCTGCCTATCCTATGCGTCGCCGAAGCACACCGACAGGTAAAGTCGACTCAGCGGACTCTCATCCCCTTCCTGTAGCAGGGACCTCCGGCGGAACGTGGTGTGCAACCCTGGATGGAGTCACGTTCCGTGGAGCGCCGAAACCAGGGTGGTGGCCCGATCTTTTTTGGTGGTGGCGTGGTTGTAGAGGCTGCAAAGGCAGCATGCGACGGCTGCGGCGACAGGTGCGGTGGCTGCATGTGGCACCCCCCTCTGACACATATCGCCAGAGAGGTGGTCGCCCCGTGCGCCAGCCCAGGATATCTGGACGCACGTTACGACAATGCAACATAGCGAAAATATCATTACACAATCAGGCCCAAAGGGCTACAAATGGTTTACAGGGCCATCAAGGCATGAAGATTTATCATAGCCAAGTGTTGCACGGGACTGAGTTCAACTGGCAGCGGAAGACAACGATACGGCAACGGCTTGGTGCGGCTCCATTCCACAGGCATCTGGCTGGGCTACTGATCCTAGCACGCTCCTGCTCGATCTCCTTGCTATGGTAGGAGATGGATCCTCTCAAAGTCTGGCCACATGAAAAGCCAGTCTGAGTACAATGATGTACTCGCAAGAAAAATAACCACAAGACATGAGCAGTCAAGCAATCAGGCAACAAGTAACTAGCGACAGAAAATGATCTAAACATGGCAAGTGACTACTTACGGCAGTCCAAGTGGGTAGCAACATGGCATCATAATAAACATGATATAAGCAAACAATGGGAGTACCACCAGTACAAAGTCCAAGTCAGGTGGGGTTGGGTCATGTACCGGGGGTCACACAAGAGCTTACCTGTGACGAATAACGGGGTACCAGTTGGTAAGTAACACAACAGATCATATTATCACAGCTAGGCCCACTGGCCTCTAGCCTCACGAGGCTAATCTCCTCTGTCACCACTGCTAGGCCCACTGGCCTTATCATATTCCCTTATCTCAAGTAAGGTTCCCTGCATCATCTCATTGTTTATTTAGTGAAATCCGGTTGTTCATAATTCCTTCAAACAAATCTTAAGTTTAACCTCCGGACACGACAAAGACACACAGTGTGACTGACACTGAACTGCTGTTCCATATCCCAGGAACGGGGCTAGCTGGCTAGGTTGATGCTCTCGAGAGTTTGCTTTACCACCTATCAGAATGCACTCCACTCAGCCGACACCTCAGGTTCATCACGCCCAAAGCCGAACTAAGCAAATTACATTCTCGTGACGGTCCACTTGCCAAGACACCCTCCTGCCCCACCCTATACGCATGGTACAACGGGCAAGTAAGTCCGGCACATCCCCCGGCGCTACCGGGTATGCCTAGCTCCGGACTCCTTATCGCAGTCGAACCCGTGCCTGTCGACCCCTCCCCTCGGACAGCACAACCGAACGACTGCGCCCAACAGATGGCACAAAAGGGGCTCAACAACCTACTAGGTCACGGTTTCCATGGGACAACGGTGGTATCGCGTTCAAGGGTTCAGATTAGTGGCACTATGAATAGACCTCATCGTTGTTTGGAGGGGTGTTTCATTTAATCAAGTTTCAGCATTCACATGTCCAAGCAACAAAAGATTAGTCCAATCCTATAACCACAATAACATAATAATATCTCATCAAACAATCAAAACATTAGCAACACAATATTTCAAGCAATAGATAGTTTGCATCAACCGGGCGACTGTGGTGGAGATGCCTCCGGCCGGTGCCAGCCTCAGGTTGAGAAAAGAATAAAACAATACAGTCAACCGGGCGAGGGCGGAGATGTCTCCGTCCAGTAGCAGCCACGGGTCGAGTAAGAAAATAAAATAGCAAGTGGTTAGCGTCAACCGGGTGACTATCGTGGCGAGTCCGCCAACAAGCGTCATCACAGATCAACTAGTTGGTTAGCGTCGACCGGGTGACTATCGTGGCGAGTCCGCCAACAAGCGTCATCACAGATCAACTAATTGGTTAGCATCGACCGGGTGACTATCGTGGCGAGTTCGCCAACAAGCGTCATCACAGATCGACCACAGATTATAACATAGTGTTTCAAATAGATGACTGTGGCGGTTCCTCCAGCCGGTGTCACCATAGATCAATTACAAGGTTGGTGAGGCATGTAGCCTCCAAACAATGAACCAAAAAACATTCATAAGAAAGAAAGCATCCATTCCACTCGAGGGTTATCTCGACGTGGTGTCAGCAATCTTGGCAAAAAGAACCAATTGAAAAGTCAGCTCCCAAGCGTCGCAGTCCGGGTGGTCTATGCCAATTGCCAACCATATTTGACGGAGGGACAAGAGGCAAATAACTCTTTTGGCAAATGCCCCCAACTCCGAGGATCACGGGCCGACACTTGTCCGCACCTAGCCTCGGCGTTGAAGAAGAAGCAAACAATCAACGCATATTTTTGTTATTTAGTTGTCAAAGCCACGCAAGTGCGAGGCGCACAGATAATTCATACATCAATCTAATGCATACACGGATGATGAATAAAACATGGCAGGATTAATATCATCAGTCTCATATTAAATAAGAACAACAAACAGTCATGCATAAATAAACAGACAAGCATATAATACTGGGCAAGTCAATAAACAAATAGTAAATGATATTGCGGGATGGCTCATAGCAAGGGGTTAGCTTGCCTTCGACGATCGACGCCATTTGGCTTGGAGGTCACGGTCACGTCGTGGGATAGGGTTTCGATTCGCCGGTACCGCGGAATACCTATACATGCATACGCGGGTGCTGATCATCTAAGCATCTCACAAAAATATAAGACATATACCACTGGATAGATCTCTTAAAACTAGGAATTTACAAATTTGAATCACCTCAATCGGAGCTACGGTTCAAAAGATATGGCTCGGCGAAGATTATCTATCTGCTGCCCACTCTGAAAAAAAACAGAACGGGCCGAAACTGGACGGGGCCGGGCTGGTCGCGCGTTTCACTCGGAATACGTCTTCAGAGCTGTGGAAGCGTAACGCGCCGGATGCGCTTCCACTTAACCCGACAGGTGGGGCCGGGCCAAGGCGGGACCCGCCTATCGGCGCCTCAAGGCGCCACGCTGGCCGCCACGCTGGCGTCCTCACCCCGGCGTCGACCACGCGTGGGACGAGCCCGACGCGGTTGTGCCAGGGCAGGGCCGGTTGCCGGAGCTGGTCGCGCCGCCGCCGCCATAGTGCTTTCTGCCGGCCTCCGGGGTGCGGGGAGGACCGCCCCGCCGCGCCGCCACCGGAGAGGGCGGCCTTGACCACGGGGAAGCACGGGGGCGCCGCCATGGCCGTGCTCCGTGAGCTTGCCGCCGGCGGTTCGCGGACGGGGTCGTGGCTACGGTGCACCTAACTGAACAAAATCTTGTCTGGGAGGTAGAGGGAAGCAAGAGGAACTCCTCTACGGTTTTAATCGAAGGATGGGATGGTAGGAAGCTCGCCGTGGTCCGTGGACCGACGGCGGCATCCACGGCCGAAACGGAGCAGGGCTCCGCCATCCTGCAACCAAAAGGCAGAGGGGCTCCGAGGGGAAAAGAGTGGGGGTGCGGGGCGCGAGGGAGCTTGGAGGTGGTCTCTTATAGGCAGGGGAGGGAGAGGTAGGTGGTGGCCGGTTTTGGCCATTGATGGCCACCGGTGCACCCGCCTGCGTCCAAGCCATGAATGGGGGGGGGGGGGGGGGGGGAAGGTCGGTGCTGGTTCGGGCCAGAGGAGCAGGAGAGGGCCGGGTCACGGCTTGGTTGAGTTGGAACACGGGAACAGAGAGAGGGACCGGAGGAACAGCGGAGGTCGACGCGCGGGACGCCGACATGCGCGCTCTGGCGTTCGGAGCACGCCACGAGCGGCATGGACGCGCCAGGGGAAATCCAGGGGAAAGGGAGCTACCACACTGCACCACTAGGGCCACCAGGACACGACCAACTCAACTAAGCAAGAAACCCTCGAGAACTCGACGCTTTGCAATGCAAAATTTTCAGAAAACCGAATGCACATAAGGTGCTCGACGAAAAGATAGGGGTCTTGCCCTTCCCAGAAAAATCCCAAAAATTTATTCATGGGTTGCTTTAGTAACAGGAGGCTGTCTATGGAGTATGAGCTCAATTGGGAACCTGGAAGGGGTTCAAATAATTTGGTGACCGAAAAGGCCCCAATGGCATGGGTATATCAACATCACTTATTAAAGAGATATCGACCTGATCTTTGGGATATGCTGTTGTATACGGATGGTGGTAACCTTGGCAAGGTGGGGATTCCAAAAGATCTTTGTAGCTAGGGTTTGCCTTGAAATTGCAATTAGATATGAAAAGGCCACTCTATATTGCTCAAATGAGGTTGGGCCAATGGAGTGAAATTCTCAGGAGGTTAAATCATGCACCTCACTAAAATTGCAGAATTTTTGGATGAGTGGAAGGTGTCCAGATAACTCCTGGATTGGGAATGGCATTTTAGAAAATATCGCCCAACTCGGAAATATTGCATTGGAGTATGCAATCTTTTTGCATGGAATGTCTTCACATGGATATGAGAGTCCTCTGGTATTTCCCTTTGGTAGGTGGAGAAAAGGGTTTAACAGGTTCGATAATTAGGGCTAGGGTTTTCGAGAGAAAACCTGAGCATAAAAATTATCACGGGTGCTGGAGTGGTTCGTGGATCACCGGGAAAATTTGAGAGAGCAATTCCAAAGTCAAATCATCCTCAAAAGATTTGAAGAACCATTTAGGAAAAGAGAAAAGTTTTTCAGGTGTCAGGAAACACCGCTAAAATTAGGGATGAATTTTCGGGGTGTTACACTGCAAGAGTATCGACGGCGGATACACGATCAAATGTGGCAGTGGTGATCCATGGTAAAACTTCTTTCCATCTAGAGGAGGCAGGGCACTACCGATGGTTTCAGCGTCTCTGGGATTGGGGCACGGTCATGGTTGCCACTAGATACTCTTACAGCCGTATCACTGGATATTCTCTCCACTAGATAACATATGGGATATTGGAAGGGATCCCTTTTCCAACTCCGCCCTCTACCGATGGCGAGGATAACCTAGGGCCCCGTGGTTCAAATTTGGTGCCGCTTCTTGAGTAGCTCGACAGGGTGAGAACCCTTAGTTTGACCATTGTCTGTTATACCTGACAATGGCGGTGCTTCGACATTGATACCTTATCGAAGACATTGCATGAATTTTCTTAATCTTACTCTCGAGGGTGAAATCCCATGATCTGATCTTTGCTTGGATCCGGTGAAGGCGACACTTGTGTGTCTACCCTTCTCGTTGGTGTTGATTTTGGAGAAACTCCTCACGGCCCGTGTATTGTCAGGGCAGCGGATGGATTGATGCCGATGTTGGTTGTTACGTACCTTGGATGTCAGATTTTCTTTTGTTATTAATAATTTAGCCGTGTTCATCCTGATATCTCGAACTATTCTTGATATTGATTTGTTGCACTTGACATGTTCTAGATATTGATATATGGTATTTAACCATATCGAAAAAAGACACCTAAAATAGTCGTTCGGTGCAGAGGACTGAATTTGGCACAAAACTTCTTAGAGAAGGGGCACTTGAAATTAGACGAGCAAATGTCTTTGAGTCTCTTGATCGGAAAGATAACAAACGTCCCCGTGCGGCCATCTCCGATTCTCTAACGTGCCAGCCTTTTAGGAACGATTTCGCAGCAGAAAAAAAAAAGGAAAAACCCGAGTTGCCCTCTGACTTCACATCCGCACGTTACGAAAGATCTGGCCGATGAATAGTCTGCCATGAAACTGGGTCAGATAGTCAGATTTGGCAGAATATTGATCATTGGCCGTCACGTTCGAAATAATCAAGTCTGACATGTCACATGTCTCCCAACAGGCAGACAAACTAACCGATATGATCTTCAACATTCATCCTATTTAGGCCCTCCATCCATCTTCTATTTGTCAGCTAGGCCCTGCTTAATGTTACTGAATTTCAGGGATTCTTTGCGTGCTACAAAAGTACATATGCAAAATGCATGCTAATGATCACACATATGCAATGCCTCATCTAGTATAGGGAGTAGACTCCGTCTATATAAGCTTAGAGGGACATCTCCGGACTCCGGTGGTTGACTAAGACTCCAGACGGCAGATGGATATATATACAACAAATTACTGTCGATTTTGAATATTTTAACTTTTGGTTCGTTGAGATATTAGAGAAGACCAAAAGCATGTCACACATTGTTTTATATATTATTTGAGAAAAGGCGAATGTAGACACACTCAATTGATTGGCAAGTGATCAATTTTGGTGAGGATATAGAGGAACAAGGTTCAAATCGGTCGTTTGTTCGGATGCCTCAGCTGCATACATCACTACACTTTCACTTAACACCGATTTAAACAGCTCGTCTCGCCGCTGCCTTATCCTATTTCCATATTGCTTTTGGATCACATTTGAGGTGGTGCACCCATCACGAGGTAGTATCTGAATGTGCATTGCAATATAATGAAGTTGTATTGGTATGCAAAATAAAACTATGGAAGAGGGTGTTCTCCTAATAGGTTTCTTATGTAATGCACTGTTGAGTTATGTATAGCAGTGCAATCTACCTTTTCTCCCACCAAAATATTTTTGATGTATTTTCTTTTACTAGGTAGAAAGATTGGTTGACGATGGAAATTGAACATAGAACATATTCTACTTAAAAAAAATCATAAGATAGAAAAATGCACTCCCTAACATTTTTTTCTAGCACTCCGGTTCCAAACTATACGAAAATTTAATTTGGGAGATATATGTGCAGGAAAACTTCCTACCTTTTACAACAAACTCTATATTTTTTTGATGCTGCACCATCGGATTTTTGATTTGTTGGGTTGTAAAAATACCCTTTTGAAGAGAACTACGGGCGATGTACCACGTGCCTTATTTTAATGAGCGGAATTTTTTCAATAAGTACATCCCTGTTAATTGATCTAACTTAGGATCAGATTTCACATCCACATTGAGAAAAAGTTTGAAAATTTGAAAAATGCTTTCTTCGAAGTGGGACCACAAGGTACCCTTGATTAATATTCATCATTTCTTTGAAGCCATATCCTTGATTTTTTTTGTTTGAAGCGGCACATACATAATGCATGCATACAGATCACATAAATACAATCTCTTGCAAGTTACCAGAAGGGAAACGCTTGAAAACCCCCGGGGGATCACGCCGATTCCATCGTCCGGGTCGAGGGCGTGCCACGCGTCACGCGTCCTGGCGAAACGGACGCCGCGACCTCCCTTTTACCTTATCTTCTACCGCTCTCTCCCCTCCACTCGTTATCTCGCCTGCATCTTTCTCTTTTCCTCCTCGTCAGCCCCTCAACGCCGGCTCCTTCCCTGCTGATTCCACCCCGCCGCCTCCAGCCACCGGCCTCCTCGCCTCCATCCCTGTTCCATCTAATCTCTGCTTTGCCCCATCTCCTCCGGGTAGACCCACCTAGTCCCGCCGGCGACCGTGTTCCTCCTCCCACTGCGCATCAGGCCAAGCTCGATGCCTCGACATGACCACCGCTCGAGCTCGTCGCTACGGGTCCGCTCCTGCTAGTCGCCGGTGCCCTGCGCCACTTCCTCCCTGGCTGGAATCGTGGCCGGCAGTGTTACGACGGGCGAGATCCAGTGGTGGATGCTGCAAGGGGTGAAGTAGGTGCTCGCCTCAACCATGTCGTCGTGCCTCAGCGGCGGAGGTGCTGCTATGGTGGCGCCGCTGCTACAGACAGAGATGCTACCGTCGGCGGGTGGCGTTGCTGCCAAACCGAGGCGGCGCTGCTACATGGTGATGATGGTGATGCCGGTGATGCTACCGTGTGCAGCCGGAGATGCTACCGTCGGCGGCCGGCCTTGCTGCAAAACCGGAGCGCTGCTGCTGCCGGGGATGCTACCGACGGCAGCTGGCGTGGGTGGATTGCTGTAAGGAGAAGACGACGATGCTCCCATGGACGAACTGCAATGCTATCATGGGCGGATGGAGATGCTACCAGTGGAGTGCTCCAAGGAGGCGACGGCGATGCCCACGTGGGCGAACTATGATGCTACCATGGGTGAGCGGAGATGCTACCATAGGCGGGTCGAGATGCTACCATGGGAACATCGGCATTTGCTACACCTACCATGGTGCTGCTGCATCAGCGACGCCGCGTCGGTGTTTATCGACGACGGCCATGGCTGAGGAGCGACGCCGGCATGGCGTGCACGCGGGTGGGGGGTGGGGGAGAAAGAGAGGTGGTGGATAAGCTTAGTGAGCTGCATCGGCGACGTCCGGCGACGACCTTGGCTCCGGTGACGACCTACGTCTGACACCCAGGGCTGCTTGAGCGACGCGGTGGTCCGGCGGGAGTTGCAGACGAGCGTCGACCGGCTCTGAGCGCAGGTGTGGTTGGAGCTGGAGATTGGGGATTTCCCGTGTCTCGCGCGTGCTGGTAGCGTAAGGTGACCCCTCTGCCTCTCAGGAGCGTGAGAGGACACGTGTCAAGCAGTCGACCCGGGGGATTTTTGCCCCAAATCCCCCGGGGGACGCTCAGCACTGCCCTTACCAGAATGCATGCATACTCACAGATCGCTCGGAGTTGGTCTGGCGACCCTCCACCTTGCTGGTGCAGCAGTTAGTCGTTGTTGTTCTGGCATGATGCATGACACGCTGCAAGGCCCTTGTGGCCGCGTGACACCCTGAAGCTTCAGGAAGGACGTGTGTTGCTTGGGCTGCTACTGCTTGCGTACATTTATGTCAGCTTTTCTGTAAATTTCTGTGTGTGTGATGTTTGTTTATCTTGTAATCGGACGTATTCTCCATGAACGATTTTCTACTCATTTATCGTTAATACATGGCAGGAGATCTTACCCTAAAAGGATCATCATTTTCTTTGTTGCCACATCTAGAATTTCAGTTTTGTTAATTTATTCATCTTTTGGTTAAAACTCTCCTTATTAGTTTTTCCTCCATTTCCCTTATTATCTCTGCCTTTAAATTTTATTCATCGAGCTGCCAAGTCTTTCACCACGTCATTGGTACGGTTATTCCCTTTTGACTCGTGTCAAAGATGGCCAATATGGAAATAAAAAAAAAGAAAATTTTTCCTCTTATTTATGCACAAGGCATGATGTCCATGCATGCATGAACAAAGCTACAACCTGAGTTGTGGTGCAGCTAGCTAGCTAGCCGATGAAGGAATATCTCCGCAGAAGGAACACTTGCATCCTGGGCCTTCTGGCGGAAATATGTTCCTGCCTCTTGGTATTTTGCCTAGCAGTACATCGTGCACGACTCGGTGCTGCATGGGCCTTCCTTGATCGCCAAGGCTGCTGCGCTCCAGAGCTCATCTCAGCAGTGGTCGTCGTGCCTAGAACATAACCCATATAATTATGTATCACAATAAATTATGATCAGTGTGAGTGTATCAAATCATGAAAAGAATTATGGAACAGAGTGAGTAGCTTGCAAGATGAACACACCTGATGAGGATATCACCAGCATGAGGGACATGGCCACGAGCAATACTCGGCTACTCCTCATCGTGGTTGTGGGTGATTGTTGGTGTTGATCGAGGTCTTGGGTTGTTGGAGGAGATTGACATGGAACACCTTGGGTTTTATAGAGCGCATGTGGTGCCGGTGCCTTGTTGAAGGATATCACCTTGCGTTTCCTTCGCTTGATAGCATGCAACAAAGCCGGGGCTTGTAACACTTGTACACCAGGAAGCTTGAGTTGTCACACATGCATATGAAATGTGCAACGTGGCAATACACCCGAGATAGCGGTGTAGATTATGTCACCGGTCACGGTATTTATGCCTAAAAAGTAGAGCCTATGATGTGGATACGCACAAAAGTCTACAAAGTGACATCCGAGTAGTTGAGCGGTCGACACATGGGTATGCGATGTGCAACATGGTAACACATCCAAGCAAGCTAGGTAGTTTGTCATGGACCGCGACACTTCTGCGTAATAAGTGGAACAGTTAATATGCACATGCACGAAACTCTAACACACTAGCATGTGTCTAGTTCATAATTTGTGGACAAATGCATGTATGCAATGTGTATAATGACAAGGCATAGAAGAAAATTGGACATTATCTGTCGTCCGATGCGGTAATTCTGCCTAAAAACTGGATCTTGATGGGCATGTCTATAAAAGTCTAACACAATGACATATGAGTAGTTGGCAGGACGCCGTCTAGCATCGAGAAGTGAAGGCACCCATTTAACCAACTTGTGTGTACACAATAATCACATTTAACCCACTTGTGTGTACACAATAATCATAATGCTAGTGACATTTAATGCCGATTTGGACACATTCCACAATGTGTGTCATACTTGTAATAATTTTAGTATATATATGTGCATACCTTGTCTACATGTCTAATGGAGATCTCTCGTCGGCATAGACTTTTTCCTCAAAAATGGAAAATGTTGATATGCATACATACATAAGTCTGACTCAATGATGCTTTAGTAGTTTCCAAGAATTCTTCTAGGGTAAAAAAAAACCAGGGAGATACATATATTTTTCAGAAACACATTGTAGACTATAGACACCGATGCTCACAAACAAACATATACACTCACCCCTATAAAAATATGCACACACTTCCTTATTAGCACCCCGAGAGAATGATCTAGCTGAACTTGAGGTTGGCAAAATCAGCATAGATGCTAGTGCGATTAAATCTTACATTAAGGCTAGGTAAATACAAGCACCCTTCGCAAGTCTAGGAATTAAACTAGATGGCTAGATGTGGTGGTTTCAGCGAGGAACCTAACCATCTAAGCTATGCTCATGGAGAGACACACATTTGACCACATGCCTTATTTTAATGATCTAAATTAGGATTTCACATCCACATTGAGAAAAGATTTAAATTTTGAAAAAATGCTCTCCACAACACGTGGGAGGGGGGACCACATGGTAACCTTGATTAAATTCATCATTTCTCTGAAGTCGCACATATATAATGCATGCATACAGATCACAGAGATGCATTTTCTTTGCAAGTTAGCAGAATGCATGCATACTCTCGATCGTGGCTGCTCGTGCAGCAGTTATTCTTTGTTATTCTGGTAAGAGTCAGCTTTTCTGTAAATTTCTGTTTATGTGATGCATGTTTATCTTATAATCAGATGTATTCTTCTATGAATGATTTTCTACTCTTTTTAAATTAATACATGACAGAGAATCTTACCCAAAAAAGGACCGTCGTTTATCCTTTTTTGCCATATGAAATTTCAGTTTTATTTATGTACTCATCATTTTGGGCTAAACTCTATTTATTGTTGTTTTCCTTATCATCTCTAGCTTTTAATTGTTATCCACCGGACTACCAGTTCTTTCATCATGTCATTGGTTATTCCCTTTTGACTCGTGGCAAGGATGGCCAATATGGATTTTTTTTCTTATTTATGCACTAGGCATGATGTCCATGCATGCATGAACAAAGCTACAAACAGAGTTGTGTTGCAGCTAGCTAGCTAGCTGATGGAGGAATATTTGTGCAGAAGGAACACTTGCATCCTGGGCCTCCTGGCGGAAATATGTTCTAGCCACTTGGTACTTTGCCTAGCAGTACGTCGTGCACGACTCGGTGCTGCATGCGCCTTCCTTGATCGCCGAGGCTGCTGTGCTCCAGAGCTCATCTCAGCAGTGGCCGTCGTGCCTAGAACATGACCCATATAATTATGTATCACAATACATTATGATCAGTGTGAGTGTATCAAACCATGATAAGAATTATGGAACAGAGTGAGTAGCTTGTAAGATAAACACACCTGACGAGGATATCACCAGCAGGAGGGACATGGCCACGAGCAATACTCGGCTACTCCTCATCGTAGTTGTGGGTGAATGTTGGTGTTGATCGAGGTCTTGCGTTGTTGGAGGAGATTGATATGGGACGCCTTGGGTTTTATAAAACACATGTGGTGCCGGTGCCTTGTTGAAGGATATCATCCTGCGTTTCCTTCGCTTGATAAGCTCGCATGCAACAAATCCGGGGCTTTTAACACTAGTGCACCGGGCTTGAGTTCTCGACACATGCTTATGCCATGTGCAGCGTGGCAATACACCCGAGATAGCGGTGTAGATTATGCCATCGACCACGGTATTTCTGCCTGAAAAGTAGAGCCGATGATGCCGAGACGCACAAAAGTCTAACAGAGTGACATCCGAGCAGTTAAGTAGTCGACACATGGGTATGCGATGTGCAACACGGCAACACATCGAAACAAGCTAGACAGTTTCTGTCATGGACCGCGACACTTCTGCGTAGTAAGTGGAATGGTTAATATGCACATGCATGAAACTCTAACACACTAGCATGTGAGTAGTTTATAATTTCCGGACACATGCATGTATTTAGTGTGTATAATGACAAGACATAGAAGTAATTGACATTATCTGTCGTCTGATGCGGTAATTCTGCCTAAAATACTAGATCTTTTGATGGGCATTTCTATAAAGGTCTAACACAATGACATAAGAGTAGTTGTCAGGATGTCGCCTAGCGTCGAGAAGTAAAGGCACCCATTAAACCCACTTGTGTGTACGCAATAATCATAATGCTAGTGACGTTCAATGCCGATTTGGATACATCCCACAATGTGTGTCATACTTCTAATACTTTTAGTATGTATATGTGCATACCTTGTCTATATGTCTAATGGAGATATCTAATCGGCATAGACTTTTTCCTCAAAAATGAAAAATGTTGATATGCATACATACATAAGTCTGGCTCAATGATGCTTTAGTAGTTTCCAAGAATTCTTTTCTAGGGTAAAAAAAGAGGATATACATATACTTGTGAGAAACGGATTATAGACTACAGACACCGACGCTCACAAACACACACATATAATCACCCCTATAAAAACACGCACACACTACTCTTAGTAGCACCCCGAGAGAATGATCTAGCTGATCTTGAGATTCACAAAATCAACATAGATGCCTTAGTGTTGATGGTCATGTCACCTACCATTGAGCGAATAGTGCGATTATATCTTGGATTAAGGTTCGGTAAATGCAAGCACCCATCACAAGTCTAGGAATTAAACCTAGATGTGGTGGTTCCAGCGAGGAACCTAACCATCTAAGCTATGCTCAGTTCACGAAGAAACACACATTTGACCACGAGCCTTATTTTAATAAGCGAAAAAATGTCAATACCACATGCTTGTTAAATGATTTAAATTAGGATTTTACATCCACAGTGAGAAATAGATTTAAATTTTGAAAAATTCTCTCCACAACACGTGGGAGCGGGGACCACATGGTACCCCTGATTTAACATCCATCATTTCTTTGAAGTCACACATACATAATGCATGCATATAGATCACAGAGACGCATTTTCTTGGCAAGTTAGCAGAATGCATGCATACTCTCGATCGTGGCTGCTGGTGCATCTGTTAGTCTTTGTTGTTATGGTAAGAGTCAGATTTTTTATGTGATGCATGTTTATCTTGTAATTAGATGTATTCTCCTATGAACGATTTTCCACTCTTTTCTGAATTAATACAAGACAGGGAATCTTACCCCAAAAAGGAATCGTTTACCTTTTTCTGCCATCTGAAATTTTAGTTTTATTTATGTAATCATTTTGGGTTAAACTCTATTTATTATTATTTTCCTTATCATCTCTGGCTTTTAATTTTTATCCACCGGGCTGCCAGTTCTTTCATCACGTCAATGATTATTCCCTTTTGACTCGTGGCATGGATGGCCAATATGGAAATAAAAAAAGATTTTTTTCTCTTATTTATGCACTAGGCATGATGTCCATGCATGCATGAACAAAGCTACAACCTGAGTTGTGGTGCAGCTAGCTAGCTAGCCGATGGAGGAATATCTCTGTAGAAGGAACACTTGCATCCTGGGCCTCCTGGCGGAAATATGTTCCTGCCTCTTGGTACTTTGCCTAGCAGTACGTCGTGCACGACTCGGTGCTGCATGGGCCTTCCTTGATCGCCGAGGATGCTGCGTTCCAGAGCTCATCTCAGCAGTTGTCCTCGTGCCTAGAACATGACCCATATAATTATGTATCATACTAAATTATGATCAGTGTGAGTGTATCAAACCCTGAAAAGAATTATGGAACGAATTGAGTAGCTTGCAACATAAACACACCTGACGAGGATATCACCAGCAGAAGGGACATGGCCACGAGAAATACTCTGCTACTCCTCATCGTAGCTGTGGGTGACTCTTGGTGTTGATCGATGTCTTGGGTTGTTGGAGGAGATTGAATTGGACGCCTTGGGTTTTATAGAGCGCATGTGGTGCCGGTTCCTTGTTGAAGGATATCACCTCGTGTTTACTTCGCTTGATAAGCTCGCATGCAACAAAGCCGGCTCTTTTAACACTTGTACACCAGAAAAGCCTGGGTTCTCGACACATGCATATGCAGTGTGCAGCGTGGCAATACACCTGAGATAGCATTGTAGATTATGTCATCGACTACGGTATTTCTGCCTAAAAAGTAGAGCCGATGATGTCGAGACGCACAAAAGTCTAACAGAGTGACATCCAAGCAGTTGAGCAATCGACACACGGGTATGCGAAATGCAACATGGCAACACATCAAAGCAAGCTAGACAGTTTCTGTCATGGACCGCGCGCGACAATTCTGCGTAATAAGTGGAGCAGTTAATATGCACATGCATGAAACTCTAACACAATTGCATGTGACTAGTTCATAATTTCAGGACACATGCATGTATTTAGTGTGTATAATGAGAAGACATAGAAGAAAATTGGACATTATCTGTTCGTCCGATGCGGTAATTCTGCCTAAAACACTAGATCTTTTGATGGCCATTTCTATAAAATTCTACATAATGACATATGAGTACTTGTGAGGATGTCACCTAGCGTCGAGAAGTAAATGCACCCATTAAACCCACATGTGTGTACGCAATAATCATAATGCTAGTGACGTTCAATGCCGATTTGGATACATATCCCACAATGTATATGTGCGTACCTTGTCTACATGTCTAATGGAGATATCTCATCGGCATAGAATTTTCCTCAAAAATGGAAAATGTTGATATGCATACATACATAAGTCTAACTCAATGATGCTTTAGTAATTTCCAAGAATTCTTCTATGGTAAAAAATAAGAGATACATATACTTTTGAGAAAAACATTATAGACTACAAACAAGCTCACAAACACAGACATACAATCACCCCTATAAAAAACACACACACACTACCCTTAGTAGCACCCCGAGAGAATGATCTAGCTGATCTTGAGATTCACAAAATCACCATAGATGCCTTAGTGTTGACGGTCATGTCACCTACCATTGAGCGTTGCGATTATATCTTGGATTAAGGCTCGGTAAATGCAAGCACGCATCGCAAGTCTAGGAATTAAACCTAAATGTGGTGGTTCCAGCGAGGAACCTAACCACCTAAGCTATGCTCAGTTCACGAAGAAACACACATTTGACCACGAGCCTTATTTTAGCGAGCGAAAAAATGTCAATAGCACATGCTTGTTAAATGATCTAAATTAGGATTTCACATCCACATTGAGAAATAGATTTATATTTTGAAAAAAATGCCCTCCTCAACACGTTGGAGATGGGACCACATGGTACCCCTGATTGAACATCCATCATTTCTTTGAAGTTGCACATGCATAATGCATGCATACAGATCACAAAGATGTATTTTCTTGGCAAGTTACCAGAATGCATCCATACTCTCGATCGTGGCTGCTAGTAGCAGTTAGTCTTTGTTGTTCTGGTAAGAGTCAGATTTTTTTATGTGATGCATGTTTATCTTGTAATCTGATGTATTGTCCTATGAACAATTTTCTATTATTTTTTGAATGAATACATGACAGGAATCTTGCCCAAAAAAGGAATCATTTACCTTTTTTGTCATCTGAAATTTCAGTTTTATTTATGTAATCATTTTGGGTTAAACTCTATTTATTATTATTTCCCTTATCATCTCTGTCTTTTAATTATTATCCACCGAGCTGCCAGTTCTTTCATCACGTCAGTGGGTATTCCCTTTTGACTCGTGGCATGGATGGACAATATGGAAAAAAAATTGACGTGGTAATTCCCTTTTGACTCGTGGCATGGATGGCCAATATGGAAATTAATAAAAAAAATCTCTTATTTATGCACTAGGCATGATGTCCATGCATGCATGAACAAAGCTACAACCTGAGTTGTGGTGCAGCTAGCTAGCTAGCCGATGGAGGAATATCTCTGCAGAAGGAACACTTGCATCCTGGGCCTCCAGGCGGAAATATGTTCCTGCCTCTTGGTACTTTGCCTAGAAGTACGTCGTGCATGACTCGATGCTGCATGGGCTTTCCTTGATCGCCGAGGTTGCTTCGCTCCAGAGCTCATCTCAACAGTTTTCGTCGTGCCTGAACATAACCCATATAATTATGTATCACAATAAATTATGATCAGTGTGAGTGTATCAAACCATGAAAAGAATTATGGAACAGAGTGAGTAGCTTGCAAGATAAACACACCTGACGAGGATATCACCAACATGAGGGACATGGCCACAAGCAATACTCGGCTAGTCCTCATCGTAGTTGTGGGTGAATGTTGGTGTTGATTGAGGACTTCGGTTGTTGGAGGATATTGACATGGGACGCCTTGGGTTTTATTGAGCGCATGTGGATATGTGGTGCCGGTGTCTTGCTGAAGGATATCACCTTGCGGTTCCTTCGCTTGATAAGCTCGGATGCAACAAATTCGGGGATTTTAACACTTGTGCACCAGAAAGCTTGAGTTCCCGACACATGCCTATGCAATGTGCAGCGTGGCAATACACCCGAGATAGCGGTGTAGGTATGTCATCGGCCACAGTATTTCTGCCTAAAAAGTAGAGCTGATGATGTGGATACACACAAAAGTCTAACAAAGTGACATCCGAGTAGTTGAGCAGTTGACACATGGGTGTGCGATGTGCAACATGGCAACACATCCAAGAAAGCTAGGCAGATTCTGTCATGGACTGCGGCACTTCTGCGTAATAAGTGGAAC
The DNA here is from genome assembly GCA_012064385.1 of Puccinellia tenuiflora. NCBI lineage: Eukaryota > Viridiplantae > Streptophyta > Magnoliopsida > Poales > Poaceae > Puccinellia > Puccinellia tenuiflora. Next base: position 815,500 of record QRDG01001188.1, read on the forward strand.
AGTTAATATGCACATGCACAAAACTCTAACACACTAGCATGTGAGTAGTTCATAATCTGGACACATGTATGTATGAAGTGTGTATAATGACAAGACAGAGACGAAAATTGGACATTATCTGTCGGCCGATGCGGTAATTCTGCCTAAAAACATGATCTTTTGATGGGCATGTCTATAAAAGCAATGACATATGAGAGTAGTTGTGGATGTCGTCTAGCGTCCAAAAGTAATGACACCCATTAAACCCACTTGGGTGTACGCAATAATCATAATGCTGGCGACATTCAATGCCAATTTGAATACATTCCACAAGGTGTGTCATACCTGTAATACTTTTAGTATATATATGTGCATACCTTGTCTACATGTCTAATGGAGATATCTCGTCGGCATAGACTTTTCCCTCAAAAATGGAAAATCATACATACATTAGTCTGACACTCTGACTCAATGATGCTTTAGTAGTTTGCAAGAATTTTTCTAGGGCAAAAAAAAGAAGAGATACATATACTTTTGTGAAACACATTGTAGACTACAAACATCGATGCTCACAAACACAAACATACAATCACCCCTATAAAAATATGCACACACTACCCTTATTAGCACCCGAGAGAATGATCTAGCTGATCTTGAGGTTGATAAAATCATAAAAGATGCCTCACTGTTGACGGTCACGTCACCTACCACTGAGGGAATAGTGCGATTAAATCTTGGATTAAGGCTAGATAAATGCAATCACCCATCACAAGTCTAGAAACTAAACCTGATGTGGTTGTTCCAGCGAGGTGCCTAACCATCTAAGCTATGTTCACGAAGAGACATACATTTGACTACGGACCTTACTTTAATGAGTGGAAAATGTCAATAGCACATGCTTGTTAAATAATGTAAATTAGGCTTTCACATCATATTGAGAAAACGATTTAAATTTTAAAAATGCTCTCCACAACACGTGGGAACTGGGACCAGGATAATCTAACCAATTCTACAATGTGTTTATGGTCCAAAATTTCTAAAATAGACAATTTGACCAATTGTACACTAGATGAGATAATTAGTATCACAAATGCAGAACTAGAAGGTAAAAAGTAAAATTTACTCTAATTAATGATAGCATGGTTAATAATAGCATGATAGCAAGCCAAGGTGTCAACCCACACCAGGACTTGATCGCAAGCTCCGACCATTTACGAGACGGGACATCCTGGCCGGGGTAACGACACCATCACACATGCGACATCTCTCACCGAACCATACCAGCAAGAGTAACCGAACAGAATCCAAGATCATCATATATACATACACCAGACCAACAAGATCATCATATACACCAAACCAACATAATCATCATATACACCGAACCAGCAAGAACTATCTCGTCAAAGATCAATTCAGGTTAAACGTCATATTCTCATATTACCGGTTAAACCGAGTACCACCAATTGGTACGTAAGCTTCCTAAAATGGGTGGGATCGAAACTGTTTTCTCCTCAGATGTTGGTCGCACCACTGGAGCTAAAAAGTTGGGGAGGACGTCTTGTAATCTTATGCACAAGCAGTGGATAAGTCCTGTAACAAGGGGAAAAAAGAGGACGCATAAGTTAAGCAGAAGCTAAGCGCAGGAGAGAAAAGTAACACAATCTCTTTAGAATCCTGCTTCATGTAACTAATAGCCATTTACCGATCAGAATCAAAGGGTTCAGGGATAAACAAGAAAAATAAACTATAATGCAAACAGGGCATACAACGCATGCCTTTCTTTGGAGCTCAGAAACAAACGAATTACTAAAGGTCTTTGTTACGAGCATCACAAACAGAAGCAAATATTTTCTGTGACCCTCACGGTCTAAGAGTTATGGTAATGCAACCATACCTGTCTATTTTATGATCTTGATGTTGTCGAAAAAGCAGACTCCAGGATGTATCTCATGGTCTCCGTAATGATGTAGCAAATCCTCCAAGGAATTAAACTGCATGGCAATTGGAATATGTTCAGATCTGCCAACCAACAACTACAGCAGTCCAAATATCTCAACGAGCCTCGTCTCGAACACAGGAATCACACAAGAAATGTTTTTCTTAGGACATCCCTGCCTTTTCTATTACAAGAGAGTCGAACAGTTACGAAATTCCAGGGTGTTCTTAAGAATCATGAATAATCTCAGAGTCTGATCGCGGCCTCAGATCAACAAATAGAGCAGTCCCAGATGAAAAGGCAACATGGCATACTGATTAAGAGGGCAAGTTACCTCGGTAGCCACAGCTTCGTTATATACGAATACGAGCCACTTATTCTGGTCTCGAAAAATGCTGAGAAGCTTCCCTTCATGATATAAAATCTGTAAAAGGATTTAAACATAAGCTGGATCAATGTATGCTTAGGTTTCGATTTTCAACTAATAATTCACATGCAAGAAACTCATGAATGACGAACAGTGCATAGCAACAAAAGTATATGCTTACATGTCCTGCATCAAATACACGCCATTATATGAGACCATTTCATGAAAGATACAAAAACCAGGATTTACGACTATCAGAGCTTGCAAGTTCTGTCAAGATTACCTAGTCACGTAGTACTTCTCCAGTGATTAGTCAATCAAATTTTCAAATCAAAAGCTCCACAAAGTATCAGGATCACTCAATTAAGTTCTGTTCTGTTGTTGCCGTTACTGCCCATACAGATGCTTGATTACCTCACAAGTTCTTGTCTTGCAATCATCCCCAATGTAATTACAAAATGAATTACAAGTGCATCCTAAGTGTCACATATAAACCATTTGACAGTTCGCAGCCAACTAAGATTTATAACTTGACCAAAAGGAATCGCAGCCAGAAAACTTCCCAAACTGTATTGTATTATGTGACCAACTCAGGCAAAAGTAGCTTTAAGAACCTTGAATCCACCTCCTGTAACCTTGCTACATACTATCTCAGAAAACCCCTCTATTCAGACTTCAGAGAAATTCCAACTTTCTGATAACAATACCTTTCTCATATATATTGCATTATCCCAACATGTATTGTGGGATTTAACATACTGTGGGTGCACCTTAAACGAACGTAGCATCCAATACCAATCAAGAAACAATAACACACCAAACTGGTAAATTTGTTGTGTAACTTCCAGAGAAATTTATATCAACCAATAATACAGAATACCTCATTCTTCACCTTCATCACAAAACCTTATCATCATTAAGGACACACATTAAGTGGTCAGTTCTATCTACAATTTAGTACGGTAGAAGCAAAAGCGTTCTATGCACATACCATTGAGACAAAAGTAGATTTAAATGTGTCTGGAGTTGCATGATGAATACGATGGACGACCAAGTCAGGGTCATCTATCATGTCATGTATCACTTTGCGGAGGGTGCGCTGGGTTCCCCCCTCACTCAGCACAATGTGCACGGCTGCGACATAATAAGCAAGAAGAGAATACAAATTGCCATTATGATGTATACTAGTGGCAACTGGAAAAAATTGTGGCAGCAGCCTTTTGAATAAGTAGTTAAGCATGGAGGGAAAATTATTTTTACCCAAGAAATGCGAAGTGACCAGAGAGTTTAAAATTGCAATGTATTGTTCTTGGAGAACATATTTACCTAGTGTAGAGAACTCTGGCAGGCTAATAGGAAGCTGATCAACCTGACCGCATTTTTGATCTGGAAATGACTTGACCTGCACAGGACATAGAAAACTCGACATTTACTAGTTGCAGGAAGGCTACATCGACCAATTCAATGTTGACTACACAGTAAATCTACAGCGTATGCTACCCACCTCTGCAATTTGAAGTGAATCTTTTTTTTTTTTTTTGACAAACTAAAGATTTTTATTAAATTCATTGACATAGTACAGACTGTAATGTGCAGTATTGCACATTTTGCTTGCTGATAACAGCAATAACAGGACACTCATCAGAGGAGTGTTTGTTACATTTATATAGACAAGCTCCTACCTTATGAGATCTAAAAGCTTCTTGAGCATGTCTATGAGCTATCTCATTTTGTTCTCTCTTGATCTTGACAAATTTAGCTTGCATATTCTGAGCAATTAGAAGAATTCTCTGAAGATTTGGCTTTATGGTCCAGTGTCCAGGGTGCTTCTCAAGATCATGAACATTAAGAGCTTGAACTAATGTGAAATTGTCAGTACAGAAATTTGATTCCTGAATTTCTAATATGTTTGCCATTTGTACTGCCACCTCCATTGCTTGAGTTTCAGCTTGCAACGCGGAAGAGGCATTAGAGATAGCTTGCACAAAGATATCATCATGATCTTTCCATTTGCAATTGAGATGTATTCCGATACCAGCCTTTTCTCTGTGTTGCATTACTCCACCAGGTGAGGAATTTTTTGTTTTCCAGGCTGCATCAGTATATATATTTGGATATTTCGCTGTTCTCTTCCAGTTCTGATTTGCTTTTCTAGTTGCTTTGAAATCATCATCACCTTGAAAGTTTTTCATGTGTCCTGTTAAGTCCTCTTTCTTTTCTTTTTGAAGAGCTTTGGCTTGAAAAAGAACTTGAAGAGGACTGCACTTCTTTTTGTTGAATAAGAGATCATTTCTTGCTTTCCAGATGCTCCAGAGGATACTGAAAACAATTTGAAACGCATCCTCATTTTTATAGGAAGCAAGCACATAGTAGATGATGTCTTGAAATTGAGTATTTACCATGTTGTATAATCCTTCAACTTTAAGTCCTAAAGGAGAAGCAAACCAATTTGAAGTGAATCTACATCAAGTTTATCGGCACATGTAGTAGATTCTTTTATGCCAAACCCCCCACATATTATTTCATTATTGCACAGCACCTTTGCTGGATTGGCTGCCTCTCTCAACATCTCACGAATCTCCATGTCACAAGGAAAGTTGACTATATCGACTTCCTGAAAAACTTCCGGCATTTTCAATCCGTTAAGAATGTTGGTTACGATGTAAGAAGATGTATTTACTTCAACCTGCAAAGAGATGAAAAGGAAGTCACCAGTTTTACACTTCTCAAGACATGCGACATGCAGATCAGTTCAGATGGAGTCAGATGTTACTAGTTTCAGATGAATTCAGATGTTAGTAGTCTCAGATGGATCAGTTCCACATTTCACACATAAGTCAAAAGGAGCAGATAATTTCATTTGGAAGAGAAAACATGTGTGACAGAGATTAAAAGCAAAAGAACATATCTAGGAGTGTTAATTACAGTGCATATGCAGACATGCCAAATAATATATCAATGTGAGTACAGAGGTGGAAATATGATTAATTCTGGTACATGAAAATTCAAACAGGAAGACTTTCATTTCAACGTTAGGACCTTTTCATTCTTCAAAATATAAAATACATGACATCCATATTTTACTTGTAAACAGTCGCACAGCTCTATAATTACAAGAAAGTAAGGAATGAACAAAGGCAAATAAAACCAAGGAAAATAAGGGTAGCGCAGGGATATTGGAGTATTGTAATCATACATTTTGAATTACAGTGATGTCATTTAAACCTGGGTATATCCTGTCCCTTATAGAAATCAGTGAATGAGTTATGTGGTGGTCATCTTTCTCCCAAGCAGAGAAGATATTGTACAACATTTGACTAATGCAAGGGCCTTCATGGCGCGGCAGGGTGCACACAGGCCGTCTCTTAAGAAATTCATCTCTGAAACACCTCAAATTCCATAACATCTGCACATATTCATACAATATTAGAAGCAGGTGTGCGTCAAAGGACATAGCCATGTGCCAACTTTCATCTACCTGAATGATGAAATTCAAGATAAAGACGCCGTCGGTATCTTTGTCCAGAACTTCGATACTCTTTTGATAAATGGAAATGATTGTTCTTTCCTCAAAAGATTGGCTAGAAGACCCTGGATGAGATTGCAAGATCAGAACAAATAACATTTTGCTGCGTTACTGAACAGATTTGAAAGATGATAGCAACTGAGCAGTTTGAGTTTGTTTAGCACTGACCAGTGACCACTTGACTTGCCTAGACATACTTGATTAAGTTACAATCGATCGTCAGATAGCCATCCAATTATTGTAGGATCTCCTTTCCACCAAAGTAACCACATAGATGTAAAACCTGCTTCTTAGTTTTTTTTTCTCATTTGCTATTATTACAACAGGTTATTGTAAATTCGGTACAGAATTACCTAAGTAAACGACCGGTGAGTAAAAAGGATGTTCAAAGCCAGTTCTAGAGAGATCTTTCTCCTACCAATCTAAGATCACACTGTAGACCATGGTCCTCTCGGTAATGCAGAACATCTGTCGAGGCTAGACCTTATTCATGGGCGGTTTGACCACGATTTTCTGACATGTGGGCCAAATTTCTGATCAATGACCCCAAAAGGTAACAAAAATAATAAGCCAACATTGTATTGCAAAAATAGTAAATGTTGAACTTTGGGTTCGGGGCTGATACAGGCTCAGGCCTAAGCCTTTCAAAAGGTTTCCCAGGTCCTGAAATCCAGACCGAGGAATGAGTTGGTCTAGTCCAACATGCCAGCTGAATTTATGCAAGAAGTTTTGTTGATAAATAGTACTCATCAAAATCTGGGTTACCCAGATCTAGGCATCTAGCACCTGATTTTCTACAAATAGTGTCAATTCCAAGATTGAGTGGCCTCATATATAACGCCGAGACAAAAGAACATGTGCATGGAAGAGTAATTTAACATGAGTTCAATAATACATTTCAGTATCTGCAAATACTGATGGAATATCAACTACCAAGAAATGGCGCTTGAGTGGTGCATTGGTATAACTTATGATCCTCCTTTTGCTCGCTATACAGAGTATGATATATTGAATATGAACTGCAGAGTGCTGCTACTAGTAATACTTGATAACCCAGAAAGGGAGCTCCATCTATAAGCCATGCATTGGTATAACATATAAATTATACTCCCTCCATCCCATAATATAATATGTTATTACAACCAAAATAGGAGTATTTTGGTTGTAATAACATTATATATTATGGGAAAAAGGGAGTACTTATGATCCTACTTATGCTATGGAGTACAGATTTCAGGCCTGTTACGCCACTTTGGACATCTTCAATGTTATATTACAGGAGAGTACCTATTAGGTTTGAGGCACTATTCTCCTTTGCAATGCTCGGCTGATATTTCAGGCCTGTTACACCACTTTGGACATCTTCAATGTTAGCATTTGGATGTATCTCTGATCTTCCCACCTCATCTTCAGCATGAACCTCACTAGAACAATAATGAAACTTGTGAGTTATGCATATATATGATAAATCTCATAAAACTAGATAAGATAAAGGAATCAAAGGTGCATTTATCAAAAATGATATATACAGTGAAAGGAAATCATTTCAATTAGCCAGAGTAAATAAAACTTCCAAACTGAGACCAGTTATGCGGCTGATAAACTTTGTGCCTTTTGTGATCAAATAGTTAGTACCAATCTGTTTAGTTCTTCGTAGCCAGAAATCAATACGATCAAGTGCAAAATAACCAAAGGCTTTCTAGAATCGCGAGAGATGGAGAAGCTTATTGCAAGTGAAAAAATAAGCTCTGCTTATTAGTTTGCTTAAAGTCAATTAATAAATTTTGTTGGACTAATTGCATACAATTATTTCTTCCAATAATTATTCTCATTTATCATTGGGTTTTCTTAATAAATAAAAATTGATGACAAGACGACCATGAAAAGCTGGGAGTGCAGGAATCATGCTAAATCTATTATTGTGTTAGTTTTATGCATATTTTACAATATACAGGCAACATTTTATCTGCGAGGTCCTCAAATAAATATTTACAAGCAAACGGTAACTATCTTAACAAATCAATCTGAAATTGAAAATATCGAACGAATTTTCCAGATAACCATTTGGCCGAACATGCACTAAATAATAATGTACATGAAAGTGTCGATAACTTCAGGACGTAATTTTTGATTTACTGTGTGGCTAATGCTATTAAAAAAAGACTAATAGCATTTCATTTCACCACTACTTATCTGATTTGCAAGAGAAAATATTGTCTCTTGTTTGTTAGTCTAGCTTATAGTAAGAAAATATGATTTTCCATATGCTCCTTCTCCATACTGTAAATTCAGCTCTCTACAAATAAACTGACAATAACTCCAGTACTGCATGCTGGCAAAAACAGAGGATATTACCTGTTACTCTCCAAAATTAGCCCTCAGTTATTAGTTTTGGCAATTTTAATGGAATTTAGATCATACGTAAATAAAATAAGATATCAAACTTAAACCTAACTAATATTTTATGAATAAAAGAAAATCTGGTCTGCTTTTATTACATGAATTGTTGCAGATGCAGACAATTCTGTTTAACTGTAGAAACCCTTCCATTATGTTATTTAGTAGCCACCAGAACAAAACACAATTTGTTTCAGAAAGAAATGCGGGTGAACCATCCCATGTAGTAAAGTAACCATGCCTGTAAATGTGAAACAAGAAAAAAGTAAATGCGGAATAAAACGAGAAATAGCTTTTGTCATACCCACGAGGAAATATCACATCAATATCATCATTGGAAATCTTACTGGCACCTTTATCTTCACTCAAGGATTTTAATAACTTAGTCTGTACAGATGGTTATAGGCTTATATGTCAGTGCACAGTAGGAGAAAATAAACTTATACCTAGACATAGGTTATGAACAAGCAGCTGCAGTTGTATACGAACCCATATGAATGGTTTTGCAAGTGTCATGATGAGTTTGCGATAATCCAACATACAGATCTGAACAAAATTTAACCACGAGCCTTGGATTTCAAGACGAGCCTGATCAAACTGCAATACAACAAGGTTAGCCTGATAAAGACAATTGTCATCAGCAATAATGCACAAGACTGAAGCTAAGTCGAAACAAGTTCATGCAAAAGCCAAAATTTCCAGACCTCAGAGCTGAGTTCTTCTGCAGGTAAGCGCTTCAACTTGTCCTCTATCTCTTCTAGGATCTCCTTTCCTCGTTCGCGTATCTTCTCTTGTAACACAGCAAATGACATTACTTCGCTCGGAACAGACAAGTGTTTAAAAACATAATCCGTCTTATTGAAACGGAAGAAGTGGTGGCCCTCTGAATCTTGGTAGACAGTTATCTGATCCAAGTAATCATCCACAATTACACATTCCATGCCCTCTGAATCAAAGGCTGACCGAAGCTTTGGCAGGTGCTCTCTGTTCATGTGTTCCAAGAGGGAATTTGGATCTGGTAACTCCTTGCCAGCACAAAAGGGGCAAATCCAAAACCTCCATGACATGTTTTTGTTGACAATGCTCAGTGCATCAGACATGATGGTTTGTGCAGCCCATTGGTCGTTTTCAAAGTTTGTATCATAATACTCTTGCAGCTCAACGAGCCGCACTGATAGGAAGCCGTCCTGCTCCTCACTTGTCATTGAGCACCGGAAATCATCGGCCACCAAAAAGAGCTTGTTGATTAAGCAGTCGAGCTCTTCGTCTACAGCATATACTCTTTCCTCAATCGTGTCTCCTTGGATGGAATAAGGAGGGACGTCCTCCAACCTGGGGTCAACAGGCCGTCCTATGGCATACGCCCGGATACACTCAAAGTACACAGCCTCGTACGAACCCAGGATGAAACAGAGCTTGGCGTGGAACAAGGCGAGCAGAAGTGAGCCACCGAAGCTGCTTGCAATTATTTCTTTCATGGCTACGCGGATACGATCAAGAAAGGCTCTCCTATCCATATTGGGGTTAAGGCCGCGCACGCACTGAATCTGCATGTGTGCGCTTAGCAACTGCACGCGCGAGGAGGAGGGGTTACCCTTGGCGAGTTCTTTGGCCTTCTTGAGTGCCTCGCGCGCCCCGTCATGGCTGTCGGTGTCGAGCTCGAGAACCTTCCTGACGAGGCGGGGAATCCTATCCTCCATGGCGGTGAGGTGGTCACGAGCCGTTTTCCTGCAGCTCTCCACCCTCTGGTCCCTGGTGGAGTTAGATCGATCGGCGGCGGCGTACAGGACGCTGTTGTCCGCCGGGTCGACGGGGTCGGCGATGTCGAGGGCTTCACGTGCAGCTCTCTCCGCCTCGTCGAACCTCAAGCCGATGTAGAGCACGCTCGCGATGAGATCGCAGATGGCGATGCAGTTGGGGACGAGCCGCTTGGCCTCGGCGAGGTAACCGTGCGCGGTGATGATGTGGTTCGACGTGGCCTTGGCGCCATCGCGCGAGTGGGCGGCGCGCCTGGCGGCGGCGTAGTGGACGTGGCCCGCGAGGTGGAGCACGAGGGCCGATCCCTTGTGCTTGGCCGCGAGACCGTCGACGCGCGCGATGGCCTCCCCGTGGCGGCCCTCGCGCTCGAGCTTCAGCGCCGCCTCCGCCTTCTTGCGCAGCGCGACTGCAGCGGGATCGGTCGGCTTCATCGCGGAGATTTCTGCGGGGAGGACGCGGCGGCGGCGGCGGGCGCACGCGAGGTGTTTGCGGGAATGCCGCGACGGTAACCGCGGGGGTTTTGGTTTGGAGCGGCGGAGGTGGCCAGGCGGAGTAGAAGACTTTGCAAGGCGGTGGCGCTAGGGCCAGCTGTTGCTGTTGCGGAGATGGAGATGGTTCGGAGCCCGGGGGTGAGATGGAGGCGGTTGCCCGTGCGCAACGAACAAGGAAGATTGAAGATTGGGATCAGCCCTGATCGATCTTTGTGGGCCCGTTCGTTAGTTCCCACAACGACGGAACCTTTTTTCTTCACAAAAAAAAGAGCACACGAAATAGTTTACCAGCTCCTTTTCAGGTGGGGATTAACCCCAACCCCCACCCCAAATTTTGTGACATATTCTGAGCATAATGTATTTCCAAACTTTTTTCATATTTTTTGAAACATTTTAGGGGGTCGATTTTGGGGTTGGGTGCACGGGTGCACGGTTTCACTGGATAGCCCCCCCCCCCCCCCCCCCCCCCCCGCGAAAATTCAAATCTGCGTACACACATCAATATTTGCATCAATATTTGATATGATTCTAAGCATAACCATTTAGTACAATGAAAATTGCAAATATTTAAATAGAAATATAAGCTACAAACATACTGATAATAAAGTTTTAATGGGGATAAAGGTCCCGGACAATAACAAAGCTCTACTCGCTTTTTTTTTAATTTGCTATAATCAAGACATTTAAATGTCTCTTGTTTTGATGTAGTACATCATTAATTCATTAAGCCAGTCATGAGGCATCTTATCACACAACTCGATCTTGATTATCTTTATAACTAAGATGGCCCTTTCAATTATCGTCGCCCCGTAAAAACAATGTCAACTCAATGAGGAAGTACATTAAAGATGATGTGATTTTAATTTCAACATTATCAATCATGAATTCCGAGTCGTGGAGCCCGCCGTTCAGCCGTCCGGTTGCGCTGATCACAGTGTTGTCGGTGACTGGCCGAATCTTATCGTGGTTCCTGCATGCCCCGTCACCCTTCGACCTGCAGTTCATCTTCCCATCAACATAAGTGGCTTGCCCTCCCGTGTGGTCGACCAAGAAGAACAAGGCGGTGTATGTGGGAAAATCGAAGACCCAATTGTTTGGGTATCTAAAGGAACTTGTTTGGAAGAAAATCCAAGGTTGGAAGGAAAACTGGATGTCCAAAGTGGAAAAGGAAGTGTTGATCATTTTTATCCACATTTGGGCTTGTGATATCATTTTCTCCATAAATTGACATCTTCCAATAAAGATTCTTAACCATCATTTTTCAAAATTTACAAAACATGTTCTCACGTCCTTAATCAAAGAGATTGTCTGTAATATAATTAGAGATGGTCTAATTTTCGTTGTATTCACTAAAATAAGCATAACTTTTTCATACGGAGTTCGTTTTAATCGTACGACTACTTAAATCGTTCAGAAGAAACAGCTACATATTAATGTTTATGCCAAAAATGTATGGAGGCTGCCGTCCTACCTTTCCCTAAGGGGAGCTCTGCTCCTGGTTGCAGTATTGTCTTCTCCTTGTCAGTGTATTTGAATCAGTTATTACTAAATGTTGGCTAAATCCTAGTATACGGATTTCTGAACAAGAGCTCTGATCAGGCGATCAGCCCACGTGTGATCGATCCTGGTGTGGCTCGTTTGTTCGTTCCTAAAATGATGGAAACCTTTTTTCTTTCTCAAAAAATTGGCAGTACTATTTGTTCGTTCGTTCGAGAGTACATCGAGTTCCAAGTACCAACTGTCGGATCACTCTAGCGACGTTGAGGTCATACGATTACGGGTGAGATTCGGACCATAGTGGGTTTTGATGGACATGGCTTGCCTGCGACCCTCGCTTGCACCTATTTGGGTATCGTGGGTGGGTGTGTGGCAGCCATCGAGCGGCTCCCCGGGTTTTCTCCCTCGCCCTCCTATTTTCTGAAGAAAAATACGGAAATACAACAACAATATGAAATTCATCTTAGCCTCTCCCTTCCCTGAAGAAATAACACCCAAACTAGATAGTTTATCTCCCTTTTAAAATTCAAGGCTATAGGTCCGGTTTTAAATCAATAAAATCCCAAACGGCTTGAAGGTACATAGGTGCTGAAGATAAGCTTACAAAGAAATGAAAACTACAAGCAAACGGCAATATACAAGGGCAAGCACAACTTGAAGATCTCGAATCCCTCCACTATAGCAGGACTCCTGGAGCAGAGTATGTAGAAGATAGCTAGCAGAGCAGGAAGAACACACCAATATCAACTCCCCGAAACCACAAGCACACAACAGCCATCTCAATTCACCTCCGAAGGGGGGCCCCTGCCCCCTCGCCCTGGATCGAAGGACGCCACACCGTAGGCAGGTGAAGATGCTCTCTCTAGAGCTTAGATGGAAACTGATAACCAGGGTGACAAGAGAGGCTTCGGACATGGCCGGCATGACAAAGCAGGCAAATATTTAAAGTCGCAAGACCACTCCTCACATACCCATTGCACAGGAGAAGGAAGTTGCAGGCTTAGGACGTAGAAGAAGATGGAGCGTTTGCAGGTGGCCCAATCTTTTGTTGCTTCTTCAATGTATTTTTCAAGCTCCGGCAACCGGCGATCGATGCGAGGAAGAAGAAGACCAGCTTGAGTTTCAGTGTATTTTTATTTTGTGCTGGCCGTGTTGCGTCGAGTTGTAACTCCTCTGTACCAGTTGTTTTCCTTGATCAATATAAGATTTAAGATGCCTTCGAGTGTCTTTTCTCAACAAAAAAAAAACAATCAGATGTTTGAATGATTTTTTTTTACTAGTAAGGACATGTACAATGCTGATATTTTGGGACAATTGCTAGATTGAAAGAGAGAAATAGAAAATACTGCCTCTGTTCCATCATGTAAGCTTTTTTAGAAACCTACACTAGCTTGCTAAAAAGGATTATATTATGGAAACGGAGGGGTTGTTTGTCTTCTTTGAACTAAGAGATTCACACTTATTAGGAAAGATAAAACACTTTGCTCATAGTACAAGTTGTATTTGTTGCAATTTTGGCCTATGTTGGCCAAACCCATTTTATATTCTAATAATTCCTAAAAACCCTAGAGGCCCACCGATTCATGCATGGCAAGATGTCGGACAAAATTTAAGTCCCACATTGCTAGTTGGAAAGAGTTTTATCACCTTATAATGTGAGCTCTTCTACCACTAGTATGAGCATAACACCGAGAGAATAAGAGAGTGCTACACGCGCTCCTCTTGTGCCGCCCACCTCGCTGCGCTGGTTCGGAAATGAGCCGAGCCGAGGTAGCACATTTTCACTAGTGGAAATGAATATGAATGAATAGCTGATCGGTTTCGGTCACTGTCTATTCGGTTGGCCTCCCGTCTCCTCGTTTGCCCTTCTGTGATGCATGTTCGCTTCCTCCTGTTGTGCCTATTATAAAAGAGATCACTCCTCTCCAGTAGACACACAACACAACCGCCATAAACCATATGCGCATGCCTCCCGGTTCTTGAGCATTGCACCGTCGATCAAGTCTTCCCCATCCTGTGTCGCGACGTGCACTGCAAGATGAGATAGTAGGCCTCTAGAACCCCGTCTCTCGTGATCTTGTACGGAAGAGGGGCGATAATATTTTTGGGGAGTGCTACCACGGACTACTGGCTTCTTCATCTTCTCCAACACGGACGCCGACGCCGACGACTTCTTCCCCAGCGACGACTACTTCCCCGACGACAACAACATCTTCGGTGACATGACTACTGAAACCGGCAACAGGTCTTCCTCCAACAATACCCTGTATGTGCTTTTCTGTGTTCTATTAGAGATCATGTTTAAGACAATATTTATAGCAATCTATGTAGAACTACTATCTAGATTACATAACCAGTTTATTTTATGCTTTATTAGTCATATCTTATCTACTGTTTTTGAGAATTAAATCATGCGAAATTTTTCTAATATATTCAACAGTATTCTCTTAGTCACATGTTTTTGAGCTGATTTTTATCATTTAATAATTTCATTTTTTAAAACTATCATCTCATAATTTTAGGACCTTGTCTTCTCTAAGACGACATGAAAAGAAATGAATACGCGAAGACAGTCTTCTCAACATTTGTGCATGACCTAAACAGCGAAATAACGCATATAGCAAATCCGTTTACCACTAGTTATTTGCTCTTACTACGACACACCCACATGAAAATCTCTCCTACAATTATCACAAAGATCTCACCGTCTCATGTGTATCAGATGATCTCAACGCAAGACTGTTCGTTCTTAGAAAGATAATCATGATTCATGAATCTTATTCCAAAAAAATCACGACTCGTGAATTATGTTCATCAGTTGGTTTGGGGTTGGGGAAAGATGGATCTGCAGTAGAAGTTGCACTTGCACCCCTTCGGAACACAGATGCCTTCTCCTTTGGTGTACTTCTTCAGGCAGTCCGTGTAGCAGGTGACCGGTTTGCAGGTGCCGGAGTAGATCACATTCGAGCAGTCGTACTGAGGAGGAAGTTGCGCCCCCAAGGCTGTTTATCGTGTAGATAGACACATCAGAGAAGAAGAATAAAAGTATACACGGACATATATACATAAGACTAATCTGCATCTATAAGTACCTGAGGATGATAGCAAGAGGACAGTCGCCAGGAGAAGCAGCGGCAGATTAGCAGTCCTCATGATCTGATCTGGTCTGATCTTGGTATCAGGATTGGGGCTGGCAAAGCGACCACACTTTTGATCGCTGCTTCTTCGTTTCTTTTTTGTTTTTTGGGCGAAGGTACCTGGTCTTCCGGCCTGGCCTAGATAGCTACTCTGTCAACGGATGGCAAGGGTAATTTTATACCATGACGTGCCTTTGGATTTTTGGAATCACATTAATTGGCATTTATATATTTATTATTTCTGCAGGGAATCACGCATGTTTTCCCGGTAGTATTTCGCAAGGATTCGGATCAATAGCTTTGATTTCCTTCAAGATTTTTTGAGAAATTTTCATATGGTTCCCATTAATCGGAAGGTGTGCATAATTTTGTAATTCAAGTCACACTCGCTGCTATTGAAAGTGTTTTATTTTCCTGCTTATATCTGAATCATAACGTGAACGAAAAACAAACTAGGGATTGAACATGCTGGCCGGGCAGCCATCCGGTCGATTCATCAAGAACATTTATTTTTATTTGACCTTATCAAGAACAAATATATACTTGTACGCATACTGCGTATCGATCAGATACTTGGAACGGCGCAGGTGTCGACGCACCGGAAACCCTCAGCGGCGCCACTTTCCGCAACCGGCGTGCACAGTGGCCTTTGATTTGGCTGCTGGATTTGCCCAGGACAGTTTTTGTATTGGTGATGCTCTCTTATTGCCTTATTGGGGCATGTACAATTATTATTATTATTTTTTAATAAAGGAAATATATTATTACTCCATATGAAAATATGAAAAGATATCAATTGCACTCAGCTTTTACACAAACATAATATAAAGAACTATGTTAAAAAATGTTAAAAACTAGTCCAAATATTAAAAAAACATAAAAAGGAAAAAAAAAAGAACAAAGAAAGAAAACCGCCACAGTGATTAATCGAGGCAGTCGGATCCAAACTAACAATACAACACCCAAGACTACGGAGGAGGTTCTACAAAAGTGACGCCTCTAAGAAGGGAACAATGCATAAACACCTTCGTCGCCCAATCATAAATAATAGGTTTCCATCCGGTACAAAATCCGAACTTTCCAGACATTGTCTTTGACAAGGAAAATGCCATTGCAAGGTACAATCAATGAAGACTAGACCTATCGAGTCTTTGCACTCAAAGAGCACTACCCGAACTAAAGTCTCTAAATGCTACCGCCCCATCGAAGTCGTCGCTGCAAAGTATGGATCACTGTGCTCACATACACATGTACGGTACGAATAGGAACATCGCCATGTAGCCATGCCCCCACAACATCCTGTGAAGCAATGTCTTCGTCGCATCCAAGATTTCGCACTCGCCAACATTGGTTATCCAATCATAGCCGACATTCCCTGCCCCTTTCCGACACCATGAAAATCGCAAGCGTCGACAAGTCCCATGGTGTCAATGGAAAGCGGAGAAACTTCGCGACACGCTTAACACGATTATTATTGCCTCTTGGGCATAACCTCAAGTCCTCAATAGAGGTACATGGCCCAACACGAGATGCCTTATCTTATAAACGTGTTTTCTAGTTTAATTTTAATCATCCCATAATTTAAAGAACATACAAGCAATCATTGTTAAAAGAAAACGATAAGAGATAATTTATTATTCATCCCAAAACGAAAGAAACCACCTATTTTGCACCTGCATGGTACAACAAACTATATGGGGATTCATACTTCAAATCAATTAGATCAAAGTTGAAACCTAGTAAAAAATCAATGGAAGAAAGTAGTAGATATGAGCACATATAACATGTTTTATCTTATCTGACGATATGCAATAATTAAGACAAGATTATGGTCATGCTCTCACTACTAGGAAACTAGCTATAGGTGGATAGCTATTCTGTGGCGCACCAAAGTTGACGTGCGCCACAGAATATATTCTGTGGCGCATCTCTGTAGGTGCGCCACAGAAATACTTTCCTTTTTGTGGCGCATATATAAGAGGTGCGCCACTGAAATGTGTTATTCTGTGGCGCACGAGTGTACATGCGCCACAGAAAACGAGTGGGCCCCACAACCCACGGCTGTATTGCATCCTACCACACCTTTTCTGTGGCGCATGGCGACGGATGCGCCACAAACAAATTTGTTTCTGTGGCGCAGCTGCACCTATGCGCCACAGAAATAAGGGTGGGCCCCGGCACAAAAAATTGAAGGAGCCATTTGTGTGGCGCATCCAGCGGCGTGCGCCACAGATGCGCCACAGAACTCCTGTGCAGAAATTCAAAAGTGTGGCAGCATATGAATTTTAGTATTATACATACTAAAGATGTCTATTCTTTCTTTAAAAATATTAACAAATATGTGTGTTCTTTCTTTAAATTTAACCAAAACTTTTTTTTAAAAGAAAAAAATATCATTAAAAAGAATAACAAATATGTGTGTGTTCTTTCTTTAAATTTAACCAATTTTTTTTGTATTATACCTACTAAAGGTGTATATTCTTTCTTTAAAAATATTAACAAATATGTGTGTGTTCTTTCTTTAAATTTAACTAAAACTTTATTTTTTGAAAAGAAAAAAATATCATTAAAAAGAATAACAAATATGTGTGTGTTCTTTCTTTAAATTTAACCAATTTTTTTTGTATTATACCTACTAAAGGTGTCTATTCTTTCTTTAAAAATATTAACAAATATGTGTGTGTTCTTTATTTAAATTTAACCAAAACTTTATTTTTTGAAAAGAAAAAAAATATCGCGCATTTCTGTGGCGCACCCCTCCAACAGTGCGCCACAGAATCCTTCCTTTCTGTGGCGCACCCTTCCCGCGGTGCGCCACAGAATTCTATCACGCCCACTTACATGTGGGTCCGCCAACGCGCCTCCCTCACATCGCGAAAACAGCTAAGTCCCAAATTTTCGCGCACTCGAGACGACCACCACCGCGTCCTCGCCGCCGGCAGCTCCCGCCCGCGCGCTCGACGACCACCGCACGTCCTCGCCGCCAATCCACCGCGCTCGACCTGCCCCGCCACTGACGGCCAGGAGCACCTCCACCGCCACGCCCGCACCGCCCCTGCCCGAACCGCACACTCGGCCCCCGCGTGGCGCCGCCGACGAAGACCTCCCACCCTCGCACCTCCCTTCCCTCCACACCGGCGACGACCTCTACACCGCGCTCGACAACCTCCCCTCCCTCCCCTCCCCGAGGTGCTTCCTTTCCCCCTCCTCCCTCCCCTACCGAACTGCTGCACCCAAGTTGTTTGGTTGTTTGATTTCTGTTGTTGATTGCTAGTAGCGTTGCTGATAATTGCTTTTAGTGCTGGTTGCTGTTAGTTGAGATGAAAAAATTGAGAAAAAAAAATGTTAGTGCATGCAGTAGATGTTTAGGTTAGTGCTAGGTGCTTGATATATGTTGTTATATGGAAAAATGCAGTAGATGTTTAGGTTAGTGCATAGTTGCTAGTTCTAGGTTAGTGCATAGTTGCTTGCTGTTAGTGCTAGGTTAGTGCTAGTGCTAGTGCTAGGTTAGTGCTAGTGCTATTGGTACTTTTTTTGTTGCTTGCTACTGCCACTATGTTGCTTGCTTGCTCTAGTTGCTTGCTGCATAGTTGCTAATGCTCTAGTTGCTTGATGCATAGTTGCTAATGCTTTTCTTGTAAAAAAATTGCTACTGCCACTATGTTAATTGCTATGGTGTACTACTGCCACTATGTTAATTGCTAAATCATGGTTTTGTTAATTTATTGCAGCGCCACGAGGAGCACCTCCACCACGCCGATCTCGGACCCGAGCCTCCCTTCCCTACCCGAGGTAGTTCCTCTCTCCCTCGATGTGGATGTGGATGTGGTGATGTATATGTGCATGAGGATATGTGTCCACGACCATCGTGTCGTGGTTGTTGTGCTCCGACCATCGTGTCGTGGAGATTGTTGTGGTTGTTTGTGCTCCGACCATCATGTCGTGGAGATGCCGGCCGGAGATGTGGATTTTTTGTGAAATGCTTGCAGGTACCCCGAGAGGCCCTTGAGATTGCCGGAACGTTGATTAACTTCCGTTCCGGCAAATTCGGGTACTCCATATGTCCCTTTTTTAGCAAAGGTCATGCCGAAATTTTTCGTGAATTTTGGCATGACTCTGCTAAAAAAGGGACATATGGGGTATTGCGACTAATGCATGGGCCGGGGTATCCTAGTACTTAATTAATTGATTTTTTTCTTATATCCATACTATATGCGTGACTGCCAGCTGGTGGAAGGATCAGCGACACGGACCAAGGCGATAGAGTACCTCCGGAGTTTCATGCTGACCAACAAGAGGAAGAACAACATTCTTCTGCCTTTCTTTCCCGAGTAAGTACACATCCGCTCGCTGCCGTCGTAACTTATGCTTTCTTGTAGATTTGTTTCATTGCTGATCCTTTCCAACATTTCGTTTCAATTGTGTTTAGCAGGAACAAGTACTGCACACTCGTCGTCCTAAACCCGAGGTGGTCCAGTGCCACTTATCTCGACTCGGGGAGTTTGGATATGAAGAAAGACTACACCAAGTTAAAGGGTGTTCTCGATGAGGCTCTCGAGGGCTATGCCAAAAAGGGAGGCCCCTTCGAAAAGAAGCAACAAGTTTTGAGCAATGACGGCACACACCGGTTCAAGCATGTGACCGAGTTCTGCTGCATCAAGCAGAAGTCTGGCAGCATGAAGGAGGCCTTCTACGCCCTCCATCACCTTAAAGGGTTTGTCCGGGATGCTGAGAAATTGAAGTTGCCATCTAGCCTCCAAGAATGGACCAAATGTTTGGGGGCGATCACCGATGCCGATCTTAGAGAAGACTTCCATCGCATCCAGGTGCAGTTATCATGAATCATCGTCGAAGATGTCACCAATCATCGGGGGTCCTTACACAACGTCAGAGGTAGCAATAAGTGCTTCTTTGTTTTCTTTATTGTAGACTTGTCCACTTAGATTTGTATTATTAATCAATCTATTTATATCCCAATCCATCTACAGGGTTGCCTAAGAGGGAGATCGAAGAAATCCTAGAGGCTCAGTTGGACACCAGGACATGGACGACGAAAGAGGGCTGCAAACCGTTACCGGCACCGACAAAGAAGAAGGATCCATGATCGTCCTCCCCGCTCTTCCTCACCATCATCACGGATCATAGTTAGGCGGTGTGACCTATTCCTTTGTAATGTGTAAAACGATGTTAAAAATTCGGCACTTGTAATTATTGTGTGACACGATGAACTTTTGGATCATACTTGTGTAAAAATTGTGTATCTCGGGCTCTAAGTAATGTGATATACCTGTATTTTCTATTTCCTGTAATATACCTGTATTTTCTGTAATATACCGGTATTTGTATAGCAGGCAGCAGAAAACTGAAAATACATTTAAATTATTCTGTGGCGCATCTTTTTATTTTTCTGTGGCGCATATAGTTCTGTGGCGCATTGGTGGCTGATGCGCCACAGAAATATTTCTGTGGCGCACTTTTTCTCGTGCGCCACAGAATCTCGGTTTTTCTGTGGCGCACTGTGGGGATGCGCCACAGAATTATATTTTAGTGGCGAGACTTCTATGGCGCATCCCCCCATTTCCCTGGATGCGCCACAGAAATCCAATAATGGTGCGCCACTAATGACCATTTCCCTAGTAGTGTCTCGCCGTGGAAAAAATCATATGCGCGCAATCAATTGATATGGTCATAAATATGGATTGATCAGATGGAAAACACATAATTTGCATGGATATCTATCTGTTCGTATATTTTAAAAAGAATAATTAACTTCAAATCTGGAGCAGTGTTTGCATGGAGCGCAATGAAATCACACTGACCACATGTTTTCTGTGTTTATTCACAACTCTGGGCTTTTTCACCCGTCAAGGATACTGCTTTTCCCAATAAGACCACCATATTATGAATGACACACGCAACACAACATGGTGTCTCCCATGCATATAGCATAGCATCTGGTTAATTTTCCACCGCCGGAGGTGGCGGCGGCGCGCAGTCTCCGGAGTAGGCGCACATACAGCCCGCACGGATGCAGTCTCCCATTCCCCCGTCAAACTTCCGGGCACAATCTGCACACGAGGTGTTCTTGCCTTCTTACCACAGACGTGAGCTCATCGAAATACAAGGCAGCAATGGCTCGATCGAAGCTGGGGAAGATATATGAGATGGGAGGCGAGCATCGCAGCTAAGTAGGGAAGACAATGTTTTATAAGGGTCTATCTGCAAATTGCATCAATCGCCAACAGCGGAAATCCATTGTCAACGTGGCAGCGGGCATGGCCCCACACAATCCTATTACACGAGCTCTCAACTAAAAAAGACCACGTATCAAACGGCAAAATCAGTTTTTTGACTGCATTTTGATATAATTAGGACTAAGTTCACCCAAACGCGGAAGAATTAGGAAATGTTGTGCATTTTACTCAATTGTTTTTGTAAATTTCCAATGGGATACTTAAACACGAGTACGTGACGGCATCACAGATCTTTGGGTTGACGTATGCAGATAACATGACATAGATTACTATGTATATATGTGCATTGGAGACCGATACGAACCGTCGAGGTCATCAGCGGATCAACTCGGACTTCCATTTTTTTCTCATCTCCATGTGTTGTTTCTTAATTTTGTCTGCTTATCACGTTTGATGTATTTTAATCTAGCTAGTTCCTCATCTCTGTGTGTTGTTTCTTGATTTGAGGCTCTGTTAGTAAAAGGCCAAATGTAATGTCTCATTTCGACCATCCATATTAACAATCTGAAACAATTAATATGGATCGGAGGGAGTATAATAGTAAGAGTCTCTCTAGTATATCGGAAATGCTACTTACGGACCCTTCTTATGGAAATGAAGTTACAGACGTATGTTTCATCCTCTGATTTATCACCCCCCCCCCCCCCCCCTCCCCCTCCCGATTCTCCGTGGGTCCTCCACCCCCTCCAATCAATTTTTGCTACTTCCTCCGATCCAAAATAAGTGTCAGTGATTTAGTACAGACGTTGTACTAGACTAGTACTATATCTCCCACACTTATTATGGATCGGAGGGAGTAGATCATTCCGTAACAAAAAAATCCCGTAGGATTGGTCCGTAGCTGTATCGTTACTCCTAGTATATTCTTCTAGCAAACATAAATTGCGGCCCAACAGCCAAGAATATGTGTCCATGTTTATTCATTCTTTAACAGGACGGGGATATCGAGTGCGGCGATATGGAGGCCGAGCTCCATGGAGCTCGGTTTCCTAAAAAAAAATTGAATCCGCAAATTTTTGTTTCAAAAAATTCTGAAAAAAATCATAGTTGTAGATAATACATTGATCTACCATTGTGAAAATTTTCATGACCAAAAACTTTGTATTCTGATCTGGGGAAAAAAGACAAATCGGCAGATCTGAATCGGTGAACAGTGCACAGTCTTAAAATTTTGAAATTTTGCCAGATTTGTCTTTTTTGTGTAGCTCGTAATAATACGAATTTGGTCTTGAAAATTTTCACAATGGTGGATCAATGTATTGTCTACAACTCTGATTTTTTTCAGAATTTTTCGAAACAAAAATTTGCGGATTCAATTTTTTTTAGGAAACCGAGCTCCATGGAGCTCGGCCTCCATTTGGACTTTCCGCGGGGATATCCCCTTTTAGAAAGACTAGCAAACAGGCCCGTGCGTTGCAACGGAAAAAAAAAAGACATGCATAATTCTTTAATTCAACACAACGTCCGTTCGAATGTATTCTTCAAGATTGAGAAATATTAATTCCTAAAAAATCACCTAAAAGTTATCAAAAAAGGGAAACATTGTTATCAGATTGTACATACAGATCTTACGTATTCGTGTTTCACACTTACAAAGAAGATCAAGTACTTGCTCACCCAATTATCACGGGCAGACAAAGTTCTGGCGAGCTCGGCGGTGCAAGGCACGACGATGTCAAGCATGAGGGCTTGCAATCTGATTGAGATGGGTTGCACTCGAGATGCTCGCATTTTAATAGCAATTCAGGCGGAGTCCGTGTTTCAGAACCCCCTTGATAGCAAATGGGCACCCCCTTGACAACAAATGGGCACGTGCGGTGCAACAGGAGAGTAATAAATTTGTGTATATATCTTTACCATGGGCATAGTTACACCATCGGTGTCGGCACATCGGCCACCTGAAATTCGTAACGCGTGTGAGCGTTCATATTCCGCATAGCCCCTCTTCGAGCCACGGCAATTGCCTCGGTCTTTGGATTGACATGGTCTTTCACCTCATGGTCGCAACATAGGAGCAGACATGCCTCTCTTCTCGTGACGGCTCTGTGCGATAGTTTGGATGAATCGGACAAAGGGTTCATGCTAGAATCTAGATGGTAAAAGTATTAATACTACTCCCTCCGATCCGGTTAAAGTGTCGTAAGAATAAAACGAGTATACAACTCACATTTAAAGTTCCGACAATTTTTCTGGATCAGAGGAATATATTATTAGGACCGTATTATTATATCTCCATGTAATTTCAGCTGGAGTAAATAATCGAATTGAACTTTGGCTAATATCATCCACGTGTGTTTGCTTCTCATCTAGCACCAACACATGTGCCCGGATCCGGCTGCTAGAACTTACAGCAGCGATAGCATCCGAGATGGGATAGGCGCGTACCTACGGAGATTTCAGGAGGCGGTGGGAGTGCGCACGCGTTTGAGGGAGAGACTTGTGGTGCTTCATGGCGGGGAGCGGGCACCTCCTTGCGGTGCTTCATGGCGGCTGCCTGTGCCAGCACCACGAGCCAAGGGTGCGTCGCTGACGGGTCAGTGACCGAGAGAAGGTTCTAAGGAAGAGCTTGGCCTCCATCTTTTCGGCACATGCTTCACGGCGGCCGGTGGCGGCCTGCGCCGCCGTCGCGAGCCAAGGGTGCTGGGTAATGGATCAGTGAGCGAGTGGAGATTCCAAGGAAGAGCTTAGCCTTCATTTTCTGGGCACGTGCTTTGCAGGTTGCAGCGATGGTGAGCGGCCGCGGATCATCTCAGGTGGCAGGCGATGGCGAGCGGAGGCGAGGAACTCGAGGTTGGGAGGGCGCCGAGGCTCGTAACCGGTCGTTTTTTTCGTATCGAAACGTTTTTCTGACTTTAGTGTGGCATAGGTGGATAATTATGTGCAACTTTAGGGCTAAGTCCAATGACGTACCAAACCAAATCGTGAAAGCCTTAACGCTTTTATTATTAAAAAAATAGACATATTTTTTGACAGTATCTGGTATATATCTTCTTAGTCTCCCTTAGTAGAGCATGGGTGCGGAAAGAGGAGGTGAGCTGCAATGTGGTCTGCAGTGTGGGGTGCAGTAGTATGAGCACTCGCACCCCTTAGCGAGACATTTTCCGACCCCACTTAGCTTATTGACGCAATCTTGATGACACTTGTTGAACCGGCAACGACGGGAGGGCCCAATGATCTGAGTGCATGTGAACTGCGAGTAATCGGTGGTGATGAAGTCCTCGTTCCCCGCCACAACACCAATATTACATATCACTGCAAGACATACCACCGCATAGATATTATACATGCATGTTCATTTTTCCGCCCATCCCAGTGAGCCCCTTGAAATACAAAGAACAGCATTGATCAGACATAGATTGGGAACTACCTGCTGTCGATACTAGGATAAGAATGGCTATGATTGATATTAGCCCGTGGTTGGTCCTCATGACTACTAGAATACCTTATTAGTCACAATTGTTTGTTGACGATGATGTCTTTTGCTCATGGGTTTCAGGATTTATAGAGCACCCCTTAGCAGATAAGGTGCAACCAATAATTGCATAAAGTTAATGTGTAAACCTAAACTTAGAACTAAATAATACCGCTAATTAATACAATTGATAAGAAAGAGAACACTATTAATACGAAATAATTTCTTTCCATGCATGTCGACGATCTAATAAGTTAAGTTTTTTCCACTGGTAATCACTATCAAATATACCCGTACGTTGTAACGGGAGGCACCGCGGAAAAATATGTTTCTACTGTCTCAATCTTTGTTGAATGTATTTCCACGGGCGCTCGGCAAAGATGACTCTTTGCCAAGTGTTATTGTAAAATAGGCTCTGCAAAAATTAATACACTCGAAAAAAAACAGAAAAACTCTCGACAAAACAAAAACACTCGGTAAAATAAACTCGGCAAAGACATACACTCTGTAAAGATGTTGGGCATGTGTCCCAGACTGCCGCCTCTAACGAAATAGTAACGGTTGGTGTGTTTGCCGAGTACCGCGCAACGGAGGCTCGGCAAAGATTTGAGATTTTTTCGTGGCAAATATTCCCGCCGGTGTTATTTTTTCCCGCTATGTTTATTCTTTGGTTTTTTTCTTCACGCCTTAATTCTTTGCTGAGTGTATTTACACTTAGCAAGGCCTAAAATTTTGAGATTTTCGCGTCAATTTTTCTGGCGGTGCTATAGTTTTCTGTTATGTTTCTTTTTCCCCGCTTATTTTAACTATTTGCCAAGTGTTTTTACACTACAGCAAAGCTACATTATTCCGACCCCTTCTTTTCCAGCCTTCTCTCTCCCGCCATCTCTTTTTCCAGCCTGGTATATTTGGTGGGATTTCCATATTTAATCTCGTCGTTTTGGGCGAAAACCCTTATCCGTAGGTTGGCGTCATCTACTCCTTTCATCGGTTTTGAAAGGGGTTGTGTTGAAGATGTGCCCTAGAAGCAACAATAAGTTATAGTATTTATTTCCTTGTTCGTAATTTATACTTCTATTTGTATGCTATAATTGTTATAGTTCATGAATGTGAGATTTAGAAGAAAAAAACTCATATACACATGTAAAAACATAAAGTATCACCTCTAAGGCTAGCTCATGTGGTGTATGATGATCATATTTTCCTGATCATGGGAATTGATAAAATAACAAGGGCGCAGACAACAATGGGATCATATTGTTGGCGGGACAATGGGTGCCAGACATGCGCAATTAAATGTTCTGGTACGAGGTAACGTTGTCACAATGTTGTTAATATTATCATATAAGTCTTATCGTGTACACACGTCCTTAGATCGTGAGAATATCAAGTTCTTACATGCCAGGATGTTTTGCTTTGGTGTTGTCAAATGTTAACATAGAAATTGTACCTTGCCGGAATCGAAGGAGGTGGTGTTCCCGTTGCCGCTGAAGGAAACCACGTCCTCGTTGGTGTTCCACGAAACCATATTACGATGACACAGACGGGTGGGAGAGTACGATACAGCGGCAGGTCGGACCAAAGAGGCGGCGTGTGGAGATGAGTTGTGGGTCGAACAAGACGGATGGTCAGGGAAGCCACGGTAGAACGTCGACAGGCCACGGAGGAGGCAGTGGTGGAGGAAATGCAAACGACGTGGATGTCTTCTCCGACCAAAATCTGGTGGGGGAAGGTAGGAGGGGAGTGCGCACGGTGGCGGGGTTGCGGGGAAGCGGCGTGGATGGGGCGCAAAACAACGGCAAAGCTAAGCAAGGGGTGTCGGAGCTGCGCAAGGAAGAAGACAGAAGCGAGGAAGTGGGCAAAACGGGCGAGAGTTCGATCCGATGTAGTATGATTTGGGATGGGTCCAACATGTCGGATCCGACGTAGCGGGCGTGTCCGGACCCATCCAGACAAGCTCATTTTTTATACACATATGGATTGGATATGAGTGTTACCGGACATTCTGGATATTTGGGTTGGGTTTGGAAGATCCGATCGAATGATGTTTTTCTATCCGACCTGTGTCCTTTCCGTCCATGCGACATATAGGGGGAAGTAGGAGGTCCGATGGGAGATGCTCTAAAGTTATCCCAGGGGTGGGATGAGAGGGGATATAAAGCTATGTTTTATTTCTCTTTTTTGAAGAACAGCGTGCAGAGCGGATAGCTTGTTACTGGAATCAATCAAATTATTTAAAACAACAGCTCTCCTCATAAATTTTTATTAGAGAAATCTGATGCTTATTATTACACTCCAGGAAAGCACGAAGCAATTAGTCAAGACTCAAGACGTAACACGAATCTGGACATCATTCTCCTGCCGCCATCGTACCACCAGATGAGTCTATATGCTCATCATTTGGCCGCACGACTAGCAGCCGGGGTATCGCAGTAGTACAGACACGTGCATCCGGCGGCGCCGCACTGGCTGTTGACGGCCTGGACGGCTTTGTCGCAGTGATCACTGCACGTGTCGGCGTCGCAGCTGCTGCCGACGTCGATCACCTTGGTGCACGTCTTCTCCGGCGGGAACGGGCCACCGTCCGCAGCCACCTGCCATGAGGGGAAGATCTCTGCATACATGCAAAGGGAACGGGCGGTGTTGATCTCGTGTGAAAGAAGATCTGAAAGAAATAAACGGCCATGGTGGTTCAGGCTTTACCTGACGATAGCGCGAGGAGGACGACGGCGAGGATCAGTGCTCCGTGGATGCTCCTCATGGCCGGGACCGCGGAGGTGGATTGCGTATGGAACCTAGTACGTTATGGCGCGCGTTTGAAGTATTTCTTATCCAAGCTAGCTAGAGATGATGAATGGGTTAGTGAACTTCGACATTGTATATATAGAGCGGATGATTCTTGGAGGATAGTGAGGTCATTGTCAATTAATTCAGGGAATGTAATAAGGATCGAATGGGTTTAATTTCCCCGGTGTAAATTCCGAGTTAAGTTGACGTGTCTTTCTGAAGCAGGAATTGAGTAGTACCCTACCATTTTTAGGCATCGATATGTCAAGAAACATGCATGTGGCGTTTACATCTCAACAAAAGGGCTCCCAAATCTGCTTTGGTCTCGTTGGAGTACCTATTCGAATATTTTAGAAGTTTTTCTTGGAAATTAATTCCCTGGTAATACATGACCAGTACTCCCTCTGGTTTTAAAGACGAGGCCACTATCAAAAATACAATTTGTATCTATGCACAAGCAGTATCTTTTTCCGAAAGAGGCACCACATACAACATGTTTAATTAGCCATGTTAATGCAAATGTTTAATGTGAGCATAGGAAAAGAGGCACCACATACATACAACATGTTTAATGTGAGCATAGGAAAAGAGGCACCACATACAACTTGTTTAATTAGCCTGGAACACGAGAGACTCAGTTCAGGACTGCAGTCAAATCGGACGGCCAGAAACGAGCGCAGAAGGTGATCCGACGGCCAAAAATGCCCAGGACCTGAGAGTGGTGTGATTAGCCTCCTAGATGGCTCAGTTTTAATATCCCTAATTTATTAGTCGTGTTATTCATTGGTAGTAGACTGTTTTCTTGGTATAAAAAAATGGGATGGTGGACTTGTATAGAAATGGAGGAAGTATTTCAAAAATATAAGGCCAGTCTCGTTAATTTTCTTAATTCCCGTGAGAATTAATGCGTTTTCTCTCTTTTCTCTCTCCCTGCAAAGCATGCGGTTTCTTTTTCCAATTGTGTCGTCACTTTTCTTTCTCTACTCCAATGCATGTGATTTTCCCTCTTCATATTGGTACATGCAGCAACTAGTGGAGGGAGTCATTAACTTTCTTGGTCCCAAGTACTCCCTCCGTCCCGGTTTATAACATGTGCATGGAAACTCTCTAGGCCCTAGGTGGCTAGGTATTTGTTGATTGGGGTGAAAACTTGCATGCATTGGTGGAGATAGAAAACCATCCAATAGTTGAAAGGAAATTAATGCAAATACCCCTAGATAGTAGGGGGATTTTGGAAATGCGTGATTTCCTAAAGGAGTCTTTTAAACCGGAACTGAGGGAGTAGTTGGCTCCCTGTCATGGATACCCAAACAGAGGGGGTATCATGTACTCCCTCCGGTCGGGTTTATAGGTCTCGCATGTATCCCTACATCGTTAATTTTACTAATATAACATGAATTATATAAAACAAAAGTTATACTATTAGAAAATGCAACATATGAAATTTCTTATGATATATCTTTTGTAATATATATCTCGTATTGCGAAACTCAAGTTGACCGGAGGGAGTACATCTTTAATAAAATGTCAATTTTGCAAATTATGCCTATTTCATGCCAACTATGACTCATGAGATTATCTTTAATAAAATGTCACTTTATCTTAGATACCATAAAAATATGATAATCTCTAATTAAATTTTCATTTTACATTATTATTACTGATTGATGCATCCTTCTTTGACTAGTGCCTAGTACATTGATTTTACCAAGAATATACCTTTCTTACACAAATTCCAATGAGACAAATCTTGTCCATATAATAAAACAATACTACCTCCGTTCCTTGATGTAAGGTGTATAGTTTTTTGAGAAAAAATCCAAAATATAAGGTGTATTGCGATTTTTAGACAATTTTACCACTCCAAAGATGAATTAAATCCCTCCACGAAGAGATTTGACGGATTGTTTTCAATTTGTGGCTGTTAGGAACACCTCTCTCTCCGATTTTTTCCATGTGAAATGATTCCACCATGTACAAAATTCTCATGTCTTAATATCCGTGCCAGAAAACTATACACCCTACATTCAGGACGGAGGGAGTATTTACTAGCCGTTCTAATAAACCATTCCAAGCTATTAAACGATTACGCTCATAATTGTGAGCCACGTGGTTTACGGTGGACCTATGAAAGGTTAGAAGTTAGAACAAACATGCTTGCTTAAGAGTATATCCTGTCGCACCCCCATCCAAAGTAAAAAGTTTGAACAACTATTTACTAAGTAAGGCAGTGTTTTTAGCCTTGAAATCATGCATTCCCAACTTTGGTCTTTTGGACGGCAATAGCACACTCCATTTGGCGAGACAGTGCTTCTTTTTTCAAGAACATGTTAACAATAAAACCTCGGCCGCACATACTCTTTGCAGCACCCATTTTGGAACAAGGAAGAAAGACAACATTTATAACCTTGTTGTGAACACATAGTTCATTAGTACCAACCACACATCCTTTTCAATATTTTTCTCAAACTGCTTCCATTTCGTATTCCTGAGTCTCCGACAATGCATCGGAATCCCGAGACAGCGGATCGGAAACTGGCCCCTCTCACATCCTAGATATCAGGATACTGAGTTACAGATTTCTGAGGCTCTCCCCAAAGAGAACAATTTACACTTATGAAAATTAATTTTAAGACGAGACAACTCCTCAAAAAATTGTGTAGCACCAGTTTAAGAATTTTGTTTTTCGAATGATGATCCATGAAGAAAATGGTGTCATCGGTGTATTTTAGAGATCGTCATCTACAAGAGAGGCGCAACCTGACCATCTAGTTTGGCACTCCCAATGAGTATTGCAAGCATATCGGTCACTATATTAAATAACATAAGAGAAAGCAGATTGACTTGATCACGATGACCTTCTTAGTGTAAAAGTAGCAACTTGTATCATCATTTACATTTATGACAACACTATCTCCAGAAAAAAAGCAAACAGGGGAGAACCATTCATTCAGAGAATTTGTTGGAGAAAATGCCATTTGACATCAATTTTCTAAAAATCAATTTTTAGGACAACACATTTTTGTTTTTTCCAGCGTATCTCATGAACCATTTCATGTAGAATTACCACCGCATCTAGAATATATTTTCTTGCACAAAAGCCAACTAAGTTGGGTATACCACGTAAAGATTTTGAAGCTGACATTGAGCAATCATATAGGCCTATAATGCTGAATGCGGCAAGATCCTTACCTTTTGTAGAGGAATAATTTCCCTGAAGCTCAATCTAAACAGTTCCGAATCACCATTGTTGAAGCCACTGAACAATTGTAGAAAGTCATTCATAATGCATGACGGTACAGATAAATTCGGGAATTATATGATTTAGGATGCGTTTCTTTCGTTGCTACTTTCACCTGAGAAACTATAGACTGACCATAATACATTAGAGTTTGGCTAAAGATAAGATGAGTTCCACAAGACATTGTCCTGTAAACACACAGAATTATTTGTGCTAACACACACAATTACAACAATATTCGCAGTATCGATCACATTGCAATCAAGCCCCCACTTATGTGCTGCCAAGCACAGCAGTATGAGATACTACCTCTGAAGTCCTAACACACCAGAAATAAAGCCAAGGATGAGTTGCCTGATCACCAGACCACAGGGCGGTTATTATGAGTACCGCCCGCTTGCCTGGCCGAAACGGCTGGAGAAAGCTGAGATTGTGGTTGTGGTGCTGGAAGAAGCCATCGTCTTTGTGCGCCGCGTGAGTCATGGTGAAGGTGGGAGAAGGGGCGGCGACTCTCCTACTGTTCTCATGTGAGGCTATTGTTTTGGACGCCGAGGCAGATCGGTCTCCAGCTGCGCCGTTGCCTAGCCGTAGATGGGTTGAACCTGAGGAACTCATGCCATCTGCAGTGGCCTTCATAGAGGCTGCACGAGACTGCTCCTGGAGTTGTTCAGAAGTGAGGAAACGTCCACCGGAACCTCTTGCCCTCTTCATCGCGTGAAGATGACGAGACTCGTGAAGATAGGGCTGCAGATGGAGATTCACTCAAATGTTAGGCGAAGCAGGAGAAAATACAAATACAACAGTTCATTTCACATAACATGGACAAGGAGCTTCTTCAGTTGCATCTTGCAATAGGGAAGAAAGATTAATTAACAATCACAAAGTAAAACAAAGGATCAGCAGAAAGAACCTTTCTGTTTTTTATGAGTTTATTTTGGGCCTCTAACTTAGCTCGCAGCTGTCTTCTGCGGATAATCCCATGATATTGTTTGGGATTGACAAATATGGGCTCATCCGCCGCTAGCTCGAGAGGCAAGGGAACTCTTGCAGTTGTGGATATCCCTCCTCCAGCGATTTGGGGATCGAACTGTTTTATGTATAACCGGTTAGTCCAAATCCATGAAAGTACAGAGGAATAAGATGTTTGATGCATCATGCATGAATGCCACAAGTAGTACCAGGAATTATGAATTACATGTCATGTCACCCGGCCCTAACAATCTTATTTGCTCATCTAATTGGTAATATACCAACTGAGGAAAATGGTTAAACATATCTTCCTCGTACCAGTAAAACTGCAGAAGTACTATTAGTGTGAGCCTAAAGGCTACAACCGAGTAGTGGACTGTAACATGGTTGCAAAATATAACAGAGTCGTAGCAATGACGTTGATCTGGAAGATCACTCTACAGGATAAGTCAACTATTCAATTTCTGTAACTATAAACAGGGGCTAACAGAACACCACATGCGTGCAGGTACACTCATAGAGCCATAGATACGTTAAGAAAGCACCAGCCAATCCAGCCTTCCAACAATTACCACTGTTCGGAACACAGCAATGGACCTAGGAGTTATATCTACCCGTTGGCTGTCAATTAAGGTTTTCAACCAAAACCTTAAGATCACCCGTGCCAATAGCCAACTAGTTTAGACTTCTCAAGACAAAAAAACAATAGAGCCAAATTTTAACCATGTATTTGCATGAGAAAGAAAGTGAAATAACCTTAAGATCACCCGTGCCAATAGCCAACTAGTTTAGACTTCTCAAGACAAAAAAAAAACAATAGAACCAAATTTTAACCATGTATTTGCATGAGAAAGAAAGTGAAATTTGGTCCAAACGAGTATATAGACCACAACTCTGTAGTATTCAGGAATCAGAAACAGCACATTTTACAACCTCTGTAATTACTCATAACCATTTAATTGCAGTTTCAATGAGGGCAAAGAGAAATCGGTATGAATATGTTTTTTTAGTGTGTTGCCATCAGTATTGCTTACAGATAAAATCTGCAATTGTAGTTCACACTGATTTTTTGTGTGCAAGCATGTTGAGCTCATAACTCATACAAACTTATGTACAGATAACTACTTGAGTTGTTTAGATGGAAAATGGAAACTATCAACCTATTAAGCTTATTCATTATACCGCTGAAAGATGACTGTTCAAAGATTGGTAACGGAATCCACTCTCAAGGTGTTATATACGCTGATTAAAGTGTTTCTAGATTTATAATCTCCCTCAGCATTGAAGTTCAAATAAACTCGAGAGAGTAGAACAGTTGTTAGAATCACATACCACAGCTCGTGACCCATAGGCCGCCCAGACTGCTGAACCAGAATCGCTGAATTGGTAAGGAATACAAGCCTGAATAATATGTGGAAATATAATATCAGTCGAACACCCCGGAATCTATGAATAGGACTGAATATCCTTTGGTTTCGAAATGAAGTTTCAGTCCATCCTGAGAGTTTACCATTTGTTGGCCATAGTCGATGTTCTGACTTGCAAATACAGAGTGCTTATTACAAAAAGTCAAAGTTGTCCTCATATGATCATCCACAGTCTTCCCATACGAGTCACCTGATGAAAAAAGGGGGGTTGTCTATTGTAGAATGCTGGATAACCAAATAAGTCATTTTGTAATTACATGGTATGAATCCTATTCAAACCAACTGAAGTCCCCAAAAAGCCTCAAAATGCTCTGTTACCTTCATGTCATTTTAAGTTCTCACCTAGTATCCGGAACAACTAGCATGCAATTTCTTCTTTAAATTTCCTATTGCACTTTGTTTGGTGAAATACGAAGACCACAGTTGAACAACAAACAGAGAAAGTGTCAAAGTGGCACATGGTGAGCTTGTTAACTGTTTCTACTAGTACCTCTAGTAAACAACGGAGGAAGGATGAATCTTTTGCCGATATTTAATGGCGGTAAACTGATGGTGGCATCCCATTTCCCA
This sequence comes from Puccinellia tenuiflora, assembly GCA_012064385.1. Lineage (NCBI taxonomy): Eukaryota > Viridiplantae > Streptophyta > Magnoliopsida > Poales > Poaceae > Puccinellia > Puccinellia tenuiflora. The sequence goes on from QRDG01001188.1 coordinate 849,251, forward strand.
AGAACATGCATATAGACAAGGATAGCTGCTCAAGGCCAGCAGTCAAGAACAGCTCCGAGCTGCTTTGATGAACCACCATTGACCATTCCATAATATATGTCCATACTGTTAAGCTACAAGATCACTTCATATGTGAGAGTTGGAGATGAAAACCCAATTCCACATACGTCTCCACAAAGTCATGCAAGATCAATTTTCCAAGAAAAATCACTACAATCCTACATAAGAAAAAAAGTTCTAGAGACGACGCGAAGATCAATTACCAGCGCAGCTCAACGACCTAGACATGGCGGAGGCGGCCGAAACGAGAAGACTGATATACTAGGGAGGGGATGGGGAAACCTTTGGTCGCGTAGGAGGAAGACGAAGTGGGGAGAAGCATGGCTCCCACGCGCCGAGCCAAATCCCTCCTCCTCGGCACGTCCGCCCGTGAAAGCTCGCCTCCACCGTCCCTTCCACCTCCTCTCTCTCTGGCCCCTCCTCCTCGACCGCGTCGTTCCCTTGCTCCCTCCTCCTTTTATCCCCTTGCTCCGAGGAACACCCGCAGCTCCATTTTTTTAATCGCGCCTCCGTGCGTCTGCATCCGGTGCGCCATCAAGTGGGGGACAACAGAGAAGAGAACATTGGCAATAGGAAAAAGCGCAAATCGCTTGGCTCCCCCCACCCTGGAGTGTTTGCAATTTGCACTTGTGTATGGATTGTTTTATAAGAAAGGAGGGCGATGGGTTTTTGTTTAATCCCCATAGGTTTTATTAAATCTAGGTATTGTTATTCGCGAGGACGGAATGAACAATGGTCGAGGCTGACATTATCATGACCATGTGTGTGATTTATTCGGTCTATCTTTACATGAATAATTATTTTTGTCTGATCGAAAGTAACAGGTAGATTAGTAATTGTACAACTTGTTGTGAGTGATGATCTAGTGCATAAAGCCTTTTCGTAATTTACCTTATTTTTTTCATGAGTGTTACGCATGTAGTAGAGACGGGCCGTGTGAGACCTTCTCTTGTGTCCGTATAGAAAACACTTGATTCGTCATCACCTTTTATATCGTGTATGGTTAATCAATGTAAATAAAATATCAGTAGTACGTAACTTAGTCTACACGCATGTTTGAATCATGTCAAATTACTCGACATAATTATTCAGCCTTACCGAGGAAAACCATATAACCACCCTAAACCCTTTTCTACCAAAATGAAAAACAAAGGACGGCCTAAGTTCATGTACCCATAGCAAAAAGCATTGTGGCTGTCGTGCCTCTCATGGTAACTGAACAGAAGAGGATTAAATATGAACTGAACGCCACTGTTTGCCGAAAAAAATCAGTTGGTATCGTCAGACATGGCCTACTATAGGTGATCGTTTAGTTTGGTGGGGACTTTGTGTCATGGTATGAGCATCCAATGCAGCTTGGCTGGTGCTGGTGGGGCTCCTTCGAAGGAAGGATAGAATATGTCCCAATTATTTAGATATGCTGTTGCTATCTATAGTAACCCTCATTAAATTAGTTAATGATCATGGGGCTCCACTTTCTTTTTTGAACGAGGGGCTCCACCTATTTGGCGACTCTTTTTCAACATGCAGACTTTTTATGTTGCATAGTTGGTAGGTGTACCAATACTTGTATGGCACGAATCCAAGATAAACGATACTACTATCTTCAGTTCTTGACTAGTGTTGTAGTAACTAATAAATCTTGTAGTATGTTGACACGCCGGGGTGAAACAAGAAAAGCAAGTTAGAATGTACAGTAAAGATGCGGGATGCAATTGAAGAGTACAATAAAGACACACAATGCAATTGAAAAATGTGAAGTCTTGGAATTGCAGTTGAAATATGCCATGTAGCTCAAACAAGTGCAAAAAACCATGTAAAATGAGCGATCCAGTTGAATCAAATGCATCTTTCAACTATACATTTTCATGAGTTGAATCAACTATTATATCGTTGTCAATGCGCGAATAATGCAATAAAATCATTCTGAACTGCACCGTTAGAATATTTTTATTGGTAAACATTTTTAAAATAAATAATTTTCTTAAATGGAGGCAAAAAAAATTGCCTCTTTTATTTTAGGTTTTCATTAGAAGTTTAAAGGCACAAAACTACCTGAAGGCGCACAAATAACAACTAAATGTGCCGGAAAATGACTGATCTCATCACCGTGGAAATAGCGCGATCGAATTGCACATAGTACACCGAGACCGCCAAGTAGGTATCTAAGGAAATGCTTCTCTGAGAGCCTCTTTGATTCATGGGATTGTTAAAATATAGGAATAGGAAATTACAGGATTGCAATACATGTCACACTCATTCCACTCCAACAAGATTTCACATGCAACAAAGTTTGTTTGATTCTATCACGGGGAAAACAAAGGATTGTTACACATAAAATTGAGATGATATTAGATTTCCTACGAAAAGTTGTGCGGAGGATTTCTTATGGAAGATCTTATGGAATTCATCTCTATGAATCAAATAACCAGCATAGGAAAAATCTTAAGGAAAAAATAAATCTTCCAAAAATTACTATGAGAATTATTTGAATAAAAAACGCACTGAAGCATCATCCATTCATCCAAGGGAGAACAATTCATGGAGTTGTCGACGTTGATACCCTCGATGTGTTATGTCATTTATGAGCGCTATTACGGTGATTGGGAAGTACTCCTCAGTACTTCTCAGTACTACCACTGAAAATTATTTCAGCCGTTGATTAAGAGGCGTTGGAAAAAAAAACTTCGTAGGTGACCTCCCCAGATGCTTCTGCTCCTGCGGGAGAAGATGACCGTCAGGAGCGAATTGGCGAACGGCGAGCTCGTCGTGGTAGTACGGTCTCCGCCACCACCGCCCACGAGCCGCCGCTCCCGCCATGGCCACCGCCCCCGGAGCCTCTGCTCCGCCGGAGAAGATGACCGCCAAGACTGAATCGGCAAACGGTGAGCTCGTCGTAGTGCTCCCGTCTCCGCCACCGCCCCCGGAGCTGCTGCTCTCACCGCAGAAGATGACAGACAAGAGCTCGTCGCGGTGCTCCCGCCTCCGCCACCGCACCTGAGCCGCCGCTCCCACCGGAAATATGTTACTACTCTCAGCTATGAGGTTGTCTACGCCCGGCCGCCGCTCGGCCTACTGCACCGTCGGTCGATCGTGCTCCAGCCCCGCCGATGAGGCCGACTCTGACGCCCACGCCGTAGCCGGCGCCGATGCCGAAGGAGGGGCCGAGCTTGCCCTCAGACGATCTGTGATGCCGCCTCCCAGCCCTTCTCCGCGCGCCGCCGCCTGCCATCGACGAGCTTCGCCTGCCTCCCAACCCAAGACGCCATCCGAGCTCCTCTCCGCCAACCGGTCCACGCCGAGATTCAAGAGAGTTTGAGATTTCCTCTCTGAGTGGCTGGGCGGTGGGGACGAGGGAGGGGACGGAAACAGCAGTGACCTTGTCGGCGCGTCGGCGGCGGTCGAGATATGGGGAATTTCTGCGTGAGTGTCGATCCGTGTCGTTGACTCTGAGAGGAAGATGAGAGGAGAGTGTGCGTGACATGTGGGGCCACCTGATTTGAAATTACCTACTTACCCTTCACTAAATCAATAGTTTTTACAATGGTAATAATTATTTATAGTACTTACGAGTACTTTTTTCTAGTACTTTCCAGTACTTCTCATTTTATCCATCGTTGGATTCACTGATTGGACAGTTCATAAAATCCCCAACCACTCTAAAACTTGTAGTCATTTATTATTGAGTTTAGCAGGGCTTGCTTCACTTTTTTTAGGGCATTTTACCGTGAGCAGTACATGTATATCAAGGTGCGTGTACAGAAACCAATGTAACTAATTAGTCTAATATACATAGCTGGACCACGTCTAACGAATATCAACAGGACGAAATGATGTTGAATAATTACGAGTGCCCACATCAAACTAGCTACTAGGAAAGGATCGATGTTTGACAAGTCGTATTTCGTGGAATTAAAGCAATCTGCACTTTGATTATTCCCGATGTTTCCATGGTGCCCTAACACCAAAAAAAAAAAAAAAGTCGCTCTCGTGTATCCGGTGCTGCATGCCCACTCGATCGACTTGTTCCCTTCTCTCGCTCAGAAGGCCGTGCATGCATGCAGTATCTAGCACCGAATTTGGCAATGGCGATTCTTGCTGTTCCTGGACCACCTGAGCGGCCAAAAGGCCATGCACGATGGAGATCAGATCATACTATCCACCTTGAGGGCGTGCTATGATTCCCAAAGTAGCATTATTCTCCCCAGCACTTGCTGTTTTTATCAAAGGTTGTATACTCTTTCTAGCTTCCATGATACAGTAGAGGTTTTTTCTTTTGTACTAGTATATATAGTACAGTTAGGTAGAGGTAGGCACCACATTTATACGAAAAGAGAACATCTAGGGACATGCACATGATGTACCATTCAACCTAGAAGACTAGAAGACACTACTGATGCATGGGAAACCAATTGTTGCATCTTCTTTGTAAAAGTAGAATAGTACCTTTGGTTTCAAAATAGTACTCTACAGGTGCCGACTTATGCATGGAAAAGTATTGACACTAACAAATAAAATAATCCCAATATAGAATTTGCACCTATTTGTATCTATTTAGTGATCAGTCCGCTAGTTTCTTTGATTCCACTCGGTGTTCCTTTTCCATTTGCTTCCAATAATTCGACCGTGGTTGCTAATATCACTTTCAGAGCCAGTGCGCGGCGTTTCCAAAACACGGAGAGCTGCGACCATGGCGACGGGCGTTGAGCTGCCGTCGCCGCCGGTCTGATCTCCCTTCTCAGGCGTCGCCTCCAAGTCTTGCAACAAGATCCGGCCCTCCCTCGACGCCCTCTTCCCGTCCATCCACCTGGCATGTAGGGGCTAGGCCTGCTGCCCCGCGGCCGTGATACGTCTCAAACGTATCTATAATTTTTGAGTGATCCATGCTAGTTTTGTGATATTGTCACATGTTTTTACTGTCATTTATATCATTTTTATGCATTTTGTCGGACTAACCTATTGACAAGATGCCAAGCGCTAGTTCCCTGTTTTTGTTGTTTTTGTATTTCAGAAAATTTACTTCTGGAAATATTCTCGGAATTGGACGAAAATTTACGGAGAATTTTTACTCGACGAAAGACACCATAAGACCAAAGGGGAGCCTGAGGGGCCACCCACAGGGCGCAGGCGGCCTCCTGCCGCGGCCCCCCTAGGACCCGCGGGTGGGGCCCGCCCCTGCTCCTGGGGCACCCCCTCGGCCCCCTCCGACGCCTATAAAATCCCTAAAAACCTAAAAACGTCGAGGCGGCCATTATTTTCCAGAAACTCGACTTCGACGCGCCGTCACCGAAAACCCTAGTTCGGGGTCCAATCTGAAGCTGATCCCGGCACTCTGCCGGAGGGGAGATCGATCCCGGAGGGCTCTTCATCGCCATGCCTTCCTCCGGGATGATTTGTGAGTAGTCTCACCTTGGACTACGGGTCCATGGCAGTAGCTAGTTGGTAGTCTCTCTCTCTCTCTTGTGCTTCATGTCTTGTGATCTTGTGAGCTGCCTGACATGATCAAGATCGATTATTGTAATGCTATGTGATGTGTTTGTTGGGATCCGATGGATTATGAAGTTATGTTCAGATTGTGCATGATTCTTATATGAGTAATTTATGTTCTTGCATGCTCTCCGATGTGCGTAGTTACTTTGGCCAAGTGATTGTGTGTATCTCCAGAGAAGGTATTTATGCTAGATAGTGGGTTCATGCCCCCTTTTGTTCCTGGGCACGAGTGACAGAAACGTCTAAGGGCGAGGGTGTGTTGTTGCTACTAAGGGTAAAACAGCGGTGTTAATGTCTCTTTTGATATTAGTATTGCTTACTTCATGCACTTTACTTAATGCAATTATCTGTTGCTTGTAACTTAATACCGTTGGGTGACAGGCTGGATAGCGATCCCACGGTGGACTTTTTAGACAAAGACGCAGTTGGACTCAACGGTCTTTGTTCCTTGTCGTGATGCCTCCATAAATATTATCATGTCCTTTTTGTCATAGCTAAATTGGGTTTTTGTCATGATCTTGTCAATTGCCTAGCTGTAATTCGTTCACCCATCACATGCATATTTTATTTACTTGAGAGACTCCACTAGTGAACCCATGGCCCCCGGTCCATCTTTTTACATCGTTTACAACCTCATTTACTTGTTTTTAATTATCATTATTCCTCTGGTCACTTTTCATATTTTATCTATTTCATCATACAATTAACCGCTTTGTTTTCTACGAGATCGGAAAGATTGACAACCTTTCCGCCGTTGGGGCAAAGTATTTTGGTTGAGTGTGTGCAGGTCCACGTCTGTTGAAGGTCAAGCACCAGAGATCTTCAACATTCACCTCGTTGTTGATTTCAAAGTCCTACTGGTTCGATAAACCTCGGTTCGTTAAACGAGGGAAAACTGCTACTAGCTGCAATTCCGCCTTCGCTTGGGGCACCACCCAACTTATTTTAATACAGCAGCAAGCTCTTTTCTGGCGCCGTTGCCGGGGACTTTGGAGCTACAACAAGGGGAGTCTCATACTCTCAATCTCTTTACTTTGTTTTTGTCTTGCTTGCTTTATATCTCGTTTAGTTTATTTTCCTGTTTCAAAAATTTTAAAACCCAAAAAAATTAGTGTAGTCTTTATTCCTGTCTTGTTATTTTATCTTATCGTTATGTCTTCTACTGAAAACACCAAGTTGTGTGACTTTACTAGCACTAATAACAATGATTTCATATGCTCTCCAATTGCTCCACCCGCTACTAAAGCGGAATCTTATGAAATTAAACCTGCCTTGCTAAATCTTGTTATGAAAGAGCAATTTTCTGGTGCTAGTACTGATGATGCCGCCTCCCATTTAAATAACTTTGTTGAGTTATGTGATATGCAAAAGTATAAAGAGGTAGAAAGTGACATCATAAAACTGAAACTTTTCCCTTTCTCTTTATGAGGAAGAGCAAAAGAATGGTTATTGTCTTTGCCTAAAAATAGCATTGATTCTTGGATTAAATGCAAAGATGCTTTTATTGGAAAATATTATCCACCTGCTAAAATCATACAACTAAGGAGTAACATTATGAACTTTAGACAATTTGATAATGAACATATTGCTCAAGCTTGGGAAAGAATGAAATCTATGGTTAAGAATTGTCCCACGCATGGATTAACTATGTGGATGGTTATCCAAACTTTTTATGCATGTTTGAATTTTTCTTCAAGGAACCTTTTGGACTCGGCCGCGGGAGGCACCCTCATGTCCACAACATTAGGTGCAGCAACTAAACTCTTGGATGTGATGATGACAAATTATTCACAATGGCACACCGAACGAGCTCCAAGTGGTAAGAAGGTAAATTCTGTCGAGGAAATCTCCTCTTTGAGTGATAAGGTTGATATGATTATGTCTATGCTTGCTACCAATCAGTCTAATATTGATCCTAATAATGTTCCACTTGCTTCATTAATTGCCCAAGAAAAGGATCAAGTTGATGTTAATTTTCTTAATAGAAACAACTTCAACAATAATGCTTATCGAAATAATTTTGGTAGTAACAACTATAAGCCTTATCCTCCCAATAATGGCAACTTTTATGGTAATTCTTATAATCCTAATAAGAATGTTTCCTATGATCTTTAAAATGTTTTAAATAAATTTATCACTTCGCAAAAAGCTTTTAACAAAACTGTTGAAGAGAAGTTGGAAAAACTGGATAGTCTAGTCTCTAAAGTAGACGTTCTTGCTCATGATGTTGAAATTTTGAAAATTAGAACCACTCCAAATCAAGACAAACATACTGAATCTTTAAATGCTATCTCTCTTCAAATTAATGAAAATGAAAGGATGATGGCTCTCTTGAAAGCTAGGTGGGCTAGAGAGGCTGAAGAAGCTAGAATTGCTGAAATGAATAGGAAAAGTGTTAAAGTTTATACTATCCAAACCACTAAAGAGGATCCTCCTAGTTTATTTAAAGATTATGAAATTGATATTGATAATTGCAATCTTACTGAAGTCATTAAGTTCCTACAAAAACTTGCTAAGACACCGGATGCTAGTAAAAAAAATCTTGCCTTTACCAAACACATTACCGATGCTCTTATCAAGGCTAGGGAAGAAAAACTAAAGCTTGAAACCTCTATCCCTAGGAAGTTAGAAGATGGTTGGGAACCCACTATTAAGATGAAAATAAATGACTTTGATTGCAATGCTTTATGTGATCTTGGTGCAAGTGATTCTGTTGTGCCTAAAAGTTTCTATAATATGCTTGATTTAAATCCTTTGGAAGAGTGTTATTTAAATGTTCATCTTATTGATTCTTCTAAAAAGAAACCTTTGGGTAGAGTTGATGATGTCCTTATTGTTGTTAATGATAATTATGTTCCCGTTGATTTTATTGTTATGGATATTGAGTGCAATGCTTCCTGTCCTATTATTTTTGGGAAGACCGTTTTTGAGAACTGTTGGTGCTATTATTGATATGAAAGAGGGAAATATAATGTTTCAGTTCCCCCTTAAAAAAGGGATGGAACACTTCCCTAGAAAAAGAAAGAAGATTCCTTTTGAATCAATCATAAGGTCAAGCTATGCTCTTGATGTTGCAATGGATTTCGAAAAAACTTGATATTTGGCATTGCGTCTAGCTAAACGGCGTTAAAGAAAAGCGCTTGTTGGGAGGCAACCCATCTTTTATTTTCTATTTGCTTTTTGCTTTTTGAGTCATGAAGTTATTACCTCTGTAGCAACTTCATTGTATCTTTTTATTTTGGTTTTTTGTGCCAAGTTTAGCCTCTAATGCATTGAAAGTGTGAGGTATTGTGTTGCTGTCCAAAAACAGATTCTGTGCGCCTGTTGCACGAAAATCCTAAAATCGCCAGAATTTTATATTTTTCTGATAATTTTTTACATGAAGCCTGATGCTTTTATCTATCTTTTTCTTTAGTTTTAAGTTTTTTGATTTGAGCTGCAGAAGTGCCTCGAAAAATTCGATCTTTACAGACTGTTCAGATTTTGACAGATTCTGTTTTTATTTTGCATTTGTCTCTTTACCATCGTCATATGTGATAGTCTAGGAGTAGAGTGCCATATTGAGGATTAGTAAACAGTAGATAATATCTAATGAAGTTGGTTTGCAATTTGTCATGAGTTGAACACATGTGCATTTTAATTTATGAGCACTAACCCTCTAATCAAATTATGAGAAGTTTTGTGTGAAGAGAGTTTTTAAGTTCCAAAGGAGAGGAATATGAAGAAATCGAGGATGGATCAAAGCTCAAGCTTGGGGATGCCCCCATGGCACCCCCTCTGAATATCAAGAACTATCAAGAGTCAAAGCTTGGGGATGCCCAAGGCATCCCCTCATCTTCATCGACTATCATAAGGTCGTCTTCGTTGAACTTCGTTTTTATCACTTTACATATTATGTGCTATGCTTGGAGCGTCTTTTTACTTTCAGTTTTGTTAGTTTGTTTGTTAGTCATATCTTTGTTGGATCCTACCTTTATTTGTGTGGGAGAGAGACACGCTCCGCTTTTTCGTTTGAATACTCCTTTGCTTCGCTTATATCTTTTTGAGTATTCTTAGCTACTGTATGTTTTCTAGTAATCTCTCGCTTTTATCTTGTTTAGAGCTGCTAGTTGTTAAGTTAAACTCTCTTGTTCTTCACTTATATTTGTTGGAGAGTTGTTTTGGTTGCTTGGTTAATGTGTTAGATCGGAAAAATGCTATGCATGTGGCAGTGGTATGAAGTAGAAAAACCTGCATAGTCTTGTAGATCACTATGTGGATAATTTGATACCCTTCAATTGTTTTGAGGCACTAAAATAACTAATGGTTAAAATATGTTGGTTAATGGTGTTAGAGCTGATTAGTGGAGAGGTGTTATTAAAGCGTGGAGCCATACTTTTCTGAACTAAACAACCTAAGTCAACAATGCTAATGTGTCATGAATTCTACTAAGTTGAAAATAAGTTCCTAGTGGGTAGTTACTGCAACGGTCGGGGAAGCCAACGGGGCACTTGTGTCGCCGCCACGATCCCTCTCGGGGTGTCTCTAACCATTTGTGGAACATTGAAACTGCTAGTTGTTTGCAATATACGAAATGCACTGTTGAGTTTTGGTTTTTGGCACTTCCACTTCCATATTTTGCTAGCCTCTTCGGTGCTGCGCAATGCCCTCTCTCACATTGAGATTGGTGCATACTTCGCGAGCACATCCAACTCCGTGGGAGAACTTCATCCTGTTCTCCTACACATAAGCCAACTATCTTACTCAAAACAGCCACCATACCTACCTATCACGGCATTTCCATAGCCGTTCCGAGATACATTGCCATGCAAGATCCATCATTACATTACATGACTTGATGTCGTTCTTCATTATCATATAGTTTGCTTGATCATTGAGTTAGTGTGCAGCGTGGCTTGCCACATGTTCTACATTTTTTCCACACTACGCTTGATCATGCATATCTTCTTTTATACATCATGTATTAGTCTTATGAGTTATGAGTACCAAAAGTGTGATGATCATCTTGTAAAAATAGAGTGTTGCCCCTACCTGTGAGCATATTGAAAAGAGTCCAAAGTAGCCACATAAAAGAGTCCAAAAGAGACCAATGAGAAAAAATTAAAAGAGCCACGGAGGCCACAATTAAAAAAAAGAGAAATATAAAAGAGAGAGGGGGCAGCACTACTATCCTTTATTCCACACTTGTGCTAGTTAGCACCTACACTTCATTATAGAGAGTTTTCATGTTTTATTTGTATAACTATGTGGGGAATTAACGTTATAGAACTTGGCTTGTATATTCCCAAGGATGAGCCTGCTCAAGTGAGCTCTAGTTCTTCATGAGCAAGCAAGTTGGATGCACCCCCACTAGTTTCATTGGAGAGCTTTCATACACTTATAGCTCTATGTGCATCCATTGCATGGCAATCACTACACCTCATACAGTGTCAACTACGGGACTTTCTTCTGTCTTGTGGTTACTTTCTCCACTGTTTGAGCCATTCTTTTTGAGCTTCCAAATCTCCATCATTGTTTTCTTTGCCATAACATCATGGTGCCAAAGCCACTTCTTACTTGCACTAGTTGGGTAGACTTCGAAACAGTTGATTTGTGAAGTAGATGGATTAGGACACCTGACTTGATCTTGGCTATTTTCATGAATGACTAATTAGATGCTTTGAAGAATGATTGATACTTTACATTGGAGACATAATTCGCAATTCTTCTTTCTAAACCTTATGTATGGTTCCATGTCTCCAACGCACTTATTCCTGAAAAGTTTCTAGCATTTGTTAGCTAGCGTTTGTTAATCATTGTTTGCTTAATGTCAACTATAGACAATTGTTTTGGATCACCTTATTCACTTCATGTGCTTTGCATTACTATCTTGATCAAGATTGTGTTGGTTGCATGTCTCATCAAAAATTATTTGTTATCACTTACCTACTCGAGGACGAGTAGGAGTAAGCTTGGGGATGCTGATACGTCTCAAACGTATCTATAATTTTTGAGTGATCCATGCTAGTTTTGTGATATTGTCACATGTTTTTACTGTCATTTCTATCATTTTTATGCATTTTGTCGGACTAACCTATTGACAAGATGCCAAGCGCCAGTTCCCTGTTTTTGCTGTTTTTGTATTTCAGAAAATTTACTTCTGCAAATATTCTCGGAATTGGACGAAAATTTACGGAGAATTTTTACTCGACGAAAGACACCATAAGACCAAAGGGGAGCCTGAGGGGCCACACACAGGGCGCAGGCGGCCTCCTGCCGCGGCCCCCCTAGGACCCGCGGGTGGGGCCCACCCCTGCTCCTGGGCACCCCCTCGGCCCCCTCCGACGCCTATAAAATCCCTAAAAACCTAAAAACGTCGAGGCGGCCATTATTTTCCAGAAACTCGACCCCGACGCGCCGTCACTGAAAACCCTAGTTCGGGGTCCAATCTGAATCTGATCCCGGCACTCTGTCGGAGGGGAGATCGATCCCGGAGGGCTCTTCATCGCCATGCCTTCCTCCGGGATGATTTGTGAGTAGTCTCACCTTGGACTATGGGTCCATGGCAGTAACTAGTTGGTAGTCTCTCTCTCTTGTGCTTCATGTCTTATGATCTTGTGAGCTGCCTAATATGATCAAGATCGATTATTGTAATGCTATGTGATGTGTTTGCTGGGATCCGATGGATTATGAAGTTATGTTCAGATTGTGCATGATTCTTATATGAGTAATTTATGTTCTTGCATGCTCTCCGATGTGCGTAGTTACTTTGGCCAAGTGATTGTGTGTATCTCCAAGAAAGGGTATTTATGCTAGATAGTGGGTTCATGCCCCCTTTTGTTCCTGGGCACGAGTGACAGAAACGTCTAAGGGCGAGGGTGTGTTGTTGCTACTAAGGGTAAAATAGCGGTGTTAATGTCTCTTTTGATATTAGTATTGCTTACTTCATGCACTTTACTTAATGCAATTGTCTGTTGCTTGCAACTTAATACCGTTGGGTGACAGGCTGGATAGCGATCCCACGGTGGACTTTTTAGAGAAAGACGCAGTTGGACTCAACGGTATTTGTTCCTTGTCGTGATGCCTCCATAAATATTATCATGTCCTTTTTGTCATAGCTAAATTGGGTCTGTGTCATGATCTTGTCAATTGCCTAGCTGTAATTCGTTCACCCATCAAATACATATTTTATTTACTTGAGAGACTCCACTAGTGAACCCATGGCCCCCGGTCCATCTTTTTACATCGTTTACAACCTCATTTACTTGGTTTTAATTATCATTATTCCTCTGGTCACTTTTCATATTTTATCTATTTCATCATACAATTAACCGCTTTGTTTTCTGCGAGACCGGAAAGATTGACAACCTTTCCGCCGTTGGGGCAAAGTATTTTGGTTGAGTGTGTGCAGGTCCACGTCTGTTGAAGGTCAAGCGCCAGAGATCTTCAAAAGTCACCTCGTTGTTGATTTCAAAGTCCTACTGGTTCGATAAACCTCGGTTCGTTAAACGAGGAAAAACTGCTACTAGCTGCAATTCCGCCTTAGCTTGGGGCACCACCCAACTTATTTTAATACAGCAGCAGGCCGCTACTTCCACCCCGCCTCCCTATGGCTTCGATGGCAACCTCCTTGGCCTCGTCGTCCTCTGCCACCGCGCTGGCTGCAGCTGCTCTCGCCTCCCGCAGGTCGGATCCTGCCATTCGTGGCAGGTTGCTGGTGAAGCGCCCGCCCGCGTCCTCGAAGGCGGTCGTTCTGGCCCCGCTGCCTGCTACCCCCACTCCTCTTGTCGGCGCCACCTCCGTCCTGCTATCGACACCACTAGGGCCACTATCTGCAGGTTCAAGTTCCCCGCCCAAGTGCTCATCCACGCCAGCGCAGTCGTCTGTTCCGGCTGCCGCCCCTGCTTCGCTCGCCGCCGCCTCCTCTCTGCTGCTTGATGTTCCTCCACCGGATGGGGAGCTTGGGTCTGACCCTGCCATGGCGGTAGAGGGCCTCGGGTCCCTGTCGCTGCCGCCGGATGCCTCGGGGGTGTGCTCCGTCGAGGTCCGTGATGAAAATGATGATGTCGCGCTGGGCTCTGCTGCTCTCTCCTCCCACGACATGTTGTCGTCGACCCTGAAGCCGCTCCCTGCAGGTTCGAGTTCCCAGCCCTGGCAAGCGGCATCACCGGCCACCCTGGACCTGCTGGTTGAAGATGTCGCCAGTGCGAGCTCGCCCCCCGAGTTTCTCTCCCTGGAGCAGCTGTTGTAGTGCTCTGAGGTGTTACCTGCGGCTGTCGGCGCGACGGGCAGCGCGGAGGCGGGCAGCACGGACACGGGCATCGTGGAGCAGGCAGAGGCCCCTTGGGTGCTTGTCCAGCCCAGGCGCAGCATGCGTCGCATGGCCTTCGCCCCTCCGACATCAAAGACCCGTCCTCCTCCTCCTGCTTGGCTTAACGGGAGGTGTCACCGTTGCCATGAAGCCGGGCACTGGGCTTCGATCTGCTGTGAGCCGATCAGGTGCAACAATTGTCGCCAATTCGGCAACAAAAGCGAAGTGTTGCAGGGGGAAAACTGCTCCTCACCCTCCTCCGGTCCATGTTCGCCATGTTACACATGCGCCGGCTGCTGATCGTCCTCGTCCCCGGCAGCGCTCCCCTCCACATCCGCAGATGCGTCCGGAGCCACCTCGCCAGCCGTCTGGTGTGCATTTGCAGTCTGTTCTCGTCAACCAGCTTATCGACCAGCCGTTGCCACTCCGACGCCCTGCGCCTCCCCCTTCCACGACGGATGTGCAGCTAACCCTGGCTGAGGAGGCCATGTTGCTTCGTTCCGAGCTTCACGGTTGCCTTGCGAGGGTGGAGAGGTTCTTGGTGAGAGAGGATGCTGCTCTTGGCACATCTCCTATCAAAGCCCGAAGCCTCTTCTCAAACCGAGCTCAATGTCGGTTCTGCCGACCTTGGGAAAGAAGTCTTCTATGGCAGCTTTTCCCCTCATGCCAGGCCATTCCCGATGATGCAAACTCAAGTGTCGGCTCCCCCTGAGAGTGAGATTTTCGCTCCGGTCTTGCTACTCATGCCTGAGTTGCGCGAGTTGTGTGGGGAGTTGGCTCCTCCCTTGTCGATGGTGCAGCTGGAGGTTGACTCGCTTGGGCCTTCGACAGTGGCTTCCTTACAACCATCTCAGGAGTCCAGCCAGCCTGTCTTCGCTGACTCGGAGGCGCTCTTTGGAAAAGAGCTTTGCGGACTTCTCGCTAGCTTGGAGACGGTGAGCCCTGGATCTGGCAAAGAAATTGCTTACCTCCTGTCGGGGAAGGATACGGGGAACAAAGTCAAGAAGGTACAGGAGTATCTCAAGAGCAATATCAAAAAGAGTGCCACAACAATGAAGGCTTCCGCGACTACATGATGATGGTTCTCATCTTCGAGCGGCTGTGTCTGAGATGTTTGTTGTTGTGTTTTCAGTGAGGTTCCCTTTCGTGATGTGATGATTATTGTTTCGAGAGTTTGAGGCTGTTTCGGGTTGGGTGAGTTGGTTGATCTGTCTAGATGATCAGGAAGTTGTATGAGAATAGTCCGCTTGGGTTTCTTTGTAACGGTTTTTGGCCGGTTTTCTGTTAATTAACCGGCCACCTCTCTTCTGCTTAATTAATAAAAATGACAAATCTTTTGCCTTGTTTCAAAAAAAATATAGTTTGACCTATCCAGAAAAATTGTCGGCCCATGTCAAAAGTGTCGTGTATTTTGAAACAGGGGGGATTACTTGCTAAAACCCTAATCCTCGTAGCAAATTTTAGCCGGGGATATCGTTGAGCCTGTTTAAGTAATGCAATGCATTCCGGTTAAAAAAAAACTTTAGTTCAACTTGGATGTTGCTTCCTCAGTCCAAAAATATAAGACGTTTTGAATTTTGATTATTTAAAATAAAATAACCTACCAACTTTTTTTTAGATTTTAGGACGGAGGGTAGTCTATACCTAATAATAAAATCAATAAGGCTTCCGCGATTTGGTTTGGTACGTTATTTGACTTGCCCCTGAAATTATACATAATTACCCACCCTGCCACCCGTAAGTAAAAAAACCATCCGTCTTCGGGATTCTTGAAAGAAAACCGAGTAGATACGAACTGCGAGGTAACGATCCGAGCATCGTCGCAACGCGCTGCTCAGTTTCTCCACCACATCATCATGCCAGCCGCGTGCCTCGCAGAGTCGAGTCGAGCTCGGGACAACAAACCAAACCGCACGACCGACATGCCAGCGGCCGGGCGCGCGTGACGACTTTGGCACTACCGCATTCAGAGCGGGGCGGCAATACGAGCGATGAGTCCCACGAGGCGGGTCTGACGGACGACTGGAGCAGTCATCCGCGCGCGTAAGGCATGGCTGCGCTTGGCCGTGGTGAAGGCATAGGAGCTCGCTGATGTCGCCGAACTGGGGGCCGAGACGACCGAGGAGCGGCAGTGGCTGCTAGCCAGATGGATAACTGGGAGCAGCGATCGGAGCAAACTGAGTGAGCAGGCAAGCCTCGTGGCCTCCATCTGCTCGGCCATAATAAACGCGTAATCTCAGCTCCACCAGGAACAATACTCATCCAACTGAGGCCTAAACACCGGAACAGATCGATGAAGTAGAAACAATCGGGGAGGGGCAGCCATGCGGCCATGCCTGACGCAGACGCCGTCGTGACTGCCAGGCGGTACTCTGCCTCAACTTGGATGCTCGAGATCAGGTACGTGAGCACTCAGACCGTTGCTGATTGATGGCACCAGCAGCTGCTAGCCTGCTACCATCAAGACATCAATGGTATAAAGGACCTTCGGTGATCACACCGTATAGTATAGACGGGGACTTGGACAGTTGGACATCAACTGTTAAGTTTGATTCTACGCACTCCAGGTTTTATCAAGTCATGCTAGCCACTGTCTTATTAAGATTTCAGTTTTCTAATGTGAATTAATTTGTGTGTAGCCATGCTTCTATGATTTAAGTTTTCTATTGGGAATTAATTTTGTGTAGTCATGCTAAACACTGGCTAATTTTTGTGTACTCATGCTAACCACTTCTCTGATTTAAGATTTTTAGTGCGAACTCTATGATGTGAAGTATAAGTAATATGATTCATGGTCCAAAGATTACGTTTTATATAGATTTAAATTAAAGTAGGAAAGAACTATGATTATAAAGATTAATATGAATGAAGCTATCCATTAGTCAGTGATGTGTCGAGCCAGAAAAGACTAGCCCGGCACTATCCACAAAGGAGATGAAACTTGGCATGGAGATCTTAGAGGGTGTTGAGGTTTCTCTGAATAAGTGAATATCCCATTTGACATTTCACGATCGCATGGCAAGTTTGAATAGGGCACAAGGGACATAGGAGATCTGGTTGTTGAACAAAGATGGAGGAGTACATAGCGCCACGCAAAGCACGTCATGAGCAGCAAGCCCACGTCACCTTGTCAACTCCTGGTGCCACCAACAACACGGCGTGCATCCGTAGCAACGTACGGACATTTTTGCTAGTAACATCTAACATGTATATCACCGTAAAAGAAAATCATCGTGTGGTTCCAGCTAATGGCAGAATTAAGCCGACAATGACCTCAAGCCGCAAGGCCGGCCGACAATGTAGTGCCATCTATCTTGTGCAGGCAGCACCACCTGAGCAACGACAAGAGAAACGAACAAGGCCAAGACGACTATGGTACTAAAGAATTCCCAACAGTAACAAAAATACAGATGCCAAAGATGGTTAATTAAACTAGGGTTAACTGAAGACAAACATTGATTACCTCGTAGTGGGCATTGCCGCTCCTTTCACCTTTGGACATGAAGATGTATGTAGACATTGACTTGATCTCTCACAGCAGAACCAAAGCAGTATAGTAAAATTTCTAGGAAACTTACGGCAAGAAGCCAAGGGTAATTCACGGTTTATGGAAAAGATCAGCGCAACAACTGATTGGCACTGGCGTGTCTAATTAAAGAAAGCTAGTTATAAGATTTTCTGTTCCAAACTTTCAACTGAACCCGTTCAAAGACTCCAGCTAGGTTTTTTTCTAATAGTGATCAGATCCTCCAGCTAGTAAGCCTAGTAACAGGTGCGGCAGAACTCAAATGGGGATAGTGGCCCGGCAGTGCGAGATGACGGTTCGTGTAGATCCTGGGGCCTGATGGGGACATGACGCCAACTAGCCCAAAGAGCACAGCTTGGTGGTTGCTGCACACTCGATATAGCCCATGTTCGAGTTCTGCAAACCCTCCGCCAGTGGGCTGGTCTAGCTAGGTCACCATCCTTTTTCTTTTCTTTTTTCCATTCCTATCTTGTTTCTTTTCTTTTTTGCGTTTTTAAATGTTCTTTCTCTTCCTATATTCACCTTTTTTACGTTTTTGAATTATTCACACATGCATGAGTAATTTTTGGAATACGTGAATATTTACTTATTTTGGTAATGGTTAATGTTTGGTTTGATAATGTTGAACATTTATTTTAAAATTAATAAAGATTTTACTACCTCCGATCCATAATAAGTGTCACGGTTTTAAACTAACACCAGTTCAACACTGCGACTGTTATTTTTTATCGAGGAAGTAATAGATATCGGAATACAAAAAGTATGTATGAAAAAAAAAAACAATGTTGTGGTTTACACAATATTATTTTACACCAGTCCAATCGAGTTGTTAGCAATATTTACATTGACATTCCATCTACAGTAACGAGGAAGACTGAGGCATGATCGCCGACGACTATACAACCATATCGTCCAACAGAACGCGCGGCCTCGGCGGCGCCAATCCGGCGTCTCTCGTCCGCGGCAGCTCGATGGCGCCGTCAAGAGTCGGCGGCAAGCTGTCGAGCTCGAACAGGTCGGAGCTGGACTCGCTGCTCTCCTTGGCCCTTTCCCTCTCCTCCGCCGCGCCGAGCGCGCGCAGCAGCTCCTCCACCCTCCGTTCCGCCTCCGCCGCCGACCCCCGCGGCGCCGCGGCCACCACCTCCGTCCCGCTCCCGCTCACGGCGCGCAGCCTGATCGCCGTTCTGGCTCCACCGCCGTCGTGCTCCTCGTCCCCCACGATCTCCACCGCCGGCGAGAACCTCACCGCCCGCCTCCCGGGAGTCAGGAAACCGCCAGGCGCGGTCGCCGCGGACTCCCGCCGGGAAGCGCGCGAGGACAGGATCGACCTCGCGGACGCCGGCTCCGCCTTGATCGCCGGCAGCGGCAGGGCAGCCCGCGCTGCGGTCGCGTCGATCAGCGACGAGTTGGTCGGTGGCTGCTTCCTGTTGCAGAGCAGAGCGTTCAGGAGGCACGCGAACGGCGCCGACCTGGTCCTCCGATTCTTCTTCTTCCTGGTCCTCTTCTCGTCTTTGCCGTCCCCTGGCGGCAGCGGCGTCGGCGGCGGCAGGAGGAGCGACGGGGGCTGCGGGTGAGGCCGGACGCGGCAGGGCCGCGGCGGCTTCTGCGACCGCGGGGACCGGGAAGCGGAGCCGGACGGCGACGAGGTGATGGAACGTCGGCGACCGCAGGGAGGCGTCGGCGGCGTCGGCCTCTCGTCCGGGGACACGTTGGCTCGGCGGAGGTAGTCGGCGTGCACGCAGGCGTCGCCGTCGAGCGAGTGGTAGATGGCGTCGAGGAGCGCGGCCGAGAAGGACGGGTGGTGCTCCCGGTCGCGGCGAGGCGGCGGGACGCGGTCGGCGCCGCCGTGCACGTGGCGCGGGGACATGGCGCGCGCGGTGTCGATCGTCCGTGGCTTGAGGCAGTGCAATGCAAACAGAGTGGTGGTGCAGACGGAGGAGTGGAGGGCTCGATCGCGGGGAGGGAGATCGAGAGACAAAGGGGGAGCGAGGATGGCTAGCTAGCTAGATACGTGGTGCGCGCGTTCGTGCGGAGGTGTCTGTCTGTCCGGTGGGCGGTGGTTTGTTTCGAAAAGAAAAATGGAGGTGGAAATCGGAGGTGGGTGACGCTGTCCGCACTCGAGCTCGATTTGTTTTCTCACCGCACGTCGTATTGCAATTTGCAACTTGCAAGGAATGGGGCGAGTCCACGACCGCCCGCCGTGAAAGGAACCGATGCGTACGTGCATGGCTATCACCTATCACTAGATTTTTTTTCCATGAACGGCGAGCTTTCTGTCAGGTGGCGCCAAAGCAGTTTCCCGGGCCAAAGAAAGGCGCCGGCGTTGCTTTTCTTCGACGGGTGCGACGGGTAGGCGCCGCTTGCTTTCCATTTACGATATCCAGATGGTACATTGGTGCCCTTTTGTAGCCGTGGTTCATCATGGTGTTGGCTAGTGCCGACACCGTATGCAAAATACTCGATGCCTCAGCTAGATAAGAAAATGATAGGCAGCAAAGCATACACACCCCGGTGGAAACATTATTCTTCTCCTCCGAATCTCTTGAATGAAATTAGGAAACGAATTAATGGTATTTGGGTTCAAGATCACGAAAGAATATGTGAGCGATCATCGGTTCATCACCACTAGTAGAAAAATAGCCTTTTGTCCCGGTTGGTTTGGGCCATTGGTCCCGGTTCCCCAACCGGGACTAACCAATCGGGACGAATGCTCGTCCCGGTTGGGACACCAACCGGGACGAATGGGGGGGCACGTGGCCCAGCCACAGGCAGCAGGGGCGGAGGCTTTGGTCCCGGTTCGTATTACGAACCGGGACGAAAGCCCCGGGCTTTCGTCCCGGTTCGTAATACGAACCGGGACTATTGTCCCGTCAGATTTTACTTTTTCCAAAAATTTCAGAAAATTGTTTAAATTTATAAAATAAATAATGCTTATTCTGTAATTCATAAAAATATGAATAAAATACCAAAATGTTCAGAAAATAAGACCTATTTAATTATGAAAATGCATGTATGTTTAAAAAACTTAAATTAAATATTTCTTAGAACTACAAAAATGCCACTACTAGTTAAATAAGAGGAACCACTATTACACATCATCGCCACGAATATATATATTACACACATCTCATTCGTCGTCCTACATATATACATCTCTTTTACACTCTCACTATTTAATTTCAACCTTACAGTAGTATTCTCCTTTCGGATCTAGGACCTCTGCAACTAAGAATCCGGCAATTTCCTCTTGAATTGCTCGTATGCGATCGTGTGGTAGAAGGCCATCCCGCAACCGTTCGATCTAATTAAAAAGGGTCAATATATATGAATGAAAGTAAACAGAATTGATGGCAATAAACTAAGATTATGAATATTGCATACGCACTTGAAGTTGTTCTAATTTTCTGCCCTTCTCACAGCACGTCTGACGAATGAACTCGCAGACATAGTATCCACATAAATGATTCCCACTTCCCTGGCTCAAACACTTTACGGAAACAGAGTTCAATCAAAATAATAATCAAGAATGGTAATGGTATTGAACTAGAATCAAAGAGATGCACGGATCTAGATAGTAGTACTTACATTTATTGGTTTAAATGTAAGCTTCTCCGCCCATTCACCCCTAGCCCTGGCGGTGAATCGTTTCCAAGCCCTGCCCGGCAAAGAAAATGAATAAAAGAGTTATATATTAATTACTTGCTATCAGTAAATGAACGGAAAGTTGCCGATAATGCCATAATGATTGAAATTACCTCTGGAGGCATTCCTGCATGTCCGCCCAATTCTCAAGGGGTTTATGTAAGGAGTCCATGACTTGTACTACTCCTTTGTCAGGCATAATGATTAGCAAAATAAAGTGGAAGCTGCGCACGCATAAGTCATCAATTATACACTTAACATCGAGAAATTAAGCGAAATAAAATATGTAGAAGACAATAACACTTACTTGAAGTTGTAAGGAAATAATATTTCTTTTTTGATTTCGTTGAACCGTAACGCATTTACCAAGTTATTCTCGGTTTCGTCGTAAAAATCAAGGAGACTTTTTTCATGAACGGTATTTGGATCAACGAACCCAATGTCATAGATTTGTCCTCTTTTGCATTGAAGAATCTTCATTCTGCATAATTAATATAGTGATAAGTAAGATTATAAATGCAATGAACGAGGTGAGCTAGGTAGAGACTTAACTACAGAAATAATACTTACAGACAATAGGCGCTGATGATAGCTTTGTCAACGGCTTCTTGTTGGTATAACTGAAATAATTCACAAAATTCAATCATTACGTGGTCATCTCCATGCCCGTAATGCTCGTTCTTATATCACACGTAGATCCAATTTTCCCCTTTCTTTGAGTCTGTCATGTACCAACTATGCAATCTTCGCATTTTTGTTGGTAGATCTTTGACTGACTGAGATTTGATGAGAGGATGCCCGTGCCGGTATTTGTATTTTGGAACTATTTGTTCGTGGAATTGTAATTGGTCTAAGTACTGGGGAATAGACAAGCCGTGAGCAGCGACTGCTTCTCCGTACGTTGCAACAAACTCAGGATCGATGCCGACCGCAGGTTTGCTCGACCCCACCTTGGTATCGGAAAACACTTTGAGCGGGGGGCACGATTATTTTTGCTGTTCTCCTAGCTGGGCAACTGTCTTCCGGCTTGCACTAATACTCTTCGACCGCTGTTTATTTGCCCGAACCGACTTGAGAATAGAGCGGTCATAGTCTGGTGTCAGCTTTGGCGGGGGTTGGGCCAAATTTGTCAGCATTTTCACGACAGCGGCATGTTCTTCTGGGGTGTCGGGGAACTCTGGCGCTTTCGCCTTCTTTGCCTTCAAGTTAGCAAACCACTTATCCGTTTCCCCTTTTGCGATCGCCTTATTTTCCTCCACCGTATAGTCATAAGGTCTCTTGGCAAGATTCTTATGAGGTACTTTTGGGAGGGGTGACCTTGAACGTTTCGGTGATCGGTTTTTATCAAACCCCAGAGTACCCACACGTGGCGCCGAAGAAGACTTACGCGGCGGCGAAGACGGCTGCTCTGGAGACTGGTGAGGCGGCGGAGACGGCGCCTGAGGCGGCGGCGGTGGAGAGTGGTGAGGCGGCGGAGACGGCGCCTGAGGCGGTGGAGAGTGGTGAGGCGGCGGCGGTGGAGAGTGGTGAGGCGGCGGAGGCGGTGGAGAGTGGTGAGGCGGCGGCGGTGGAGAGTGGTGAGGCGGCGGAGGCGGCCAGTTTGGAAGCACGATGAATTCCTTTGGCCATAGAATAGTCCCTTTCTTGGCTTCTCCAAGTTCAACCACCTCTCCATCTTCACCTGCAGGGTGTTCCAGCTTCAGCTCCTCAAATCCTTTACTAACTTCATCGACCCCGACAATAGCGTAGCCATGAGGAACCGGGGAGCAATGGAAAGTTGGTGTAGGTCCAATTGGTACGGCATAGCCGACCGCCACCTTCATGGTTATGTTGAACACTTTCACATGTAGCTCACAAGGTGTGCTCTCCGTGATATCATCCACTGGGTAGCGACGAAGAGCATCCGTCGTCAGTGCATCATCATCACGTGCCGGGACCATGCTCGAAGCCACGCTGCTTTTCCGATATGATGGGTCGGTAGCATCGACTGCAGCTTCTACAACGTGCTGCTGAGATAGGCCGGCAGTGCCTTGCTGGCTAAGTTCGTTAATTTGATCCAGCTGCCGCTTCATTTGATCCTGCTGCCGCTTAATTGTTTCTTCTATATTACGCAGCCGGTCTGCAGCAGCGATTGCTTCCCTTGCCTCCCTTTCCTTTCTCCTCTGATGACTTTTATCGGGAAATATTTTCCTTTCCACGGGAAACCCATGTTTCCACGGCTTGGAGCCTTTGGTGCCTCGTGTTCGTCCCTCATGTTCTTTATTCCCAATGGCGCGTGAAAGCTCGTCATCCTCTCTATCGGGACGGAACCGTCCCTCTTCAACATCCTTGTATGCTTTCCTAATTTCTTCGATGGGTAGTAGGGGATTATCCTTGTGTCTTCTGGTATATATGCACTTTCCTTCTGCGTCCAATGTGCCCCCATGCCCGTAAAACCAATTTCTTGTCCGTTCGGTCCATCCTTCTTTTATAGGCTCTGGAACGATCCCTTTAGCCAGCAGGTCGGCCTCAAGTTTGTCCCACTTAGGCATGGAACAGGCGTAGCCAGCAGCCCCCATAGTATGGTGGTACTTCTTTTTAGCAGCATTTGCCTTGTTTACTGCAGACTTTAACTGAGCTTCCTCTGATTTCTTGTAATTCACAAAATCTTCCCAGTAGTCTCTTATCTTCTCATACCCGTGATCGAAATCCGGAGTTTTATCTTTCAAGATATAGTCGGTGACCAATCTTTTCTTAAATTTGTTGAATAGCTCGGCCATCTTCTTAAGAGCCCACGCCTTGACTTTATCTACTAGAGCTTTTTTTCGGGCATCCATCTCCTCCTCATCTGGCTCCCCCTCCTCTAGATCCACCTCTGGCAACGGCAATGTGAAATTAACCATGACCTTTTGAAAAAGGCGTCTTTTGCCTTCGGGGCCGATATAGCTAACTTTAGGATCCCTTGGCTTATTCCATTCTCGGATGGTGATCGGGACGTAGTCCCTAACAATAACACCGCATTGCTTCACAAATTTTTGTCTAACATCAATTGGAGCAATGGGTTCGCCGTCTGCAGCGACTTCTTCGATCCTGTAGCGGACATTGTCCTGCAACTTTTTGGTTGGGCCTCGTTTCGTCCTCACAGAGGATTTGCTCGATCCGGATGGCTAAAAGAAGAAAGACCGTTAATATGTGTATATGGACAACAGAGGCTAAATTAATTAATATAAATATATATGCACCTCGTCGGAGTTTGTAATAATCAATGTTGCACCGGAGCTGTCGGCTTCTGCCTTGTCGGCTTCTCCCTCATCGGAGATGCCGAGTTCGGCCTCTTTCCAGGCGTTGAGAGACTCATCCCCTCACCGGAGTCGTTCAGAAGTGACTTGTTTCATCATCGCCGCAGATTATATCCTCGAGGATATTTTCCTGAATTTCATCTCTGCCGTGTGGTTCCATAGTTTCTGCAAAATAGGAAAGTTATTTTCGGAGCCGTGTCGTTCAGAAAACTTGTAGTAATAATATGAAGCCTAAAATCATAAATAAATAATTATTTATACAAATATGAAGCCTAAAATCATAAATAAATATGAAGCCTAAGCATAGGGAACGTGGTTTTACATCTGAAGCCTCATATGTCAAAGCCATTAAATCATTCCAAATCAGCCAAGAAGACAACATTATTTCTTTCGGCTCATAAAAAACAGCAAAATCAGCTACCACTAAATCATTCCAAATTGACTTAGCAAATTTTTCTAATAACATTTGTAACACTAAATTTCCTAACACTAAATTTCTAACACTAAATTTCTAACACTAAATTACCTACCACTAAATTTCCTACACTACAAAAACAACATAAAAATGTACCTAAACTACACACCTAATTTATACTACTAACTAATTTAAATTACTAACTAATTTAAACTACTAACTAATTTAAATTACTAACTAAAACTAACTAACTATGGAGTAACAAATAGTTCTTAACAACAATATTGCAACTAATTATGGAGTATTAATTTTGATTTCTAACTTTGCTAACACAATGATCAAATAACATTGCTTTGCTAAATTTCCAAACTTTGTTAAAGAAATTAACTTTGCTAAATTTGCTAACTCTTCTAAATTTACTACACTAATTAGTAATTTTTAAACTAACTAACTAAATCTAAAACTAACTAACTAAAATTACTAATGCACTAACTAACAAAAATTACTAACTAATAATTTAAATTACTAACTTACTAACTAAAAATAAACTAACTAACTAAATTAAAGAACTAACTTTGGTATTTTTTAAATAACATTAACAATAACAATTTGCATTTTCCTAAACCCTAACCCTAACTTTGGCAGAGGAAGATTAATTCGTATATACACTAGCTATTTTTTTCTAAAACTAACTAACTAAATATTTCTAAAATTAATGCACTAACTAACTAAATATTTTTTCTAAAACTAACGAACTAAATATTTTCCTAACCTAATGCACTAACTAACCTACACTAACTAATGCACTACGGGGGAGGAGAGGTAGCCTGGCGCGGTGGGGAGGAGAGGTAGCCCGGCGCGGTGGGGGGAGGGGGGAGGAGGCCGGTAGCCCCGGCTCACCTTGAGGACGGCGACGGTGACGGGGAAGAAGGACGGCGACAATCGACGACGGGGGAGGAGGCCGGAGGAGCTCGAGCGGCGGCGGACCGAGGAGGGCCGGGCTCGCGTGGCGGAGGAGGTCCGTGGAGGCCGGCGGAGGAGCGGCCAGAGAAGCGGGCGGCGGAGGACGGCACGGAGCGGGCGCCGGAGGAGCAAACGACGGAGAGCGGCGGCGCGGAAATTCGACAGCCTGACGGCAGGGATGTGGATTCTGAGCGCTCCGGTCCTTAGTCGCAAATGAGGATTTGGGAGAGAAGAACAGAGCGCGGGCAGTTAAACAAAGGACCTTTCGTCCCGGTTGGTGCCACCAACCGGGACCAAAGGGTCTTTAGGTCTGGTTGGTGGCACCAACCGGGACCAAAGGCCTAACCTTTCGTCCCGGTTGGTGGCACCAACCGGGACGAAAGGTCCGGCACCGAAAAGGCGCGCGAAAATACCCTTTGGTCCCGGTTCGTGGCATGAACCGGGACCAATGCCCTGAAAATTCAATTTTATTTCAAACTTTTCAGTTCTGAATGTTGTTCCCGCCTTTTTTATTCTTATTAAGGTGTTTGAATATGAATTTCAAATGGTTTCGAATTTGAAAAGACTTTCAACATGAAAAGTGTTTAAATTTGAATAAATAATTCAAAACCATTTTCTGTTTTCTATAATAATT
Source organism: Puccinellia tenuiflora (assembly GCA_012064385.1). Lineage (NCBI taxonomy): Eukaryota > Viridiplantae > Streptophyta > Magnoliopsida > Poales > Poaceae > Puccinellia > Puccinellia tenuiflora. Next base: position 875,549 of record QRDG01001188.1, read on the forward strand.
ATTCTATCTATACAAACTATTAACCATTTTGTCATTTTTTTAAGATTAGAGGTGAATTCATTTAAGTAAATTTTTTGGAATGTGAACTTAATTAATTCATTGAACTTATAAATTCAATATCTTTTGATTTGTTTATCAGAAAAATGCAAATAATATATCAAATTGTTGATAAAAATGTAATCTATCTATTTATTTAATTTATATCTATTGAATTAATTTATATCTATTGAATTAATTCATATCTATTGATTTAATTCATATGTCACTAAACAGTACATAATGGCAACAGTGGATCCTTCAGGTAATCGACCGGATACGGTACAGAATGACAACAGTGGATCCCAAATATTTTGCATACATATGCATGAATATCACATACATATCCGGAAGTCGATAGTTTAGGTCGCAAGTTTTCAAAAGCAAGTAGTAACCTAAACTATGATCACATAAAAGAGAACTGGAATGGTGATCACATACTCTGAAACTAACTTCGACGGTGTATTTGATACGGTACAGAATGACAACAGTGGATCAGTTGTCCTAACAATCTTAGTCATACTCCTGCCTAGGCCTATAATACTCGTACTCGTAGTCGCCGTCATCGTCGTCGTCGCTGTCATCGTACTCATACGGCGCTCGTGGCTCGAACCTCGACGGGTGAGCACCCCCGGACTGCATGTTAGGGTAGCGTAGGCGGGGGTTATCGCCAGCCATGATGTAGTTCATAACGCCCTGGAGAGTCCGGCCAGCCCACCACAGCTGACGGCCGGCCTCGTGAAGTCCGAAGGAGGAGGGCCATCCCCCTCGTACCTGGCGAGCGCCCTCTCACGCCGATTGATGAAGAAGGCTTCCCAAGTCGGGCGGTAGTCGGGATGCCAGCCCGAATCCATCCGCTGCTCTGGTGTGAGCTCGAGGTAGTAGTGGTTCGTGATGGCCGCCCGGCGCGCCACACCTTGAGGGACAGGAGGGACCGGCACGCCTCCGGCGCTCAGCCTCCAGCCGGCGGGGACGCGGTAGCCGGGCGGGCAGGGGTAGTTCGAGGCGGAAAGCTCCTCCGCCTGACGGTAGGTTAGTACGGTGGAAGCCATGGAAGAGTGATGAGGTTGCAGATATGAGTTTAGATGTGATATATATAGTGAGAAATTGCGGGAAGACGAAGGCGGAAAGCGGTGGAAGAAGCACACGGATCGTGTGTTTCCTTCGAGCGCTTGTGAGCCGTTGGATCAGAGTTATGTTTCTTTCGAGTGCTTGTGAGCTGTTGGATCGTGTGCACACGGATCGTGTGTTTCTTTCAAGCGCTTGTGAGCTGTTGGATCAGGGGTGTGTTTCTTTAGAGCGCTTGTGAGCCGTTGGATCAGAAGCACACGGATCGTGTGTTTCTTTCAAGCGCTTGTGAGCTGTTGGATCAGGGCCTTTGGTCCCGGTTCGTGTTACCAACCGGGACTAAAGAAGCACACGGATCGTGTGTTTCTTTCAAGTGCTTGTGAGCCGTTGGATCAGGGGTGTGTTTCTTTAGAGCGCTTGTGAGCCGTTGGATCAGAAACACACGGATCGTGTGTTTCTTTCAAGCACTTGTGAGCTATTGGATCAGGGCCTTTGGTCCCGGTTCGTGTTACCAACCGGGACTAAAGAAGCACACGGATCGTGTGTTTCTTTCAAGCGCTTGTGAGCCGTTGGATCAGGGGTGTGTTTCTTTAGAGCGCTTGTGAGCCGTTGGATCAGAAGCACACGGATCGTGTGTTTCCTTCGAGCGCTTGTGAGCTGTTGGATCAGGGCCTTTGGTCCCGGTTCGTGTTACCAACCGGGACTAAAGAAGCACACGGATCGTGTGTTTCTTTCAAACGCTTGTGAGCCGTTGGATCAGGGGTGTGTTTCTTTAGAGCGCTTGTGAGCCGTTGGATCAGAAGCACACGCCTATAAATAGCGACGTCCCTGCAGCGAAACGGCACACAACGAGCGTCTACCTTTTCCACCGAACCCAATGGTTGGATTTAGCCTACCCGCTGGCATGTTCCCTAACACAAGCCCTCGGGTAGGTTGAATCCAACCACTGGATTAGGGTGACACAATGATGAATTGCCGAGAAGGTGGGAGTGGTGGTGGTGGAAGTGGTAGCCATGCCCCTCGGTCGGATCCAAGCAGCTCCAAGGCTCTCTGATGATCTACAACATTCCCAACACTTTTTGGGACGGTCGTTAGATCATCAGAGATGTTTTGGGGCTGTTTGGATTGAAGGTCGATTTGCTGCTCACGACGACGCGAGACGGATGCGCAAGCTTCCGGATGGGCAAAACCAGTGTTGGATCAGCCACATGACCCTATATGCAAATCATTCGGATTCCCGTCATACAGCCCAACGGTGCATTTGATATGCAGGCACTCACGAGCCACCGTTGGGCTGTATGACGGGGAAACCGTGTGGATTTGATAAAAGGTTTAATACATTAATTATTAAAGGGCTTGTGAGCCGTTGGATCAGAGTGTGTTTCTTTCGAGTCCTTGTGAAGCTGTTGGATCTCAAGCAGAAGATAAGGCACACATATCAACGCTCCTTTTTTTCCCGGTTCCAGCTACCAACCGGGACTAAAGATGAAGATTTCCCCTGATCTTTTAGCTATAAATACCAACCGGGACTAAAGACCGAATACAAATTACATAAAAGGTTTAATGCATTTGGGAACACTCGATCATACATATATTAATTGTGTAATGCATTTGACAACACTCATACATAAAAAGTTTTTGAGAACACTCATGCATTTGACATGATCTCTATGATCGCTTCTTCGGCCGTAACCATGGAGTTTCTTCATTATGTAACGGGATGCTTGGGTCAGTTTTCACTGTGAATGGCGGAATTTCATCAAACTTATTATAGTCTGCTGACATGTCTGTCTTGTCCTCGACTCCCACGATGTTTCTTTTTCCTGAAAGAACTATGTGACGCTTTGGATCATCGTGTGCTGTATTTCTTTCCTTATCTTTTCTTTTTTTCGGTCTGGAGCTCATGTCCTTCACATAGAAAACCTGAGCCACATCATTGGCTAGGACGAATGGTTCGTCTCTGTACGCAAGATTCTTGAGATCCACTGTTGTCATTCCGTACAGCTGGTCTACCTTTACCCCTTCTCCATTCATGTTGACCCAACTGCACCGAAACAAAGGGACCTTAAAAGTAGGCCCATAGTCAAGTTCCCATATCTCCTCTATGTAACCATAGTATATGTCCTTTTGTCCATTCTCGTCTGTTGCATCAAAGCGAACACCACTGTTTTGGTTGGTACTCTTTTTATCTTGGGCAATCGTGTAAAATGTATTCCCATTTATCTCGTACCCTTGGAAAGTCAATACAGTCGAAGATGGTGACGTGGCCAATAAGTAGATTTGATCTCCAACATCGGTGTCATTCATGAGATGTAATCGCAACCAACTGCCGAAAGTCTCCATGTGTTTTTGTTTAATCCAGGAGTCAGGCTTCCCTGGGTTTTTCGAGCGTACACTATTCTTGTGTACCTCGATATACGGAGCCACGAAGGTGGAACTTTGTAGAACTGTGTAGTGTGTTTGAGTGAAAGAATGCCCGTCCCTACATATCATTGCTTTCTTTCCTAGCGTGCCTTTTCCACTAAGTCTCCCCTCATGCCGCGATTCAGGAAGACCAATCGACTTAATGTCAGGAATAAAGTCAACACAAAACTCAATGACCTCCTCTGTTCCATAGCCTTTGGAGATGCTTCCTTCTGGCCTAGCACGGTTATGAACATATTTCTTCAAGACTCCCATGAACCTCTCGAAAGGGAACATATTGTGTAGAAATACAGGACCGAGAATTGCAATCTCGTCGACTAGGTGAACCAGGAGATGCATCATAATATTGAAAAATGATGGGGGGAACACCAACTCAAAACTAACAAGACATTGGGCCACATCCTTCTGTAACCTTGTCAGACTTTCTGGATCGATTACCTTCTGAGATATTGCATTGAGAAATGCACATAACTTCACAATGGGTACTCGAACATTTTCCGATAGAAACCCCCTCAATGCAATCGGAAGCAACTACGTCATAATCACGTGGCAATCATGAGACTTCAGGTTTTGGAATTTTTTATCTGCCATATTTATTATTCCCTTTATATTTGACGAGAAGCCAGCCGGGACCTTGATACTGCTCAGGCGCTCAAAAAATATTTCCTTCTCTGCTTTCGTAAGAGCGTAGCTACTTAAGTAATGACGCCCTTTATCTGTATGCTTGTTGTTTGGGTCTTTCATACGCTGCTGGTCCTCCCTTGCTTCCGGTGTATCTTTTGTCTTCCCATACACGCCGAGGAAGCCTAGCAGGTTTACGCAAATATTCTTTGTCACGTGCATCACGTCGATTGAAGACCGGAGCTCTAGGACTTTCCAATAGGGTAGCTCCCAAAATATAGATTTCTTCTTCCACATGGGCGCGTGTCCGGTAGCGACGTCTTTCGGAACAGAATGACCGCCAGGACCCTTTCCAAAGATTACTTCTATGTCCTTGACCATACCAAATATAACATCACCATCAGGGAGCTTAGGCTTCTTCCGGTGATCTGCCTCACCATTGAAATGCTTGCCTTTCTTTCTTACGGGGTGACTGCCTGGAAGAAATTGACGACACCCCAGGTACACGACCTTTTTACATTTTTCCAAATATGTACCTTTAGTCTTATCTAAACAGTGCGTGCATGCGTTGTATCCCTTGTTTGACTGTCCTGAAATGTTACTAAGAGCAAGCTAATCATTGATGGTTACGAACAGCAACGCTCGTAGGTCAAATTCCATCTGTTTGTGCTCATCCCACACACGTACACCTGGTATGGCCCACAACTGTAAAAGTTCATCAACTAATGGCCTTAGGTACACATCAATGTCGTTGCCGGGTTGCTTCGGGCCTTGGATGAGAACTGGCATCATAATGAACTTCCGCTTCATGCACAACCAAGGAGGAAGGTTGTAGATACATAGAGTCACGGGCCAGGTGCTGTGACTGCAGCTCTGCTCCACAAAAGGATTCATGCCGTCTGTACTTAGACCAAACCATAAGTTCCTTGCTTCACCTGCAAAGTCCGGGAACTCTCTCTCGATTTTTCTCCATTGAGACCCATCGGCGGGGTGTCTCAACTTCCCGTCTTTCTTACGCTCTTCTTTGTGCCATCGCAACAACATGGCATGCTCTTTGTTTCTGAACAGACGTTTCAACCGTGATATTATAGGAGCATACCACATAACCTTAGCAGGAATCTTCTTCCTGACGGGCTCGTCATCGCCCTCAACATCACCAGGATCATCTTGTCTGATCTTGTATCGCAGTGCATTGCATACCGGACATGCATCCAAATTCTCATACTCCTCACCGCGGTAAAGGATGCAGTCATTGATGCATGCATGTATCTTCTGCACATCTAATCCTAGAGGGCAGATAGCCTTCTTTGCTTCGTACGTAGTCTCGGGCAGTTCGTTATCCTTTGGAAGCTTCGGCTTCATTATTTTCAGTAACTTTTCAAATCCCTTGTCAGATAAACCAGTCTCTGCCTTCCATTTCAGCAATTCCAGTATGGTACCGAGCTTTGTGCTGCCATCTTCGCAATTTGGGTACAACAACTTTTTGTGATCCTCTAGCATGGCCTCCAACTTCAGCTTCTCCTTTTCTGTATCGCATTCTCGTTGTACATCGGAAATGACCCGACCAAGACGATCAGCATGCTCATCTGGCGTCCGTTGTTCTTCACCACCTTCTTATTCATTGTCTTCCATCGCAGTATCACCGTATTCTTCAGAGAACATACGATAGTTCTCATCATCATTTTCTTCTTCATCGTCTTCCATCATAACCCCTCTTTCTCCGTGCTTGGTCCAACAATTATAGCTGGGCATGAAACCTCTCCGAAGCAGGTGGCCTTGAATGGTTCTCGACGAAGAGTGCTCCTTAACGTTCCGACAGTCCACACATGGACAAGGTATAAAACCATCATATTTGTTTGCCTCAGCCACATGGATAAATTTATGCAGGCCTGTAATAAAATCAGAACTGCGTCTGTCGCCGTACATCCATCGCTGCCGTTCATCCATCTGCATATCATATAATTAAGTTTATCAAATACAATTAGAATAACATATTGAATACTGAAATGACCACCGTACATCGACACATGCAATATTTCTGTATCAATTATAGATGAGAAGGATAAAGTTGCTAACCTCGGTCGAGGATATCATTTTGTGTGAACTTAAGTGTGGCTCGGGCATTTCATCGAACACATCTTGTGCGTGGCAAAGCAAATAAAAACTAGCACCCACTTCCCACCAATCCGAGCAAAAAAATAACAGAGTAGAGAAGAAGACGGGGGTGGGGTTACGTTATATAGGCAGGGGAGGGGCATTCGTCCCGGTTCGTGGCACGAACCGGGACCAAAGCTCGGGCATTCGTCCCGGTTCGTGGCACCAACCGGGACCAAAGCCTCCGCGAAGCTTTGGTCCCGGTTCGTGCCACGAACCGGGACGAATGCCCCCAACCGAACCGGGACCAATGCTCCACGGGCCCCTGGCAGCTCGAACCGGGACCAATGCCAGGCATTGGTCCCGGTTTATCAGTCTACCGGGCCGAATGCAAATTCGGCAGCGTCCGAAAGGGTGTTTTTCTACTAGTGATGACGCGTTGTCTCCCCACATCAGCACCGCACATGAGCTTCCCTGTCACGGTCCGCGCTCCATGGCCCCCTCACAGCCTAGACGCTACCCGCAGAAGCAGCTCCCTCCTCCCCTGAAGGTCTTCAACCAGTGTGGCGTCCTTGCCGGCGTAGCCGCAGCGAGGATGCACGGTTGTGCAGGGCGTTTGTGTACGATGCTGGTGGGAGGCCGCAGTGGAGGGAGGAGCACGACGCGAGCTCGTCTTCGTCGGGCGCTGCGTTGAGCTCCTGCTACAGTTCGGAGTTCCCGCTTCGTCACGGATGTCCCCATCTATTTCCTGTGTGCTCCGTTGAGCTGCCGGCGCGGGAGCTCTGTACTGAAAGCAGGTACTAGTAGTACAGTATACTACGTAGTAGTCTAGTACTTTTATCATGGCAAAAAAAAGTAGCTGCACGAACTAGAGCAACCATGGCTCATTTCAATTTATTTTTTCCAATGGTGGCTCTTCTCTATCGATCACTAAGGAGGACCATGAGAGAAGAAAGCAAGTACCTGCACCCCAAGTGGTGTGCCTGCACCCAGTGATGGCGTATAGTTTCCTGCTTTTTTGCCTACTATTGTATATTTGTCTACTAAAGTTGCTTCGTATTGTACTAAAATTGTCTTTAGTTGTTTCGAAAATTTAGTTGTTACGAAGTTGCTTATTGTTGTTGTAAAGTTGTCTCAACGCACACAAAAGTTGCTTCGCCTCGCATCAAAGTTGCTTTTAGTTGTCACTGAGTTGCTTACCTCTATTGAGAAGTTGCATTATCGCACAACAAAGTTGTTTACTGTTTTCGTGAAGTTGTCTCAACGCACACCAAAATCGCTTCGCCTCATATAAAAAATGCTTTTAGTTGTTTTAGAGTTGCTTTACTCGTTGATTTTCCTAAGTTGTTGTGAAGTGTCTCATCACACACTAAAGTTGCTTCGTAGCATATGAAAGTTGTTTTTACTTGTTGTGGAGTTGCTTACTGTTATTGTGCGTGACAAAATTTGTGTTGTAGCATATCAAAGTTGCTTTTAGTTGTTCTAGAATTGCTTACTGTTGTCATGAAGTTGTCACATCAAACACCAAAATTGGTTTTACCGTTGTTGTGAAGTTGCATCATCGTACACAAAATTTGCTTGGTAGCGTACCAAAATTGCTTTTATTTTTTGTCAATTTGCTTACCGTTGTTGTGAAGTTGATTTGCGACCCATTACAACAACTTTTTTGAAAAACACGTAATACATAACTGACCATTGTTTTGTGAAGTTGCTCAATGTTATTATAAAATTTTCTACCGCGGTTCCTAATCTAGTTTCTTCGCCGCAGACAAAGTTGCTTCGTAGTGCATCAAAATTGCTTAGCCCGTGAACAAAAGTTGCTTCAAATTTTTTTTTTGCCGAAGTATATACAAATGAGATCTAGTTTTAAAGATTTCATCGCGAGGATTTCAAAATGGAAAACGGATTTTAATTCCGACCCTCGGTTTAAAAGTTATAGCTTTTTGAAAACTAAACGTTGGACAATTAATGTGTAACAGACAAAAAGCTAATCAAGTGTGTGGACAAACTCTTTCTAAAAAGTGGGCATTGCGCCCAACCTTCTGGCGCCTGGGCGCTGTCTAGACGCACCCATAACTCTGATATTGTTTTCTATGTTTTATTATTGATAGTTTGCCAAGATGTGAACATTGCTAATTTTTGTTGACATGAATCTGTTATGCCCTTTATTTTTACTTGATCGCGCAGAGCAACATCTTTGATGCTTACTAACTCCTACCTTTGTTCTTGCAGACCTGAAGTATCCCTGATGCTATACTTGTGTGTTGAAGCACATCAAACCCGGTCGCCATACCAGATTCATGTTATTTGTGATGATGTGCCACGATACGAGATTCATGTTATTTGTGATGATGTAAATTTTCTGTTTTTATTTTTCTGTGCTGTATAAGGTAAGTATAACAGTTTTTCTTTGCTGTATATTAGGCTTGGGATGTAAAGATATTTATTGCCGAAATGAATGTGATTATTTGAAATATGACATTTTCTAATTTAAATTCATACGAATGTAATTTGAATTACTGTCTATTGTGATTTGAATTTGGCCTTGCTGTTTGCAACTGGGCTAGTGAGGCCTTGGGTCCAAATGTTATTGATGGAAAAAACATTTTCACCAAATAGTTGGGCTGTAACAAGGCCTCAGCCCAACTGGAAAAAAGAGAAATAGACCAGAATGGCCCTTAAATAAAATCGTTGAAATCACAAGAAATTGGAGAAAAAAACATAAATGGGCCATAATATTGGGCTTAGTCCGTGTAGTGGAGCATTATGGACTGGGCTGATTCAGATACTTTCTAGTTTGGTCATAATTTTGCCACGTAGGATTGACCACGTAGGATCTGATGTGGCAAGGTCAGACAACTAATGACCAAAAAAATTAGTCATAAAATGTTATGACCCTCTGATTTGGTCATAGATGGCTATGACTATTTCATAAAAAAGGTCATGATCGACCTTTTTAGTCGCTCGGTATGTGACCATCGGTTTTTGGTCACAAAGGGGTCATGAATGGAACTTTGTGACCTTCTAGTGACCAAAATGGAGGGTCACCAGTCAGCATATTTCTTGTACGAGAATGCTAGCTAGCTTTCGTGTCAGGAGTGGTGAGTAATGTTGGTTGTGATGTTGTAGCTAGGAAAAGTTGTTTACCCGTGTTGAACGGCAATCAAGCTTACTCCTCGCTCTAATGGTCCTTGTTTTTCATGTGTTTGGTTATTGAGTGTAGTGGATGATTCAATCACCATTGAGTCCTCCGACGAGTCCGTTCGCTCGTATTCCCCTCCTGCCTCCACCAGAGACAGAAAAGAGCAGAGCTGTTAATGACATGTTAATGCCTGATAATCAATTTCTATTAAATATGAATTTAATCACGTTCCATTCCAACTAGATCAAATCCTTCCAACCAAACAAATACTGAAAGCTTCAACATGTGGACCATCCGATCTCTAAAATATGGGCCATCCCATTCCATTCACATTGATTCCATCGACCAAACACACGCTAAGTTCTCAACCAAGGGCGCCTACTCGGCTCTCTCTTCGCAACTTAGAGACGAGAAACTTGACTCAATCTGGCACGCCTTTGTACCACAAAAATATCTAATACATCTTATAATTCGGAACGGAGTGAGTACCATGTGTATATGGTTACAATATATGTACCTGAATTAGTATAGTCCCCTTTTCTCGCAGTTCACTGACTCATTTCAGTATCGTTTTCTCGTACTTCGCCATTCATTTCAACACTTTTCTCGCACACCGACTTTTAGCAAAAATGATACAAAAATATAAGAGAGGAATTAGCTAGCTCGAGACCAGAAGAATCAAAGCATGTAGCATGGTTTTCTACAAACTGACGAACTGATAATGAATATCATGCTGATCCATCATGGTGGCATTACATGGTTTTGTATAATCCTAGTGTAGCATCCGAGCTTCTGCAGTGTATGCAACAAAGAGACATTTAAATACCAGAAATTCGGCAACCATCCAAGAACGACCAAATTTTTGGCCATGACCTAAATATTGGAAGTGTGAGCTTTGGCCACCATCCAAACATGCCAAATATCTCTAGCCTTAGTTGTATGGTGATGTTATAAAGAAATTGTAAAGATAAACAAGTGCACTCATGATTGCAATAAGAGGGAGAAATAGTTTGTATTTCTTCTTTAGGTTGTTCCTACAAATTGTGGGATGTGTCTGCTCGACTATTTCAATCTATTTTACCTCAGTGAGTAATATTGCAAAATCCATCTAGATCTTTCGTTTTGAAAAAAAAAGAGGTAACTGAATACATTGGCTTGTAAATTTTGAACGGTCATGACTTATATGGACCAAACCTAAAATAAAAGGCATCGTGTGCCCTTAATGTGTATAAAACTGGAGTTGGTCATTGTCTATGAAACCTATCGTAGAAGAATATCTAAGGAAGTTGATCCGAGATCAATTTGTTTACCAACCGCATGTTTCATGACCAACTATTTATTTATGTCTATATATATATATACACCACCGTCGAACGGATGTGTGCTTCATACGTCATTGTATTTCACACCCCAAACTAGTTCTCTTCTACACCAGAATGCAAAGAATAAAGAAAGAGAGAGAGAGTGATGCTAGGCTGAGAATAGGAGACTACGGGAATGGAACACTCAGAGTTGAGGGACAACCCGGTACCTTCAGTTTTTGGAGATCTGGCGGGCTATACTATTTCACTCTTCGAAAACATATAGAAAGTCGTTCATTTAGGCAGCAAGGCTGTCTCAGCACTAGAGCTATATCATGTCTGCTTTCAGTCATTTATATATGGTCATTCTCTCGGGATTCAACTCAGCGATCAATGTAGATAACTCTGTTGGATAGTGAGATTTTTTGTTAATAAAATAGCTGCTGGGTTGATGCAAACACACATAGACACACCTTAAAATCACACGTAGCCGGCCGCGCCACGGAAAGGGAGAGCGAGCGGGTGGTGAGTGTAGTGGATGGCACGCCTTGTCGAGGTCCGCGTACTTGTGTTGGGACCCTAATCTTGACACACACACCTGATCTAGGGCCGCGTCCTTGTGTTAAGACCATTTCGGCACCCTCACAACCTTCACCGTTATGCATGTCTTTTGTAGATGCTGCACATTCACCACCCTAGTCCCTGTTCAAGTGAAAATTGCTCAGAGCATCTTCAACAGAGGCTCTATATTTCAGACGCCAAAAAATACAGCACGCATACTACACCAGTTCACCGGATGCTGTAAAATAGGGGATAGAGCACTACTAACATTTTTTCAACATATATACAACATCCCTGACTTCTATAAAAAAAGACCCTAACTTTTACAAATAGGTCCCTAACAAAACTGAAAAAACAATGAGACCCCAGTCGTTCGTGGAGCTAGCTAGCTGCTGTGTGCAACACACCACAGCGGTGAGGTTCGTGGTGGAGAAGGGGATATCGGAGGAGGCGGAGGGCGCGGCCGGGGAGGAGTGGGGTTTGGCTCCGGTGGAGCCGCCCACTGATGACCCACAAGTATAGAGGATCTATCGTAATCCTTTCAATAAGTAAGAGTGTCGAACCCAACGAGGAGCAGAAGGTGTTGACAAGTGGATTTCAGCAAGGTTTCACTGCAAGCACTAAAAGAGAAATATTTTTGGAGTTTTGATATAAAGAACAAATAAAGAACAAGTAAATAAAAGAGTGCTACAATAATTGCAGCAAATAGCCCAATCCTTTTAAGCTCAAAGGGCAGGCCGGTTGTGTTACTTATGATGATTAAAATGTTCTCGAGGACACATGGGAGTTTCTGCCTAGCCAGTTTCATTGCACGTCGATAATTAATCCTCAACGTTTTGATAAAGTGCTGTATGAGTGGACCTATGCTAATTCACCGCCCTTACTTAGACAAATACATACTTGTGATTAAACCCCTTGCAAGCATCTGCAACTATAAGAAAGTAATTAAGACAAAAACCTAACCACAGCCTTAAACTCCGAGATCCTACACTCTCTAGTGTACTAGTTCACAAATTGGGGTTTAGGTTTCTGTCACTCCTGCAACCCTGCCATAAGCAAACTAAATACACCATGCATTCCCCTAGGCCCTTTGAAAGGTGAAGTATCATGTAGTCGACGTTCACATGATACAACTAGAGGAATAACACCACAACATAAACCAAACCATTAAATATTACTCAACATTATGCAATTACTAGCAACTAGGCTTTCCGCATGTTCTTAAGAACCAAACGAACTACTCACAAGAGATCATATAGATCATGATCAGAGGTGATATGCGATTCCCCCCCACCTCCGAGAGGGAAATTCCCCGACAGATTTCTCCCTGCCGAAACTGTTCTTCTCTCTGTCTGGTTTCCGCCTCGTGGAGGCGGCGGAAAAATTGCTCTTCGATACCCCCGATGTTTTTAAGTCAATGGACAGTAATACGCCGAAGGGGAGCCGGAGAGGGGCCACAAGGACCAGGGGCGGGCCCGACCGTGCCTCTAGGTGGGCCCGTGGCAGGGGGTCGCCCCTGCCCCCTGTTGCTCGCCTCTTCGCCCCCTTTTGGCTCCGTGACTTATTTCTCGAAATATTATGCTCAGAATTTTCCTGAAATTTTTGGGGCTTCCGAAGTCAGGTATCTTGACAGGTAATTTTCCAGCTGATTCCGGGCTCCGGCAAATGCATCTCCAATAATTGCCAAACATGCAAAATGAGATAAAATAACATAAGTATTGCATCATATGATGAATATATCAATGAATAAAGATAAATTATGATGTAAAATAGTGATGCAAAATGGACGTATCAACTCCCCGAAGCTTAGACTCCGCTTGTCCCCAAGCGAAAACTGAACTCGGTAAACATGACCACAGGTTTATAGAGTGAAGTGTCGATAAATAGAGAATACGAACATGAAGCATCAGTATTTGTTCACCAAACACAAATACATTTTAAATAGAAACCACTCTCTCATAAGGCTTCTCAAAGACAAGTAATGTCTACAACATGTCAAGGTGAAATAAGACACAAACTTATTAAGCAATGACAAACTGAGACTCTGCTTAAGAAATAATTATACTTATCAGCCCATTTTTCAAGAATGATTCATTTAAATGCTTCAACCATCAAGTCATCCTCCCACGAGTTGCAAATCGTCAAAGTTGTATCCTTATAACAAAAGAGTTAGAACTGACATAAGAAAAATGAACAACTATCATGAGACATAAAAGACATAATGTAGATATCATAATTGCTTAACATCATAATTCAACACTGTGGGTTTGCTTGTAGAAGATAGAGGAAGTGGGTAAACTGACTCAACAATAAATAAAAGAGAGACCCTTCACAGAGGGGGCAGGGATTAGTCATGTGCTAGAGCTTTTTAGGTTTTAAAACAGAAGCAAAACAATTTTGAGGAGTGCATGCTTTCGTCAACGACTTCACAACAGAGAAGCTATCTAGTCCCCCGTAACAAGCAAGACTTTTAGACTTGTGAGAGCAGCTGGTTTTTAGAAGAGCGAGTACGCTCCTCTTTCTCCTTGGTTTCTCCACTGTCCAATGTTTGAGCTGATTTCTCAGATTTGCATTGCGCGGAGGAGAATGGCGAGTTATATTTATATTTTGCTTAAGCTGCCTCGGGTTGATTCAAGTGAAGACGTAATCCATCGACACCAGATGAAAGGGGGGAAATGACCTTGCTCGTCACAAGTTATATCTAGCTCTCCACTGCTCCCTCATGAGCTTAAAAATAGAGGCACAAAGAAAGGAGTATTTTTAATATTTAAATGTAGCACATGACAAATTTACCTGGAATGACAAGAAATACCATGCATAGGTAAATTGGCTAAGAGGTTGGATGCACGAATGGACAGTATACTCGGTACAGGGCTTTAGGCTAGAAAGGCTTTATAGCAAACATACAGTGTTGAGAGATGTAAACCAACTGTGCTATCAAAAACAATATGCCAAACATGCAACATAAAGCTTATCATCACTGTTAGAAATAAATCTAATACAAAGGTGTATGAGCTAGAGGGTTCACAAGCATGTAAGACATACAGGATAGTGTATTTGCAATTAAATTCTTCTTCTCTACTCAAGCACCAAAGTAATTATTGCAATTTCAACAAAGCCATGCTTATCGATACTGAATAAACTTCTACTCATGCACCTAATGTCAAATCATCACTTACCACAAGACCAGCATATGAGAGAGATTGCCATAATAAAATATAAAGTGCAGAAGAATAAAAGATACTTCTAATTTATATTCCATTATAGAAAACCACACACCAATGGATACAAAGAACTCACAAGGAGTGACAAGAAACATTGCAAAACCATACTACAAGATAACTTCTCTCATGATACGACTCACATGACTACGAAAAATAAAAGATAGAAGATAAAGATATCGGGGCACTCCCCCAAGCTTGAAACAAGCCAAGAGAGTGTTGTTACCCATGATGCTTGAATTTATGAGGAAGACTTCCTACTTCATCACTTGTCGCCAAACTTCCACGGGAGGTGCTTCCCGTCAACGAAAGACGAACGAGTCTCTTCGGACCTGAAACTTGCAGCAGAGCTTATACGCTTAAATCTAAGTTCATACTCACACATCTGATTGTGGAGATCGTAGATTTGTGCTTGCAGATTAGCAGTCTCAGTCTCCAATAGAGAGATCTTCTCCATTAATTCATTAGTTTCTTGCTTGTGAAGAGTGATAAGTTCAGCAATGATGCAGTGATTGACGCTCACTCCACCCTCAATCATCTCCTTGTACTTGGAAACCTCCTGCTCAACCTCAACCTTGTCTTCATGTCTCCTTCCTTCTTGGGGCCTTGAAGATCATGTTTATGAAGCACACCATCATTGAGCTGGAGGACTGAAGGATGCATCTTGACCTCAGCTAGGTAGGGGTTGATGACGTTCTTGAAGAAATCATCATTGAAAGAGCTTGGAGAAACCATGACGACTAGGGTTTGAGCGAAAGCAATCTGTCAGAAAAGACTCGAAACGAAAACACGACGAAATCACAGGATACGCTTCTCGAAAAATTTGGGGAAATATATAGCGAAATTTTTGCAATAAAAGGAAATCAACGAGACTAGGCGGAGTCGGAGGCGGCGTCCAGAGGGCCAGGGGCGGGTCCCACCCGCGGCCAGAGGGGGTGCCGTGGCCGAGGGGCGCCCCTGCCTCCTGGACTCCATCTCGTACTCCGCTCGGTCTCCGAATTTTCGTAATTTTCTAAAAATAAATAATATAAATTTTCTGGAATTTTCCGAGTCACTTTCCTTACCTAAACAGTTACCTATTTGTTTGTTGATTCTAGAGTCTTCCGGTATTTAGTCTCGATAAGTTCTTCCGGAGAGACCACTTGAATAACATGGGCATCCTTTTCCAAGGGATTACCGGAGATGTAGTGCTTGAGTTGCTGACCAGTCACCACTTGAGGTTTGTCTCCGTCAAGATTATTAATCTTTATAGCTCCGGAACGATAAACTTCCTCAATGATGAATGGTCCCTCCCATTTAATAGCAATTTTCCTGCAAAAAAATCTGAGACGAGACCTATACAAAAGCACTTTATCACCAACATTAAATTCTCTTTTCAAAATTCTCTTATCATGCCATCTCTTTACTTTTTCCTTAAACAAATGAGCATTCTCATAACCCTCATTTCTCCACTCATCCAAAGATTTCAATTTAAGCAACCTAGTTTTACCGGCAAGAATAGGATCAGAATTAAGTTGTCTAACAGCCCAAAAAGGTTTATGTTCTAATTCAAGAGGCAAATGACATGCCTTCCTATAAACCATTTTATAAGGAGACATACCCATAGGATTTTTATAAGCAGTTCTATAGGCCCATAAAGCATCATTAAGTTTTTTAGACCAATTTTTCCTAAACTTGTTAACAGTCTTTTGCAAGATCAGTTTAAATTCTCTATTAGTTAATTCAGCCTGCCCACTAGTCTGAGGATGATACGGAGAGGAGACTCTGTGATTAATATCGTACTTAGCTAAAACCTTTCTAAAAGCTCCATGAATAAAATAAGATCCTCCGTCAGTCATAAGATATCTAGGCACACCAAACCTAGGAAAATAACTTCTTAGGCATTTTTAGGGAGGTCTTATGATCAGCACTTTTAGTTGGTATAGCTTCCATCCACTTAGTAACATAATCTACAACAACAAGAATGTGAGTATTACCATGGGAAGTGGAAAAAGGACCCATAATGTTAAATCCCCAACAATCAAAAGGTTCAATAACAAGAGAATAATTCATAGGAATTTCATTACGTCTACTAATGTTACCAACCCTTTGACACTCATCACAAGATGAAACACACTTTTTAGCATCCTTAAATAAAGTAGGCCAATAAAAACCTGATTGAAAAATCTTATGTGTAGTCCTTTCACCTGCGTGATGTCCTCCATAATCACTATTGTGGCACTTCCTCAATACTTCCTCCCGTTCATGCTCAGGAATACATCTTCTTAAAATTCCATCAGCCCCCTCCTTGTATAAATGTGGGTCATCCCAAAAGTAATGCCTCAAGTCATAGAAGAATTTCTTTTTCTGTTGATAAGTAAAACTTGGAGGCAAAAAATTTGAGACAATAAAATTAGCATTATCAGCATACCAAGGAGCATCATGAGAAGTTACCTTAACGACGACAAGTTATTCGTCAGGGAAACTATCATTTACAGGGATAGGATCATGAGGTATATTTTCCATTCTAGACAAATTATCAGCTACAGGATTTTCTGCACCTTTTCTATCAACAATATGCAAATCAAACTCTTGCAGCAAAAGCACCCATCTAATAAGTCTAGGCTTATCATCTTTATTTTCCATAAGGTACTTAATTGCAGCATGATTAGTATGAATAGTTACTTTAGATTCCACAATATATCGTCTAAATTTATCACAAGCAAAAACGACCGCTAAAAATTCCTTTTCAGTGGTTGCATAATTTTTCTACGCACTATCCGAAGTTTTACTAGCATAATGAATCACATTTAACTTCTTATCAATTCTTTGGCCAAGTACAGCCCCTACAGCATAACCACTAGCATCACACATAATTTCAAAGGGTAAATTCCAATCAGGCGGTTGGACTATAGGAGCGGTGATTAAAGCCCTTTTTAGTACCTCGAAGGATTCCTTACAATCTTCATAAAAAACATATGGAACATCTTTTTGAAGAAGATTAGTAAGAGGCCGCGACGTCTTAGAAAAATCCTTAATAAACCTCCTATAAATACCAGCATGACCAAGGAAACTACGAATACCTTTGATGTCCCTTGGATAGGGCATCTTCTCAATTGCTTCAATTTTGGCTTTATCAACTTCAATTCCCCTCTTAGAAATTTTATGTCCAAGCACTATGCCTTCATTTACCATGAAATGACACCTCTCCCAGTTGAGAACAAGATTGGTCTCCTCACATCTCTCCAAAACTTTGTCAAGATTATAGAGGCAATTGTCGAAAGAAGTTCCATAGACGGAGAAATCGTCCATGAAGACTTCCACAATTTCCTCACAAAAACCATGACAAATAGCAGACATGCATATTTGAAAAGTAGCAGGCGCGTTACACAAACCAAAAGGCATACGTCTATAAGCATAAGTTCCATAAGGACAAGTAAAAGTAGTTTTTTCTTGATCTTCATACTTAACAGCAATTTGAGAGAAACCAGAATAACCATCAAGAAAACAAAAGTGAGAATTCTTAGACAGTATTTCAAGCATTTGATCAATAAAAGGAAAAGCATAATGATCTTTTCGAGTAGTCTTATTAAGTTTCCTATAATCAATGCACATTCTATATCCTACAACCGTTCTTTGAGGAATGAGTTCATTATTATCATTAGCAACAACAGTCATACCTCCATTTTTGGGAACACAATGAACAGGACTAACCCATCTACTATCAGCAATAGGATAGATTATACCTGCATCAAGAAGCTTGAGTATCTCATTCTTACCACATCCTTCATCTTTGGATTCAATCTTCGTTGATGATTAACAACGGGTTTCGCATCAGGCTCAAGATTAATTGCATGTTGACAAATAGATGGAGAAATCCCCTGAATATCATCCAAAGTATAGCCCATTGCAGCTCGATGTTTCCTAAGAATCTCCAATAATCGCTCCTCTTCTTTTGCTAAAAGGTTAGAATTGATAATAACAGGATATATTTAGAGTGTCTGGGAGAGCTTTTAATTCAAATACAGGATCTCCTTTCGGAGGTGTGGGCATCCCCAGCGACTCCACGGGTAGATCATGCTTTAGAATAGCCGGCTGTCTAAAGAAGACTTCATCAATTTCTTCCCTTTCCTGTATAAACATGTCATTCTCGTGCTCCTCCATATATTGCAACAAAGGATCATTAGGAGGCATAGCAATAGAAGCAATTTTTTCAATAATAAGATCCTCATTAGGTAAATCTTTATCATAACGATGTCTAGAAAATTTGGAAAATTTAAATTCATACGGCTCTCCAGCAAATTGAACAGAGACCTTTTCTTTCTTAAAATCTATAACAGCACTACAAGTATTTAAGAAAGGTCTACCAAATATGATAGGACAAAATTTATCTTTAACTGACCCCAAGACAAGGAAACCAGTTGGATATTTTACCTTACCACATAAGACTTCAACGTCTCTGACAATTCCCACCGGGTGGATGACATCTCTATTAGCCAATTTAATCTCCAAATCAATATCCTCAAGCTTACAGGGCGCAATTTCGCGCATTATTTCTTGATAAAGTGTATAAGGAATAGCACTTGCAATTGCACCCATATCACATAATCCATAATAGCAATGATCACCTATTTTGACAGAGACAACAGGAGTACCAACAACTTTTTCACTTTTATCTTGTCTAACAATGTTAGTAGCAGCTTCACAAAAATAAATAGAACCTCCATCGACGTTCTCAATTACAAGATCTTTAACCAAGGCTACTGGAGAGGCAATTTCAAGTTGTTCATCAGGTTCATAAGCTTTCCTTTCACTTTTATTAACCACATTAGCCACGATTGAGTGTTCTTTAATTTTTATAGGAAAGGGTGGTTTTTCAAAGTAAACAACAGGTAAAACAGATTCAACTGTTTGAACAGGTATATCATTACTAGCAAGCACATCTGTTTTACAAACATCTTTAAATGGTTCATGATACTTATCCCACTATTCTTTTGGAAATTTTAATATGATCAACAAATGATTTATAGAGATCAATAACAATTTGAGAATCGAGCCCAAACTTAGTACTAAGCATATTAAAAGGTTCAGTTTCCATGAAAGATTTAATGCAGTCATACTCATAATTTATACCTGATTCTTTACCTTTATCGATCTCCCAATCTTCCGCATTACGATAAATCCTTTCATTTAAATCCCATTTAGCATTAACTTCCTTGTTTGTAAACGATCCAAGAGAAGAGGCATCAAGCATATCCTTATCATAGCGAGACAGCCTCGTATAAAATTTGTTAACAATTATATCATTAGGAAGCTTATGATTGGGGCATTTAAGCATTAGAGATTTCAACCTCCCCCAAGCTTGAGCGATGCTTTCTCCTTAATGTGGCCAAAAGTTGTAAATATAATTTCTATCTTGATGAATTTCATGAAGAGGATAAAATTTAGAATAAAAGAGAGACATAAGCTCTTTCCAATCCATCAAGGGAGAATTATCCAGAAGCATATATCAATCCATAGCTTTATCCTTCAGTGATATTGAGAATAATTTCCTCATGATTACCTCTTTTGACATACCTGCAATCTTAAATAGCTCACAAAGATCTTTAATATAAAGCAAATGATAACCTGGATGGATGGTCCCATCCCCTGCATAACGGTTACTCATAACATGATCAATAATTCCCATGGGTATTTTAAATGGATCAATTTCAGAGAGCGGAGGACTCTTATCCACTACAGGTGTGGTGGTAGAGTCACTCCCAAACAACATATTAAGTGAAGAGTGCTCTATAATGAAGCAAAGTAACAAGCAGAAATAAAAACAACACTTACAATAAAAGAGTTCCTTACCAGTTCCACTTACCAATAGCGCTACGATCCCCGGCAACGGCGCTAGAAAAGAGTATTGATGACCCACAAGTATAGGGGATCTATCGTAGTCCTTTCGATAAGTAAGAATGTCGAACCCAACGAGGAGCAGAAGGTGTTGACAAGTGGATTTCAGCAAGGTTTCACTGCAAGCACTAAAAGAGAAATGTTTTTAGAGTTTTGATATAAAGAACAGTAAAGAACAAGTAAATAAAAGAGTGTTACAATAATTACAGCAAATAGCCCAATCCTTTTAAGCTCAAAGGACAGGCCGGTTGTGTTACTTATGATGACTAAAACATTCTCGAGGACACATGGGAGTTTCTGCCTAGCCAGTTTCATTGCACGCCGATGATTAATCTTCAACGTTTTGATAAAGTGCTGTGTGGGTGGACCTATGCTAATGCACTGCCCTTACTTGGACAAATACATACTTGTGATTAAACCCCTTGCAAGAATCCGCAACTACAAGAAAGTAATTAAGACAAAAACCTAACCACAGACTTAAACTCCGAGATCCTACACTTCCTAGTGCACTAGTTCACAAATTGGGGTTTAGGTTTCTGTCACTCCTGCAACCCTACCATAAGCAAACTAAATACACCATGCATTCCCCTAGGCCCATTGAAAGGTGAAGTATCATGTAGTCGACGTTCACGATGATACCACTAGAGGAATAACACCACAACATAAATCAAACCATTAAATATTACTCAACATTATGCAATTACTAGCAACTAGGCTTTCCTCATGTCCTCAAGAACCAAACGAACTACTCACAAGACATCATATAGATCATGATCAGAGGTGATATGAATAAGGGTAACAATCTGGTCGTAAAGATAATTCACCGATAAAACTCTCAAGCATCAACTACAAGTGGTAATCAATACCCGGGATACGTTTCCAATGAACTAATAACAAAACAATGATGATTGCTACAGCGAGATGAGATGGGACGGCAGCGGTGATGATGGTGCTGATGATGGAGAAGGTTTTGATGATGACCCCGATGATGCCCGGCGTGATGGCGATGACGATGGCGGTGATTCCCCCCCTCCGGGAGGGAAATTCCCCAGTAGATTTCTCCCTGCCGGAGCTCTTCTTCTCTCTGTCTGGTTTCCGTCTCGTGGAGGCGGCGGAAAATTTCCTCTTCGATACCCCCGATGTTTTTATGTCAAGGGTCAGTAATACGCCGAAGGGGAGCCGGAGAGGGGCCACAGGGACCAGGGGCGGGCCCCACCCGTGCCTCTAGGTGGGCCCGCGGCAGGGGGTCTCCCCTACCCCTTGTTGCTCGCCTCTTCGCCCCCTTTTGGCCCCGTGACTTATTTCCCGAAATATTATGCTTTGAATTTTCCTGAAATTTTTGGGTCTTCCGAAGTCAGGTGTCTTGACAGGTAATTTTCCAGCTGATTCCGGGCTCCGGCAAATGCATCTCCAATAATTGTCAAACATGCAAAATGAGATAAAATAACATAAGTATTGCATCATATTATGAAATATATCAATAAATAAAGATAAATTATGATGCAAAATAGTGATGCAAAATGGACGTATCACCCACCGGGTTCGTCAGGCTGGGCGGTGCGGCGCCATGGGAGGTGGTCGGGGAGACATCGGGCTTGGATACGGTGGAGCTGCCCATCAGGTTCATCAAGATGGGCGGTCCGGCGCCATAGGAGGCGCGGGGCCCGGCTCAGAAGCTTCCCGCCGGGTTCATCAAGCTAGGCGGTGCGGCTTCGGTGGAGCTACCCATTGGGTTCGTCAGGCTGGGCAGTACGACGGAGTCGAGCAGCCTGGAGTCCAGCAGCGAGGCGTCGAGCAGCCGGAGTCCGCGACCTCGCTGACGTGCGGCTCCGGGTCCGCGACCTCGCTGACGCGGAGATCTGGGCCGTGACCTCGTCGACGTGGAGCTGCGGCTCCGAGACCTTGCCAATGCGCGGCTCCACAACCTCGCCGACGTGGAGCTCCGGCTCCGCGACCTAGCCGATGTGTGGCTACGCGACCTCGCCGACGCGGAGATCCTAGGCCGCGACCTTTACGACGTGGAGGTCCGGCTCGGCTACCTCGCCGATGCACGGCTCTGCAACCTCACAGACGCGGAGATCCTGGTCATCAACCTCACCGGAGTGGGGGAGGCCAGGAGGGGAAGGAGAACCGTCGGTTGGTTGACGCCATGGGAGATGTCGGAGTGGGGGAAGCCGGGAGGGGAATCATGTCGACCGTGTAGATGACATATGGCAGGGGAAAATTTCGTGGCAGTTGGACTTCGCCCGTAGTCTCTGTTTTGCCCCGCACGCTGTTGCCCGCGCACTAGATATTCAGCTTTTAGTCCAGCGTTTGCCCGCGCGCTTGACGACTTTTACAGCGTGCTGAATTATGCAGCGTCTGCTGGAGCGCTGTTTTTAGCCTCGCGCGCGCTAAAAGGTTCGTTATTTCCGGGCGTGTCTCTATTGGAGATTCACTTACGGACAGCCCACTCATCGTGCATGCCCAGGTTTTGGTGTTGGGCCTAACTCTGTTACACGTAGGCGATTGATGCTCCACGATATGCAGCTGGTACCACAGTTTGTTACAGGTTTAGCAGCTGCCTTATGTTCCTTGTTGACAGAATCTATGTACCAGGCAATTCTAATGATCATCTCACCATCTCAGGAGCATACTGTAGATAAAAATTGTGAGATGGTGAGAGTCTGATAAGGACGCTGAGAGAGTCTTACAATCAGCTAAATTACAAGGTGAATGGCGTGCAGAAAAGGAGAAAAAAATGGAGAAGAAAATGAGAAACCCACAACTAAGCCAGACCTCCGTTTCCATCTGTTCCTCCTTCCTAGCCCTGCACCGTGCTTGTCAATAAGTCTGAAACTGTCGTTGTTCACTGTAGCATTTCAGCTGTTGTCGACACGGTTCAGTTTCAGTTGGGCTAGCTTTTAGCTATTTTTTGTAAGTAGCTATTTTTTGTAGGTGTGCCACGATCAGATCTCTGAGGCAGAAATAGAAAAGTAGTACGGCTGAACGCTGCACCAAAATTACCGTCTCTTGTTCTTTCTTCAGTTTCGTCTGAGAAATTTAGAGAGAGAAGAGAGATCGGAACTACAGAGCGAGGACTTGAGGCCGGCCTTCGCCGCCATTATGTTGGCCGCCGCCACCCTGACGCATTGACGGAGTGGCAGGCGAGCACGGACACAGAGAGACTCTGCACCGAGTCCACTGTGCTTTGCGCTGTAATGTGGCCGCCATGCAGATCCAGGGTGTTGCCGTTGTCAACCACCAGGACCCGTCAGGTTGGCCATGGCATCCACGAGCTGTTCGCCACGGCTGCCAACTTATGGTTACCTAGATAACAGGGTTGCTACTCAGCTACAAGCACCAGCGAGCAGAGGATCTATCCAGTCGACGCTGCGAGTCGGTACCTGCCCCAACGGCGGCTAGTCTGAAGTCTGAACCAAGGAGAGAAGCAGTACAGCTCCTTTGTTTCTCTGAATTTGTATCAGAGATTCAGGGTGTATGGCGTGAGCCGTTGCATTGCATCACAACATGCGGTTGATATCTGCTTTGAAACAGAGCGCGATATTTTTGTTTACTAGAGCATGCAACAGCAGGAGCTCCGCTTATGCTACGGGACAACTTAGCAAAAAATTCATTTACTATTAGTTTACTAGGCTGCATCACGAGATAGTTTGAAAAGTTTGAACAAATGAGTTGGCTCGTCCACAATTTGAACAGAGTACGTAGAACAAGATTGGACAAACTGAAACATAAAATAGCACATACTGTTAGAAACCAGTCTAGAGTTCGTATGCGTGTTGTATACAAATCCCTGTCCTGTCCTGTACATGTAATTGTTTGGTCTATTATATATATATACGAGATTATGTGGAGGCTATGCTCCACGAACCCTAAAACATAATTTGGTATCAGAGCCTAACCCTAGCCCACCGCAGCCGCCGCCTCTCTTCCTTCCGCACACGCCACCGCCGCTTCCCGTGGCGATGGCGACCTCGCAGCAGCTCGCGCTCGTCGGCCTCGTCCTTGCCCCGCCGGCTACCACCGCCACCACCGCCGTTGTCGTTCCCCCGTGGGCATGCAACTCAACCGCGGCAACTTCCCTCTCTGGCGGACGCTCGTTATCACCAACCTCTCTGGCGCCTCCCTCCATGGCTTCCTCGACGGATCGGCTGCTGCACCGGCCAAGACCATCACCGAGGGCACCGATGATGCTGCTAAATCTGTGGCCAATCCCGAGTACGCGAAGTGGTGGACGCAAGATCAGAAGGTCCTAGGGGTGCTCCTCTCCTCCATGCATGAAGATCTCATGAATCAGCTCATCAGCTATCAATCCGCGGCTGACGCATGGACGGCGATTCACGCCATGATCAGCGCGCAGAACCGTGCCCGGGTGCGGCACATTCAGCGTCAACTGCAGACGCTGAAGAAGCTGGACAAGGTGAAGGCTCTCGCCAACGCCATGACTGCCGCTGGGTTTCTGCTTGAAGATGCCGAGATCATCGACTACATGCTCACCGGATTGGGGAAGACCTACAACCCGATCGCGGCGTCTCCCAGCGTCATCACCACTCTGGTGACCTCCACTGAATTCTACTCCATGGTGTTGAACTACGAAGCGATGCAGCTGTCGCAGCAGTCAGAAGAGGGGAATTGGTATCTGCCAATGCCGCCTCTCGGTACGGTTTCCCTGCCGGCAACCATTCTTGTGCACCTGACGCGCGTACGTCTGGAGGGACGCCCCGCTGGTGGATACACACAGCAGGGGCGGGGCTACCCGAAGGGGGCTACCCACCGCAAGGATATGGTGGCCAAGGCGGCCAGTACTACGCCGGCTAAGGCGGCCATCAGCACGGCAGTCAAGGGGTCGGCCAGGACATCCGTCAAAACAACGGTGGTGGATGAGGAAGCGGCAATGGCCGCAACGGCAATGGCTGCCGCTGGCGTCCCAAGTGCCAGATATGCAAGAATTGGGGGCACGAAGCTAGGAGCGGTCGCAACCGTTTCGACCAGGACTACATCGATAACTCCCGCTCTGCGAACACGACATCGACCTCCTCCAACAACAACCACCCTCCTCCTTGGGTGATGGAATTTGGCGCCACCGACCACCTGACTAGTGACCTAGAGCGTCTTGAAGTTCGCGAGCGCTACGGTGGCCAAGATCAAGTTCAAGTATCCAACGGCTCAAGTTTGTCAATTTCGCACATTGGACACTCGACCTTGGCTGGTTCTTCTCTTTGCTTAAAACATATCCTGCATGTTCTACATATTCGTCAGCATCTTCTGTCCGTTTATCATCTAGTCTCGGATAATGACATCTTATTAAGTTTCATCGCTATTTTTTCCTTGTTAAGGACAAGGCCACCCGAAGAATCCTTTTGCGCGGTAGAAGTCAAAGGTGGGCTCTATCCTCTCCCTCTCGGATGTGTCTCGTCTACGCGGAGTGCTTTGTCCAGCGTTCGGACTATGTCGGCCAAGTGGCACCAGCGGCTCGGCCATCCATCCAATAATGTCATCAATTCCATTGTTAGGAATAATGATCTTGAGTGTCCTTCCTCAGTCAATTCAAATTTAGTTTGTGATGCTTGTCAACGTGCTAAAAGTCATCAGTTATCTTACACGGCTTCGTCTCGTGTTTCTACTATGCATCTTGAATTGATTCACGCTGATGTTTGGGGCCCTGCTCGTGCTTCCTCTGCAGGGTACAAGTATTATGTGAGTTTTATCGATGACTATTCTCGTTTTTGCTGGATCTATCTCCTTAAGCATAAGTCTGATGTTGAACAAGTTTTCTATGCTTTCTAGACTCATATTGAGCTTCTTTTGAATGCTAAGATTAAGTCTGTTAAGTCTGATTGGGTGGTGAGTACCATAGGTTGAATCGCCATTTTTAGTGCACGGGCATCGTTCATAGAGTCTCTTGCCCTCACGTACACCTTCCAACAGAATGGTATTGCCGAGCACAAGCATCATCACCTGGTAGAAACTAGCCTCGCATTACTCACACACTCGTCTCTCCCTTTGCGTTATTGGGATGAAGTTTTTCTCACCGCATGCTATCTCATTAATGGTATGCCTACCCCTGTGATTGATCAGGATACGCCTATCCATCGTCTTCTTCAAACTCCACCAGATTACTCCTTTCTCCGCATATTTGGATGTGCGTGTTGGCCTAGTTTGCAAGTATAATTCCCACAAACTTGAATTTTGTTCGACGATGTGTGTTTTTCTTGGTTACATTCCTATGCATAAGGGGTCAAGTGCCTAGATCGGTCTACAGGACGTGTCTACATCTCGCGAGATGTTGTCTTTGACGAGTCCGTTTTTCCGTTCGTCACTCCCGATGTTACTGTTGATGTGGCTACCCTCAAAGAGGCTATCTCTTTTCCATCCACTGAACCGGCTACGAGTGTGTCTGTGCGAAATTACGACCTATCCTACTTGGCCACTAATCCTCCTGGCCAGGCCAGCGTTTCTCCTATGCAGGTCTCGACGACACAGCCTGTGGTGCAGCCGATCAATGTGCATGGCAACACGCCGCCCGAGGCTGCTGCACGCGTCTCGCCCACGTCCACCTCGACGCATGCTGGGCTGCTTGCTCGCCCCGGCCTATCTTCTAGTGCCGGTCCATCCCCAAGTGATGGGCCGCCTACCGGGGCACCCTGTCCGCTCGCTGGGGCCTCTATCCATGGGCCGGCAGCGGATTCTGACGACGCGCCGGCCTCTGCCGCTGTCGATGCGGGTAGCCGCGCTGCTTCCTCATCTCCGTCGCCCGCGTCGGCACCTGAGCTGCTCCATCCTATGGTCACGCGCACGCGGGATGCTACACGTCGACGCGAATGAGTATACCGATGGTACTGAACAGTATGACCCTCAGCATCAAGCTTTCTTTGCGACGCATGTCTCACATCGCGACTCTCTTCGTGAACCTGCTTGGCATGCCATGGCTGATGAGTATGCTGCCCTTCGCCATACCAACACATGGGTGTTGGTTCTACAACCGCCTAGAGTCAATATCGTCGGGAGCAAGTGGGTTTTCAAGATGAAGCAACATCCAGATGGTTCTCTTGGTAAGCACAAAGCTCGTCTTGGTGGTCGCGGTTTTACTCAGCAGCAGGGTATAAATTATGGTGACACATTCAGTCTAGTTGTGCAGCCAGCCATGGTTCGTTTGGTTCTTTTCCTTGTAGTTTCTCGCGGTTGGAGTTTGCGGCAGATTGATGTCAGTAATGCTTTCCCTCATGGTTTTCCCTCGGAGGACGTCTACATGCAGCAACCGCCCGACTTTGACGATGAACATTTTCCCTCTCATGTGTGCAAACTGCAGCGAGCTCTCTATGGTCTTAAACAGTCCCCCCGTGCCTGGTATGCTTGTTTGAGTGCTCGCCTCCTCCAGCTTGGGTTTGTCTCGTCCAAGGCCGACACGTCCCTCTTCATCTTCGATAAGCATCTTGTGCAGATTTACATGCTCGTGTACATGGATGATATTGTGATCGCTGGTTCTACTACCGCTGTTGTGGATGGTCTGGTTAAGTCCCTTGCTGACAGCTTCCTGTCAATGATCTTGGTACCCTCAAGTATTTTTTGGGTCTCGAAGCGTCCTACAATTCAGGGGGCATGACACTGACTCAACGGAAGTATGCGCTGGATCTTCTTCATCGTGTGAGTATGGAGAAGTAAACCCACTCCAACACCCTTGGCTGCTACCAAGCACATAGCTCGTGAAAGTGGGACACCGCTGAGTACTGAGGATTCTAGCAGGTATCGCAATATCGTGGGAGGTTTGCAGTATTTGACTCTCACTCATCCAGATTTATTCTTTGCTGTCAACATGGTGTGCCAGTATCTATCACAGCCGACTAACGTGCATTGGGAAGCAGTCAAGCGTATACTGCACAATGTCAAGGGACTTTGAACATGGGACTAAGGATATGGAAGTCTCCGTCCACTGGAGCTAGTGTTTTCACGGATGCGGATTGGGCAGGATGTATCGATGACCACCGATCCACCAGTGGCTTTGCTGTGTTCATTGGCTCAAATCTTATTCCATGGAATGCCAAGAAACAGCCTACAGTCTCTAGATCTAGCACTGAGGCAGAGTACAAAGCATTGGCGAATGGTGCTGCTGAAGCCATATGGGTAGAGTCACTACTCGAGGAGCTAGGCGTGTCACAGCAGTGTACCACCATCTTGTGGTGTGACAATCTTGGGGCTACATACCTGACGGCAAATCCAGTCTTTCACGCACGCACCAAGCACATAGAGATCGACTTCCACTTTGTGCGAGAGCGTGTTGCTTCTGGAGCTTTAAGTTCCAGGTTCATCTCGACGAATGACCAACCAGCCACATGACAGATGTTAGACCGATTCCAATCCAATCTGAACCTTGTATGTAGTAGTAGTTCAGATTGAGGGGGAGTGTTAGAAACCGGTCTAGAGTTCATATACGTGTTGTATACGAATCCCTGTCGTGTCATGTAGATGTAATTGTTTGGTCTATTATATATACGAGATTATGTGGAGGCTATGCTCCACGAAACCCTAAAACATTATTCATACTTCTGGTATGCAATGTTGCAACATTGGAGAAACACGTAACATAGCTATTCTACGACCACGCGCGGCATTGAATAAGCAATTCACTAGTGGAGACTGGACCTATTGTCCCGGGCCGTGAGGGGCATTTGTCGCGGTTGGCCAACCGCGACAGCGGAGGCGGGACTAAAGGTCCAACCATTAGTCGCGGACCTGTCACCAGCCGGGACAAATGGTCCTCATCCTGGGTGTGCTAGGGGGGCAGAACCTTTAGTCGCGGTTCGTAGAACGGGCCGCGACTAATTGTTATCTGCCGCGGCAGAAATTTGGGCACTTTCTGTGCCGCGGCAGAGAGTTCATTTTGGTTAGGGTTTAGGGTTTACTAATTCTCTGCCGCGGCAGAAATTTGGGCACTTTCTGTGCCGCGGTAGAGAATTCATTTTGTTTTATTTTATTCATTTATTTTCTTTTCTTCATTTCAAAATAGTTTCCGTATATTTCTACGCTACCACATATAGTACACTAGTAGAAAAAGGGGCATTGGTCCCGGTTCCAAAGGGGCATTGGTCCCGATTCATACATAGAAACATAAGCCCACACGTCGAGATCACGTTCAAGTTACTAGACCGACATCACGTTTCTCACACGTCCAGATCACGTCAATTACATTGGAGGCAAAAAATAATTGCTTTTGTGATAAAATTCTCCAGTTTTCTTCAGGACCTCCGAGTTCAAAAATCCCGCCAATTCCTCTTGAATTGCTTTTAGGCGCTTCGCTGGTATGAGCAGGTCCCGCATTCGCTCCATCTATATTAATATGAATATGTGAGTTGTTTATAACTGTATATATGAAATCATAATAAAATAATTTATGAATGGAACTCAACACAATATGGTAATAAAAAATTGCGCAGAGTGTATACATACATAAGCTGTTCTTTGTTCTCTATTCCGCTCACTGACAAAAGAGCGCATGTACTCAAAAACGTAGTATGCACATAAATTTGTCCCCTGTTGCTGCCTCTCACACCACTTTACATAAAATATAATTTAATCAAATAATAATCAAGCATGATAATGGTATTGAAACTACAATTAAAGAGTTGTGCGGACCTATATATATAGTACTACTTACCTTGGTGGTATAAAAATACAACTTCGGTTTCCATTCCCCTGGAACCTTCACGATGAACCGTTTCCAAACCCTGGCCGCCAAAAGAAAATGATTAAAGGAGTTATTAATTACTTAATATCAGAAAATGAATGAAAGAGGACGATATAGAGCGATAATGATTAAAATTACCTCTGGAGCATATCTTGCAAGCTTTGGTACTCTTCCATGTTTTTCCTTAACGAGTCCATGACTTGAACGACTCCTTGGTCAACTCTAATGATTAGCAGAATCCAGTGGGAACTGCGCACGTTTATATGTCCATAACTCATCGATTACATTAAACATGGAGTAAGCAAAATAGAATGTGTAGAAGGTACAGTAACACTCACTGGAAGACGTAAGGAAAAAGTATTTCTTCGCAAGTATTTAGTTTCACTAACCACCGGAACAAGTTATTCTCTGTGTCCTCGGGATGGTTATTTACGGTCACTTCATTAATATAATATGGGTCAATGAACCCGATGTCATAGATGCGGCGTTCCCTGCATTCGACAATCTTCATTCTACAGTACAAAAAAATGTAGTGAGATAATTACAGGCAACGAACGAGCAGAGCTAGAGACTTAATTAAATTGCAGAAATAAATCACTTACAAACAATAGCAACTGACGAGGGATTTGTCGAGGGAGTCTTGATTGAATAACTGAAAATTTTCAGAAAACGGAATATACATCGCGTCATCCGTGAAGTAATGCTCTTTCTTATATGACACCCAGAAGTACTCATGCCCGGCCGCTACGGCTTTCTCGTACCACAAATGCAATCGACGCAATTGTGTTGTTAGAGAATTGACATGCTCAGGTCTGACCAGGGACTTCCCGTAGACATATGTCCATGCATACTGATACTCTTGGGGGCCGCCTATGGTACCAGTGTCGTGGTGAACTTTCTTATCGGATATCACCTTCAGCGGGGAGATCGACTGTTTTGCCTGTTCTCCGAGCTGGGCCACCTTTTTCCCGCATTTTGCCGCCTTGAACCGCTCTTTCTTTAGGCGATCTGCCGCCTCCTTCTCCTCCTGCATCCGCTGCCTCTTTAGGCGATAGGCAGCCTTCTTCTCCTCCTCCTCTTGACTAATTGTCTTCTCCAAAACACGATCATAGTCATCTCGCAATTTAGGCGGCTCTGGCAGGGGACCCGTTAGATTTTTTATAAATGTCTCAACTTTTTCTGCTGGTATTATCTCTTCAGGCGGGGGCCGTTTCGGAGCTAATTGTCGGGCCACATCGGCACGCACCGACTCCTCGAGTTCCTCTGGAGTTTTGTTGTACGATCTCTTTGGAAGAGGCTTTAGCAACTCGCGTTCTGCTCGAGTTAACATATCTTCACGCGTCGACGTGAAGGATAGTTTCCGCTTTGACGAGAAGGTCTTAACAAGGGGCGGAATCGACGGACGGGACGTGGCAGGCGATGGACTCGCGACGGATGGGGCATCGAGGGATGGATCTTGATGTGGGGAGGATGGATCTTGTGGGGGTGGATCTTTAGGTGGGGGGGATGGATCTTTAGGTGGGGGGATGGATCTTAGGTGGGGGATGGATCTTGAGGTGGGGGGATGGATCTTGAGGTGGGGGGATGGATCTTGAGGTGGGTGGGATGGATCTTGAGGTGGGGGAGATGAATCTTGAGGTGGGGGTCTGCTACTCGGAGGAGTCAAGTTTGGAAACATGATGTTTTTCTTGTTCCAGAGAGCGATACCCTTCTTGACTTCTCCTAGTGTCTTCTCGCCGTCACCTCCAGGAATGTCAAGTTCCAGATTAGCATATAACGGCACAACTTCATCCACCCCGACACGAGCATAGCCAGGTGGAATCCCTCCGAGATGGTAGCTTGCTCCAGCTGGATTAGGTAAAGCATAGCCGACCGCCACCTTGAAAGACACGTTCTTCATTGACATGTGTAGCTCACAGTCTGTCTTCTCCGTGATATCATCCACGGGGTAGTGAGCCGCCGGCGGTTGGAATTCAGAATTTTCTACATTCGTGGAATCCACGCTGCTTTTCCGCTGATCAGATGGGGCGGCTTCAACATGACCTTCTAGCTGCAGCTGAGATGCCTTTTGCTTACTAATTGAGTCTAGTGGCTCCTGCTGCTGCTGCACCTTGCATTCCAGTGCTGATAACCGGTCAGACTCCTTCTTCTTTTTTCTATGACGGCTTCTATAAGTATGAGCGTCTTCCGAAAACCTTGCTTCAAGGTGACACCGGCTCCATAGCCTCGTAATCGTCCAACGTGTTCAGGATTCCCGAGTGCTAGTGACAGCTCGTCATTCTCTCTGTCGACCACGTACTCTCTCCTTTGAACTTTATCTATTGCGTCCATGAGTTGTTTGGTTATATACTCAATTTTTTCCTTCCATTTTCCCTGAGCAACAATCAACCCTGTTTGTGGGTCCAACCCTGCCCCATGCGCAAACAACCAAAACTTGGACCTCTCGGGCCAGTCATGTGTCTGTGGAATGATCCCGTTATCAAGCAGTCGTGCTTCAAAGGCTTCCCACTTAGGCACGGCAGCCCTGTAGCCACCTGCCCCCAAACGGTGGTGATATTCCTTCTTCGCAGCATTTAACTTATTCTGAACCGATCGGGCCACATCGCCCTCCGATTTTCTTTGCTCCACAAATGTGGGCCACTGCTGTTGTATCTTCACTAGTGGTCCAGTGAAAACTGGATCTTTCTTCTCCGCCTTTAGATAAGCTTTCCATAAGTTTTTCTTCCAGGTCCGGAATTGTTCGGCCATCTTACTAAGAGACCACTCCTTCACTTTTATCTTCAAGTGCTCGGGTAGATCTGGCGGTAGGCTGACCTTTGTCAAGAGCGTGTCCCAACACAATTTTTTTAGTCCCTCGTCGACATAAGTAGTTGGGTTGTTTTCATCCTTCGGCTGAATCCATTCTTCAAGGTTGATCGGGACAATGTCCCTAACAATAACCCCACATTGATTAATGTATTTGCGGCGGCAATCTATGGGTTCCAAAGGTTCGCCACTAGCACTAACTTGGTCGATCACTATCCTACGACCCTCCTTCAACGGCTTCGTCGGGCCTCGTTTCGGCACTGGTGTAGATTTGCTCGATCCGGAGGGATAAAAGAAAAAATGGTTCGTTAATAACTGCAATACAACTCAAATAATACATCTAGTGTGATCGATGTACAGAGGCTTAATATACCTCATCGGAGTTTGTTAAGGGCACTTCCTCCTCTCTACAAATTTCTTCTTTGTCAACTCCCTCACCGGATTCGTTCAGAAATTGGGAGCCGTAATCTTCTGCAGTTACGGCATCTTCTTCACCGACAGGCGCGGCCGCACGTCCTGCTATAATCTGAAGCATTCACATTTCGCACTCCTCGTCTCTGCCGGCGACGTCCGGACAAGTTAGATCCATCTGCTCTTCACGCTCCTCGTCTCTGCCGAAGGCGTCCGGAAAATTTGGATCCATAGCTCAATGTCCCTGCAATCAATTTTGTAAAAAGAATATGAATATCAAAATTTGCATCTAACACTATTTGTGAATGCAAAATTATAGCAACTACTTAACAATGTTAGCATTAGCAGAATAATTGTAATAACATTTGAAGAAAATTTGAATGTTTGCTATCAAAATTTGAATGTTTGCTATCAAATTTGAATGTTTGCTATCACAATTTTTATGTTTGCTATCAAAATATTTCCTACCACAATATTTTGCTAACACAAATTGTTTCTAACACTAACACTAACAATATTTCCTACCACAATATTTTGCTAACACAAATTGTTTCTAACACTAACAGTAACTAAAATTCCTAACATAATTTTTTGCTAACATAAATGGATCCTAACACTAACACTAACAATATTTCCTAACATAATTTTTTGCTAACACAAATGAGATGAAGAAAGAGGCGGAACTAAAATTTACTATACAAATAACTAAAATTCCTATGCCGAGCATATATAGTACTATACAATTTACTATATACAAATAAATAAAATTCCTATGCCGGGCATCTACAAAATTTCTATGCACATATTTTCTCCACCGACACAATTTGCATCCAATTCTCCACCGTCTATTTTGCATATCTAACACAAAACTAAAAAAATCATCTAAAAATTGCATCTAATGAATTCAAACTATGCAAATATCAAAATGGTACTGAAAAATTGCATCTACTAAATTTAAACCACTAACAAAATTTTCCTAACAATTGGGCTAATATAGCTATGCAGGGGACTGAAATTACCTCGATCCGGTGGAAGCGGCGGCCGGCGTGGGGAGGGATTCCGGCGACGGTGGACTTCTGGCGGGACACCAGAGCGTGGCGGAGCAGCGCAACGGGGAGAGGCCGGCCGGGGCGCGCGGCCGGGGATGGAGAGGGAGCGCGGCGTCCGTGGGGAGCGACGGTGTGGGGAGGGATTCCGGCGAAGGCGGACTTCTGGCGCGACACCAGAGCGTGGCGGAGCAGCGCAACGGGGAGAGGCCGGCCGGGGCGCGCGGCCGGGGATGGAGAGGGAGCGCGGCGTCCGTGGGAAGCGACGGCGTGGGGAGGGATTCCGGAGCGACGGCGCGGCAGCCTGGCGGCAGGGGAGGGGGCGGCGGCGTCGGGGAGAAGAACTTGGAGAGAATGAAAAGAATTTGGAGGAAACCGCTCAATCCTCGCGGAAAGGACCTTTGGTCCCGGTTCCAGCCACGAGCCGGGACCAAAGACCCTTTGGTCGCGGTTGGTAACACCAACCGGGACCAAAGGTCTGTTCGGGCCGTGAAATATTGCGCGCGAAGCCCAGCGGGCCTTTGGTCCCGGTTGGTGTTAAGAACCGGGACCAATGGTCTTTTTTTTGTTTCTTATTTCTAGTTTCTTTTTCTGTTTTCTTTTTTGTTTCTTTTATATACTTTGTTTTCTTTTTTAAATATATGAATTTTTACATGCTTTTGGAATTGTTTTTTTCTAGTTTATTTTAAAATGTTCCAATATTTAAAAAATGTTCCAATATTTGAAATTCATTATCTTTTATTATTTAAAAATTCATATATTTTTATAGTTTCATTTAATTATTTGAAAATCATGTTATAAATTCAATATCTTTTCATCTGTTTATCAGAAAAATGCAATTAAAATATCAATATTCATTAATTAAACTTATATATTAATTGAAGTCCGAAGGAGGTGGGCCGTCCCCCTCGTACCTGGGGAGACCCAATATTTTGCATACATATGCATGAATATCACAAACATCTCCGGAAGTTGATAGTTTAGGTCGCAAGTTTTCAAAAGCAAGTAGTAACCTAAACTACGATCACAGACAAGAGAACTGCAATGGCGATCACAGACTCTGAAACTAACTTCGACCGGTTCCTGAGCCGCGGGGTGCTGAGCCGCCGGCGCTGCGCATCCAAAGAGAAGGAACCCTCACAGGGTCATAGCTCACATGAGAAGGAACCCTCTGAAGAAACGACCACCTACTGTCATACTTCCTATCCAATAGATACATGTAGCGACGGACATGCTCATCCTCCTCCCTGATACGGCGACGTACCACCTCCTCGGAGGCCGGCTCCCTCTGCACCGAGCGTGGCCCACGCGACTGCCACCACAGAAGATCCGGGTCGATGACGTCACCCGGATTCCTCACCAAGCTGCGCGTCCCGGAAGGTAGCACCTCCCAGTGCCAGCCCGGTGGAGCCCAGTCCCGCACATCGCCCCTCTGGTCCAACATGGACATCGTCGCCGACCCCTAATTCAAAATTTTGTTACAATGGAAGAGTGATGAGGTTGCAGATATGAGGTTAGATGTGATATGGCAATGGCGGCCAAGCCTACATATATATAGTGAGAAATTACGGGAAGACGAAGGCGGGAAGCGGTGGAAGAAGCACACGGATCGTGTGTTTCCTTCGAGCACTTGTGGGCCGTTGGATCGGAAGCACACGGATCGTGTGTTTCCTTCGAGCGCTTGTGAGCCGTTGGATCAGGGCCTTTAGTACCGGTTCGTGTTACCAACCGGGACTAAAGAAGCACACGGATCGTGTGTTTCTTTCAAGCGCTTGTGAGCCGTTGGATCTGGGGTGTGTTTCTTTAGAGCGCTTGTGAGCCGTTGGATCAGAAGCACACGGATCGTGTGTTTCCTTCGAGCGCTTGTGAGCTGTTGGATCAGGGCCTTTAGTACCGGTTCGTGTTACCAACCGGGACTAAAGAAGCACACGGATCGTGTGTTTCTTTCAAGCGCTTGTGAGCCGTTGGATCAGGGGTGTGTTTCTTTTGAGGGCTTGTGAGCTGTTGGATCTTCACTCCTACCTCATCCACAGGTACACCTTTTAATCGCCTATAAATAGCGACGTCCCTGCAGCGAAACGGCACACAACGAGCGTCTACCACTGGATTTAGCCTACCCGCTGGCATGTTCCCTAACACAAGCCCTCGGGTAGGTTGAATCCAACCACTGGATTAGGGTGACACAATGATGAATTGCCGAGGAGGTGGGAGTGGTGGTGGTGGAAGTGGTAGCCATGCCCCTCGGTCGGATCCAAGCAGCTGCAAGGCGCTCTGATGATCTACAACATTCTCAACACTTTTTGGGACGGTCGTTAGATCATCAGAGATGTCTTGCGGCTGCTTGGATCGAAGGTCGATTTGCTGCTCACTTCACAGCCCTCAACAAAATACTTGCGGCTGTTCTATCTACAAAATACTTCAGTTCATCGACCGAATACAAATCATTCGGATTCCCGTCATACAGCCCAACGGTGCAATTGATATGCAGGCACTCACAAGCCACCGTTGGGCTGTATGACGGGGAAACCATGTGCATTTGATAAAAGGTTTAATACATTAATTATTACACATCACCACCAACATCCCTATCTAGTGTGTGTCCCTTTCTTCTTCGTGTGTGAAGGGGGGAATTTCATGAAAATTATTGTAATCTTCCGACATGTCCGTCTTGTCCTCCAACGACGCTGTTGGAAACACAAGCCCTCAGGTAGGTTGAATCCAACCACTGGATCGAAGGTCGAGATAATTATCAATATAAAGGGAAAACAAGGCTAAATAAATCCAAAGATCACGGAACTTTTTATTTCAATCAAACGTCTCACATATGACAATTATTGTTGAAATACTTCGTAGCAATCTCGTAGCCTAGGCGAGCGTCCAGAGCGGCATACTTGATGCGATAAAAGCTCAATGGAAAGTTGCCCCAACCTCTCGTGAGGTTCTCTTCTTCCTCCTTCTTCTCGTCCTCCTTCTTCCTCTTCTTCTTCTTTTCAAGCGATGTGCCAATAGTAAAATTGGCTAGATTACAGAGACTAGGAAGATTAGGGTGCGATGGGTTAGGGCGAACGGCCCGCTGGAGGTCGACGGCGGACGGAATATGAATTCTGTAAGGCTCCAACATACGTTGATCGTTGTTGATAGCCGCGCCGCAGAATTTGATGGTTTTGTCCATCAAGAAGTCCTTGAGGGCCTGCGGCACCCGATCAGCGTGGCAGATATGGAACACCAACATGTCGGTCGCCACGGAGAGTTGCAGGACGGCGGCACACTGCCTCTCCTCGGGTGCGGCGTCGGTGAACTCGCAGTCGAGGCCCACGATCTTCATCGGTGCGGCGTCGAGGTAGAGCCTCTTGACGTCGCGAATCCATCTCTCCACGGTTGATGCGCGGAGAGTGACCACGACCTTGAAGTTCATGTTGACAGCGAGGTTCTTGTAGTGGAACACCTCGGATCGAGGTGTCTCCATGGCACGCGGCAGCGATTCGAGAGAGGAGTTTAGAGTAGAGAGATTAGAGTGAGGAGATGGTGCATTTGCCAAATTGCACTGTAGCTCTCTTATATAGAGGTAGCAGGGGAGATGAGGAGGCAGTGCTAATTAATTCAACCGTGTTCCCAAAATCCATTAATTTGCAACCTCTTCGTTTCCCCGTGTGATCAACCTCTTCGTTTCCCCGTGTGATCAACGACCAGCGCGGGAACTCAAAGGCCTTCGAATCACGAATCGTCACGGGCCTTTACTCCCGGTTCGAGACACGAACTGGGACAAAAGGGGGGGGGGGGCACCTGCTCGCGGCCGCCGCAGACCCCTTTTGTCCCGGCTTGTATCTAAATCCGCGACAAAAACGTCCTAACGAACCGCGACAAATGTTCCGCCGATTTCGGGGCGACGTGGCCTGAACATTAGTCGCGGGTTGAGATGCGGCCGCGACTAAAGCCCCGGGCGAAAGGCCTGTTTTCTACTAGTGATTCTTGTACGTCACAAGTAGTAGCATTGATATGGAGGCATGTCATTATATATTTGAAGACTCTGAATTTTTTTAGACATTAATAGTCCTAGCTTCTACAACATGTATGCATGGTGGCAATCTTTGTATCACCGTCGGTCTATTGCATTCTCGCCAGGGCCGTCCCATAGGCCGGCAAGAGGTACGACCCCCGGGCCCCGATAAGAGAAGGGCACAATAGTTATCATGTTATTGTTCTCCAACAACACACACCTCTAACTAAAAAATACTATAAATACATATGAATTGTAGCGATGTCATTTAAATAAAGTCAATCCATACACTTCAGTATATATTGTCAAAGATGCAAATTAAAGATGTTGAAAAAAATTGTGTGTCTTACATTTTGGGACAATGGGAGTAGCGAATGTAAAATCCAACATATATGACCATCGACAAAAAGTTAGTTACCATGTTAATTGTTCGATTTATATTTCAGTTTTTTATAAATATACTTAATTAATTAATGATACACCAGAAACAACAGTTGAGATTTTTGCTATATCATAATGCTTCAAATCATTACCATAAAAATATATAAATTTTATTTAGACATTGTAGATAATATATTTTTAGGACATAATGGCTTTACAAATAGAGATTAATATCTTTCAATGATATCCCGTAAAAAATCATCAAGTAATATTTACTAATATTACGAGTTATATGGTTAAACTATTGTACTCCCACCATATCGGTTTATGAGTTCCATGTGTATCCCTATCTTGTCAATTTTGATTAAAAAAACAAGGTATAGGTTACAAAAAATATCATTACAAATTTCAGATATTATGATTTTAAATAATATAACATTTATGTTGTAGTCATTGGAAAAATTGGCGGACCTATACACGCATGCCCTATAAAACTGAACTGGAGGGAGTAACAAATAAAAAATTATATCTGTAATACTAAAAATTAGATATTGAAAAGTATAAAAATTTAGTAAAAATAGATTTATTTTGATTGCCTCGGGCCAAAAAAAATTTATTGGATCGGCCCTGATTCTCAACATTTTTCACGAGTCATTATCGGCACATTTCTCTCTTAACAGTACAAGAGAATCAAAAGAGACACATTACCTTGAGAATGAGATGGATCAGAAAACAAAGACGGAGTATATCATTGCCAGCTGGCACTACATAGTTACTTGGAAGGGATTGTCGGTTTTGTAGTCTAGGCGGCAACGAGGCTTTTAAAGACAGACTGTATGGGTCTTGACCCGCGAGCTTTCTCTTCTAAACATGTACATAATTTGTCTCAAGTTTAGCTGATTGTACATCTATGCTACAAATGTGATTGTAACAATTAATCTAGGTTTTGGGTCAGTGAAAATTAATTTTTATATCTGAATAATCCGGGGATGTTCAAAAGAGATACACATGAGTGACATGGTAGATGACATTATTGATCAGTATTTTTTAGATCAATTGGTCCGTTCACCACTGGTAGTCAAAACAAACGCGCAAATATTTATCAATTTTGACATAATTTTCTCAAAATTGATGATTTCTTATAAATTTAGGGTCAATTTCAAATCTCATTAAAAAATATCGTGCTGTATTTTGACGGTATTTCCTATAGCCGGTCATACAGTTGTGCACAGGTATTTTGTGCAACGAAGTGAACCTTGGACACGACCACGGAGTGAGGGGAGCAAGTGACAGCACATGTTATTACATGTTGCGAGGGGCACACCAAGTTTTTTACCGGCCACGCTCTCTGACATGTTCATCGCAATTTTCTTCTCCATGTTCAGCGTCGTTGTGTTCTAAAGGTAAAGAAAGTTGCGGCACTTTAATATTGCCATTGGGATCATTGGTGTGTGAGTTGCGTCGAGGCAACATCAGCGATTATCCACAAAAGGATGTTTTCTTAGCTCTTTCTTGGTAAATGAGGCAACATACGTACTCAACAATGCTCTCGCCTGAAATTAAGGAAAAAGTACATATTACACAGACTACACGAAGACCATGTGAAAATTGAATTGAGCACGTCATCAAATACTCATCAGTTGTGTTAGATACTATTTCTATCAACCAACTAGACTTAATCTAGAGGAACATGGTAGACCCTTAGGTTAATTTTCTTATAGATAAATATAAGAGAAAATCGCATGAACAATCACACAACTTGAACGAGATGAGTACTTTGGTCGCTCAACAGACACAAATGTGAGCCAGGAGGTCACTTTGGGTACATTTATGAGTAAACTGGTCACTTGCGGTGTCTGCAGGACTAAATGGCGCTGATGTGGTAAGGTTAGAACGTGTTAGAGCTTTGACCAGGTAGGATTGTTTTTTTTTTCTCCAAACAACCAGGATGCGAATCACCTGGTCTGTTGGCCAGGCAAGGCGACCAACTTAGAAATAACTCCCTAGAGAATTAAGACAGTAGGAACCATGTCCGTGAGAGGAGAACATGTTGACATCTCCTTTTAAAGGGAGAATCTCCTCACGCCTAAGTAATTCTTAAGAATATAGGACATCATGATGAAAATGCTTAGGATGTTCTGAAGGAGAAGCAATGGGAGGTTTGTCCAGGGCAAGTGTCTTATGGGCTCCTCCACTATTTTCACCAATAGTATTGTTTGTATTAACAAAGTAACATAAATTGAAATGTATTTAGATTCTTATATACAGAAAAAACAATTAACCGGAGGACTAAATAAGTTAGCTCGCCAATTTTGAAATGGTTAGAATGAAGTTGGGCCAAAAGCATCAAGTACATCAGATGCTCTTGATGCGTACCATAGGAAATCTGCACAATTTATAAGATGTTTCATACAA
Organism: Puccinellia tenuiflora; assembly: GCA_012064385.1. Classification (NCBI taxonomy): domain Eukaryota; kingdom Viridiplantae; phylum Streptophyta; class Magnoliopsida; order Poales; family Poaceae; genus Puccinellia; species Puccinellia tenuiflora. The sequence goes on from QRDG01001188.1 coordinate 916,631, forward strand.
GAAGAAAAATATCTCTTACATCTGATCTGAGATAAATATTTCCACCAACCACACTTTGTCCTGCCAAATAGTTTTTATATATGTAGGTTTGTGTGCGCGCCCGCGTGTGTATAGATATGGATATAGAAACACGACCACTGATCGATTCATGTTCTCTTTGCACTTCACGGCTGATTGAGTTTCTGTACCATGGTAAATATTATTATCTTCTACACCAGCTATTTGCATCCACAATGTTAAAAATCAAGAAATATAGAAAAGACAGCCTAACATGAAGAGGCTGTTATACTGTTAAGTTGCTTGCACCGGGAGCAGAACACTTCGAGTCGCAAGAGGCTGTTATACTGTTAAGTTTCTTGCGTCGGAACAATACCATCCTATGCTCCCCGCAGACTCCATCATCAAAGCCTAGTATACCTTCCCCACAGTCAGACAACAAAAATGATCCGTTGGAAAAAATGTACAGCCTAGAATACCTTCCCCACGTATACATTTTAGTATTGCATTTCGTTCAAAATTGGACTTCGAGATAAAAGCCAGACGTTTTTGTCCGTCCGATTGTCTTGTAACCTGAATTATCTCGAGAAATCAAACACAAAATACTAGGACAGCACGCCATTAGTCCTACAAAACCGAGGTACGTGTCTAGGATTCCATTTAACATCGCAAATTCAAAATACAAGAAATGATACCAAATGAGCGTACGTACTCATTCCAAGGGAAGGAAGGAAGGAAGAAGCAGCAGATCGTCCGTTGTTTACTTAGTGCACCATATTTTCCTTCCATGAAGTTTTTAAAGCAATTATATGTGTAAGAGATGTGTTAGAAGGAAACAAACCACACTAAGTTGCAAGTTGTCCCCAGATCTTGACTTGTGCTATATTTTACAAATGCAGTGAAGCAAATACTACCGCATCACTCATCTTCTTCGGTGTTATAGTTGCATTATTTCCTAGTCATAATATGGCGTATTGTTTTCATTGTACAACACACCCACCTGAATCTGAATAAAAGTCAGATACATGAAGAGACTGATAATGTAGTAACTTTTGCTGCCAACGAAAACTGTAAAGCATGAATAAAGAGAAACCAGATCGGATTTACCATGGCACGGTGCATCACCTTTCTTCCCTAATTCAACCTCGCACGGTGCCCGGGGTGGCATCACCTTTCTTCCCTAAGTTTTTTTGAAACAAGACCATTCATCCCAAATTAACCATCTTGGTCTCAACGACGGCGATGCGTCACATTGTTACCCTCTTGGGGCCGTCGTCGTGGAGTCTCGGTTTCCTTCAGGAAGTTCCGTTGTCTTTGGTGGCATGTTTGGTTCTCCTTGTACTTTTCTTTCTTTTTATATTTAATCTGCTTTGTAAGAGGTTCTTCTGATCATTTTGTATTGATTCGGTCATGTAGCTTTATTTATAAAACGGAACAAAATCCTATTTCGAGAGCTTAGATAGACAACGCGAGGAGAACATGACAGGCTTCCCCTCGCCTCCGGTTGTTGAGAATGAGCCTAAAACGTCCAGCGGAGCAGTAGCCCCATTAAATTGAGCCCACCAGCTAGCGCTGAGTTAGGCAATGATCTGCAAGGCGCGAGAAGGCCCACGGGATGCACGGAGAATTTGGGATGTTCGGAAACAGGATCAACCAGTTGGTTATATATTACTGTGAGCAAGTATAATGAGGTGATTTTATGAAGAATATTGTTTGGAAACCAAGTTTGTAAGAAAGATTGTAATTTTATTCGAATGATGCTTGCGATAGCTAGAGCCAACAATACTCTGCTTGCTTGATATGAGAATAATAGGAGTAGAGTACTTACATGCCTCTGTTTACGAAAGGGTCCATTCATGTACCACTGAATCACGGATCTTTTCCTATTTAGTGTAGTTTACATTGCATTGTCTGCACGGAAATTATTCAGATATAATTGATTGATCTGGCACGTCAAATTTGAAACGTAATAGGACAAGCCTTGACTAAAACTATGTAAAGTAGCACATGCCTTGCCTTTGCTGCATAGTATTGGACACAATCACTATTTCTCAAGTACTTCCGTGTAAATACTCTCAACTACCTTTCATGTTTATCATGTTATATATATACCACCAGCCTGTGTTCTCTTCATATTCTACTAGCGAAGTTAGCATTCCTAGCTCCCATACCAACTATTAATAAAAACATTGCAAGGTAAGAAAAAAGAAAAAAAAATAGCTTGGTAATCGGAGACATTGGGGCAAGAATGCTTAGCGTGAGGAGGCCGACAAGTAATGTACATTGCGTTGTTCCATCCATGCAAAGGCTTTTACTAGCGTGGAGCAGCAATCAAGCTTGTCGAGCCAAGAGCGGGTTCTAGGATAATGTCCTGAAGCGGGCCTAACATCATTTTGTTTTGTGTAGAGCAAGGCAGAGGTACTCAGTCCTCACATACCTCAGCGCGAAGATTAATGATCGGCTTGATGTTATGAATTCCTTGAGTTCTGCTATATATTAGCTAGAAATCCCCACGGGATGCAGAAGAGGAGATCAAGGTAGGTGAATATCGTGCATAGGCGCATGTGTTAAGCCATTTGATGGAGCAGAGCAAGCACATCACACTCCTATAAGCCGGGCTAGCATCGTTTTGGTTTTACGTACCATTACATGTGTCCAATTCTATGATTAGCTATGTCAGCACTGGACAAATCAGAACACCTGGTCTAGAGATAGATGACGTAAGAGCTGGATTCTTTTCAAACAGAGGTCGCGATGAAACACATAAATTCTAATACTAAAAAAATCCACATAATAACTGCAAACTCTACGGCCTATTCGGACACTCCGTAACCCAGAAATCGATCCCACCGTGTCTTTGCCACCATCTTCTATGGCACCCTCCCACCAAATTATTCCCTCCTTACCATACCCTCCAACTTGACCAGCTAGCAACAATAACAACACAAAGGAAGACGTGGTGGCCATCACGTCGTCACCAGCATTTGCAGTCCTTAGTTGTTTCCCTGCGTTGTATGGTATATATAGGTCATCTCCTCCATTCCGGCCAATGGAAGGATACGTAGCAGCTCCTCTCCTAGTGTCTCGACGGTCTCGATAGTAGTGTGGACCACAAGACTGACCAAACTGTGGAGGACAGTATGTGTCGCACCCATGCACTGCACGAGTAGAGCGCCACGGCTTTACTCATCATTTTCTTTGGCCTCTGAAATTAGGGGAGTATGGAAATATAATACAAGTAAGAATTTCAGCAAGTCACATGGTGGGCTCTGGCGACCCCCGGTGGCGACATCACGAGGGGCGCCCCTTGGCCATAAGGTGGTCATCTACGTGTCTCGACGAGAGGATCAAGTTCAAGCTTGGGGAGGGGAGGGGAGGGGGGGTGAGGGTGAGGGAGGGAGGTAAACCCACTCGCATACAACTTGTTTGCCGAGAGTGCCGCTGGGCACCGGTCGGCATATTATTTGCGTATATGCCGAGTGCCGTCAAACTTCCGTCACCGTACGGGCATGTTTGCGGAGGGCCTATTTGCTGAGCGTCCCCAAAAAAAACCTCGGCATACATGTCTATGCCAAACACAACGATTCTACCCTGATATCCTCGCTCGAGAAGCGAGAAGATGGTGCTACATGGAAAATTAATAGGCAAATTATTGCTGCAGCTCCTCGGGCGAGGTGCAGCTGTCCAAGCTCAACAGCCATATTGGTTCGGACGGCATCGTATGAGAACCACAATATAATGGACTGAACGGAGAGAGAAACTCATCACCCACGATTCAAACCCGGCCGGGTGGGCGATCGAGTTCACTAACCGTGAGCTGGATCTAACCACAAAGCCAACGCTTGATTCTTATCTGCTGTCCTATTTACCACTACAATGGCCTAATTGATGTGCTTCGCTGCGTCTGAAATTTCGGCAAAGTATTTGTTGGCTCCATATTTTCAGGATAGATGTGGTGTAAAACAATCTAATTATAAACATGACTATATGTATGTTATATGCGCATGAAAAAGTACACCGTTTTAGTTTCAGATTTTTACTCGACCAAAAACCCAAAGCAATCAGGTTGTCTCAATAAACAAGGTGAAGCATGCTGGTGGCACTAATAGCATCGTCCAAGTTTTTTATTTGACCGTGTAACTCCACAGCAATATCGCTCAGGCTATTCATTTTGAAAACCATCGCTCCATAATTGAGCACTCGGAATCTACTCCAGTACGAGTCATTAACTAGTACTTACAAATTACTAGCAAAAATGCCCGTGCGTTGCAACGGTAAAAAAAAAATTTGTGGCGTGGATGTGCACAAAGTAAGTTGTCGTTGACATGATATGGGCCGGCACTGTTTTAGATGAGGCTGGGCGCAATGATAAAATCTTGACAATCTAAGAGATCCATGTCGCAGCCCCAGTTTCAATGCTTAGAGAGATGCTAAAATTTCAGTAGATAGAATTAAAGGTGGAACCTTCATCTTAATTTGTAACGTGACTACTGCACTCGAAATTGGAACGTCCAGTCACTTTAAAGAAAATGTTCAGGGGCATGTATTCCGGTATTCCAGTTTGCTCATGTGTATAATATGCAAGCTACTCCCGAGCCTGCCTTGTTTTAGCCGTGTTTTACGATTTTGAGAGAGGAAAATACATTGTTCTTTTTCAGAAGAGAAAATTGGCTGATACTAAATATATAGTAATACTAAACAGATCAACACATAGAAGCAAAGCAAACTCTTTTTGGTCTGATATCAGGCTTAATTCAGTGACTAACAGGAACTATGGTGAATGCATAGTACTTTATATGGTGCAGTAGTCTACTTAAAGAGATTTTCTTATCTTGTGCGTGTTGCATAATGGATGGTTTATTTATTTCCAGAATACTCAATGCTTGACAACTTGCTCTGAAGCTGATAGCTAATGTAACACATGGGTTCACAACTGCTGGAGATATGATTAACACACTGTCAGCACTAACAGATCAGCTACGCTAAACAGTTCCCATCTGACTGAAAAGAGGCGAATATATTGCTTACCTGCGTGGTTGAATATACTGGGATCAGATCCAAGCAGAGGCACTCTGGCAGTGATGAGGCAGACAGATGTCATCGCCTTCGAGGCATATGCACCAAACGAAGATGTCACGGGCAGGAAGACGATCAGAGGCATGAAGCATATTGTTCCCGGGCATGACCAGGAGGGTCAACCTCAACGACGCCTGGCTGCACATGCGCGCTCGATGTTTATTCATGGTGTCTTCCACGAGCATGTCGTCCAGTCGCCGCGCGGCGTACCTCATGCCGCCGTTGCAGAGCCTGCTCCAGGCAAATGCTGCAGGCTTGGGCTGGAGTCACGCGAGGACTTCTGCGCGGCCAGGATGCCTTGCCCGTTGCTCGGTCCTCGGTAGGGACGAAGTCCCCATACCCATAGCCGCACATGGTTGTCGTCGGTGAAATTAGGCAAGGCCGCAAGGGCAAAAGAACTCAAGCAACCGAGACTGCCACCGGCAGGCTCCCCTACGCGGGTACGCACCCGCCACCGCCGTCGCTCGGCTCCCTCGCGCACGCCGTCCCTGCCACGGACTGACCCCCATGTGCTCTGTGCCATCCATCGTGGAGTGGCTCCCCTGTAAGCCCCGCGCGCGCCCTCGCCCCTGCCGCCGAGAGAAGCGTGCTCCGACCTTATCGCTGGGTGGGTACCGGACGCGGCTACCACCTCACACTTGCCAGCGCCCCTTCCTTCTGCAGCGCGAAGTCATATCTCCCCGTGCTCCCTGTCCTTCTACACGGGCGCACGATTGGCTCGCCGCCGCGAGAGCTCTTCCGCCTGCGGCCGTCCAAGGTCAGGGCATCCCGTCGCTGGCCTTGTGCAGGAGCCCTCTGGTGGAAACGAAGGAAAGGTTGGGCGGCGACGAGCTCATCGACTTCACTTCCATCCGCCATGGTCGCCGCTATGGTTATTAGATTGATCTCTCGTCAAATCGCCAGCTCGTGTGTCTCATAGCCTGGAACGATCGACTACGATCGTAAGCTGGACCGATTTTGGTGCAGGACAATCCATCGAGCTCATAATTGAAGGCTTATTAGAAAAAGCAAGAAGAGGACGACTCGGGTCTGGTCCAGCTACTCAAGTTTGGATTGGTCTGTTGTCCGACCCGATCGTGATCTCCTGCGGAGGAGGTGCCGTGGTGGTGCTGAACCATTTTTTAACGGAAGCGGTGGCAATCCTTGTAATTATGCTTCAAAATAAGGGTAATTTGAAAGTTGGACGAAAAATTTGGGAGAAGCAACTCTTCCTTTATTATTAGGTAAGATAAGATTAACAGATAGAAAGACGTCACCGATTTTCAGTAACACTTAGCACTGACAGTAACAAATCCAATTCATCTTCAGTATTTGAACCCCAAGTGTCACCGCAATCGGCATTCACGAGCTAAATAAGTAGGCCCGGCGGCCAGCAGGAGAGGCGTCGCGGCCCTCCCATGCGACAGCAGCGCACGTAGCGTGTCCTCGCGAGGGGAACCGATGTCTCTGAATGGTGCGCCACACACACACTGAATCCGCATATGAGTATTTTGGCCAGCAACAGAGGGGACGTCACGGCGTCGCTGGTTTTCAACTGGACGAGGACGTATCGACAGTTTTGTACCTCTGGAAAGCAACAAAGCTATTCTACGCAGGGCCGGTCCATAGGCCGGGCAAGAAGTGCGACCGCCCAGGGCATCAAGATGAGAAGGACCTAAAATGATTTTTTTAATAATAATCACTATGCTAGTATGAATTACACACAAGAATATATTTAATACTCCCCCATACGAAAATAAAGTATTAACGACTTTTCTGGTCAGCAACGAACAAATATAAATGAAATTAGTATTAATATATATAAAGGAATTCCAAGTGAAAAAATGCAACTATGTTATTTATAAAAATTCTATAGATATTGGTGGTGGAAACATGTAAAATGATTAACTTGTGGAAGTAAATACACATCACGAGCTTATTTGGACGTAAAAACAAAATAATATGACCGGCGACAACAAGTATCTTACCATTTCATAATCTTTTCGGTACGAAGTCCTCGAAATCGATGTAACTAGATTTTCATATTTAATTCTGCGCAATAAATTTTATTTTATAAATCAGCAGGGACTTGTGTACATGAGATTATATGAATCACATTGTATAATACTACCTCTGTTTCATAATATAAGCATTTTTAGCAAGCTAGTTTAGCTTTCTAGAAAGGCTTATATTGTGGAACAGAGGGAATGGTACAATCAAATGATAAATTTTACATATGCAAACAAACTGAGAACCCACAGCATTTTATTTTCATTGGTGTTTATTGTGATCAATATTCTTTCAGTACTAATTACAAAGCTTGCACACTTATTAAATTTTGACTTGCTATACAATTTTGACCAAAATAGTTATTGTCATTTATTCGGCTTGTAATATATAAGTTTTTATGAAAAATGCTTACTTAATCTTACACTAGAAACTATTAGTGAGATATGTGTTAGATCTATCGTAATATGTATAAATTATATAGAATATGTATTGTAGAAAATATTATTCTAAAATAGACTTTTGTCAGAAAATACAACTTAATATATTTCAACGATATTTGGTACAAGCAAAAAAATACATCAAGTAATATTTCAAAATACATGGCTAAACTATGCAAGCTAATAGAAAATTATAATTGTAAAAATAAAACTAAAATCCAAAAGTATTAAAATTTAGTACAAACATTTTTATTTTGATATGCCCCGGGCCCAAAATTTTATTGGAACGGCCCTGATTCTACGGGCAGGTGTAGAGGCAAAAGTCATTTTTTTATGTGCCAAATGTATAATTGTTCTTTCGAACTAACTAAAGATAATTGTTCCTAGCCACCATAACATTTATGATTGGCAATCTATATAACCGTCGGTGGGGTGAGTTCACAGCCGTTGCAGCACATTTCTCTCTTACACCAACTAGATGATAGAAGCAATGGAAGAGAAAAGAAGATACATCTTAAGTTGAGAATGTGAGGGATCAGAAAGGGAAGGCTCAGGGCAAAACTAACACTTTGTATTGTTGTATTACATGATGCGGCGTGACCCCATTCTCCGTGTGCCTAAAACAACATCGAAGGTTGTGCAGTATAGGGAACAAAAAGACATCTGGAGATATACTATACTGCATACTTCTCCTGTGCATGTGTCTCCGTATGGAAAACTATCCAAAGTATCCCCTGGTTGTAAACTTCAGTCCAAAACCCAGACCACACAGCACATGTGGCATTAGCCGAGAGAGCAACAGTTTGACGCACGAATCTTAAACCACATATCTGAAAGCCATTCAATCGATTGAAATTTACTAATTCTAAGTTGACTGAGAATTAGCAAATCCGTTTAAAAAAACATATGGCTGAATGATAGGCACGTAGATTGTAAGGAAGAAACGGCCAAACTACATTATCAAGAAGGTGAAATTTAAATCCCAACATACTCTAGCGACCACCACCCCAAAGAGCTAAGACGAGGTGGAGAACGTCGCCACTCTTAATATTGTAGTCCATCCCCGACTTGTCGTCGGTGATCTCCCATTAATTGTCTCGATAGTAGCGTGGACCACAAGACTGACCAAACTGTGGAGCTGTGGGTCGCACCCATGCACTGCACAGGTAGAGCGCCAGGAACGCTCTACTCATTATTTTCTTTGGCCTTTGAAATTAGGAGAGTATGGAAAGATAAGAGAAGTAGGAATTTCATCAAGACTTGGTGGGCTCTGGCGACCTCGGAATTTCATCAAGACTCGATGTATCTCTTTGTAAGATTCGGTGATTTATGTTTTCTCTTATTATTAATATAAAAACAGTGTGTGCATCCTTTGTATGCGGACTATAGACGCTGGAGGGAACACCATCCATTTCGAAAAAAAAAATTAATCACTTTTATGGGTATTTCGTACAACCAACTCTGAGTACATGATCTAGGGCCAATGAACCTTTTGGTAAATAACCATTTTTTCCTTATAAAGTTCCAAAACAATAGTAACAAAACTGAAGCCATAACCTAAAAAATTTCGTACGATTCTCATACGACGCTTGCTCACACATGCCCGAGACATGCATCGGTGTCCTTCAATATGCGAGGCAGAGGAGGGATTAAGCTACCAGATTTAGCCACGTTTGGAACTTTGGATCGTACCCTAGGCTAAAAGCTAAAACTAGGTGGATAATATCGGCACCCTTAATATCGTAGTCCTTGGCCGTCTTGCTGTTGGCCATCTGCTTTCCTTGGAAGACGAGCGTCTGCTGGACAGGTGGGATCACTAGTGGAAAACGGGGCACTACTCCCGGTTCCAGAGGGCCTCTAGTTCCGGTTGGGCAACCGGGACTAGCTAATCGGGACTAGAGGCCCCCCCCCCTCTAGTCCCGGTTGTTTACGAACCGGGATTAGAGGCCCTCCCACGTGGCCACGGAGGAGCCCGCGGGCTGGATGGCTTTAGTCCCGGTCCGTGTTACGACCGGGACTAACTTTAGGCCTTTTTTTTCTTTTAGAATATTTTTCAGGGTTTGACGTTTAGGGGTTCTGGATGGTTTCGGAATCACGTCAATATGTCAAAAATGCGTTTTGATAAATATATAAATTATATTACTACACTAAGATCACGTTGATGCATATATATAACACACATACAAATTAAGTAGTACATGAAGATCACGTTTCCGGATAATAAGTACTCAATTACATGCATGAGATCATAGTACATGAGATCACTTATATATGTAGATAGTAGTGCTCTCCTTCTTCACGTATGACCTCGTCAAGAAGAAATCCCGCCAACTCCTCCGCAATTGCTGTTATACGGTCATTTGGTACGAGGGCGTTGCGCTTCCTTGCAACCTTTAAAAGAAGGAGAAACACAATTATGAATGAAACTCCACACAATTGATGGTAAGAAAAAAATTGTGAATAATGTTTACGTACCTCTTTGTTTCTTAGATTATTGAATTTCTCAGTGGTCCTCATTTGAATGTACTCGCAAACGTAGTATCCACATAAGTGGGTCACGGTTGGCTGTAGCAGACACCACTGTTCAAGAATAGAATTGAATCACATCAAGTTTGATAATGGTATTGATAATGTGTGGATCTAGGTAGTACTACTTACCTTGTTCAGTGACCATATCAGTTTCAGTTTCCATTGACCGGGTTCTTCCTTGATGAACATTTCCCATACTCTACTCGACAAAGAAAAAGAACAAAAGAGTTATTAATTACTTGATATCACGAAATGACTGAAAGAGGACGATATAGTGTGATAAGAATTTAAATTACTCTTTCATGATATCAAACAAGCTCTTGAATTCTTTAGGTTCTGTCCTTAATGAGTCGAAGACTTCAATTTCTCCCTCGTCATATCTAATGCACACGAGAATATAGTGGAAGCTGCACGTTTACATACGCAGTCATGCATAACTCATCAATTACACTTAAGATCAGGTGAGGAAAAATAGAATGTGTACAAGAAATTAGTAACACTTACTTGAAGTTGTAAGGAAGAAGTATTTCTTTTTTGTTACGGTGTCGCTTGAAACACCTTAGCAATGTCTTCTTTACTTCCTCGGGTCTTTCTAGTATGTTCACTTCATGAACTTTATCCGGTCAATGAACCCAATGTCTTCCGGGGTTATTCTTTCCCTTTTGTAGTTGAGCATCTTCTTTCTGCATAAATAGCGTACCAAAGATTATAGAACGGGCTGAGCTATATAAAGACTTAAATTACAGAAATAAATCACTTACAGACAAAAGCAACTGAGGATAGCTTTATCGAGGGATTTTCCATTGTATAACTGAAAAAGTTCGCTAAAATCAACTTGCACACCGTATTCTTGGAAGAAGTGCTCCTTCCTAACTTTCACCATGACACCGATTATACCTTTCTTTGCAGCTTTCATGTACCATTGATTCAACTGACCCGTCCATGTTGGTAGTAACTTGACCAGCTCAGGTCTGACCAAAGGCTTGCCGTGAACATATTCATATGCTACCTCAGGTATGTGGACGTCTGTTGTGTCGGGAAATACCTGAAGCAGGGGGACCGATTGTACAGCCTATTCTCCAAGCTGGGCTATTTGTTTCCCGCTTTTCCGCCTCTCCATCTCTGAGTTGAATGAAATGGCAATAGAGCGCTCATAGTCTAATGGCGGCTTTGGTAGAGGGTTGTATAAGCTCCTAATAGTGCGCTCTAATGCTATAGGATCTATTACTTGCTTAGGTGGGGGCTTTTTCAGTGCAAAATGGGCAGCCGTCTCGGCCTTCGAGATGGCCAAGACTTCCTCGTAAGTCCTTTCGTAAGGTAACTTCTCAGGACTCTTGAATTTTCGTGGCTTTTTCTGTCTCTGCTTAGGAGGCGAACCATTGAGCTTCCTCCTATTAAACCACGAGGTGGGCGGAGTCCACTGGACTGGCGCTGGAGATGGAGATGGAGACGACTGGACCGGCGTAGCTGGAGATGGAGACGGACTCGCACTGGGGTCCCTCTGGGGTAGGCCGGGTGGACTTAGAGGTGGTGGACTGCTACCCGGAGGGGTCGGTGGCCTTGGTGCCGAGCTTGGAAACACGATGTGTTTCTTGTTCCATAGAACTAAACCATGCCTGGCTTGTCCCAGTGTCTTCTCATCGTCACCTCCAGGATAGTCAAGCTCAAGTGTCTCAAATCCCGGTATAATTTCATCCACACCGACACGAGCATAGCCAGCTGGAATCTGACCAACATGGTAGCTTGCTCTAGGTTCACTTGGTAACGCAAAGCCGACCGCCACCTTGAAGGATATGTTCTTCATTAACATATGAATCTCACAATCTGTCTTCTCCGTGAGATCATCCACGGGGTAGTGAGCCGCCGGCTGTTCTAATGCGGCAAATGCTTCTAGCTGCATGGAACCCACACTGCTTCTCCGTTGATCTGGGACGACATCGACTTCTGGACATTGTAGCCGCTGCTGATCAGATGCCCTCTGCTGACTCATTGAGTCCAGTTGCTCCTGCTGCCGCCGCACCATGCGTTCCAATTCCGATAACTGGTCTGACTCCTTCTTCTTCTTTCTCCCACGGCTTCTATAACTGTCAGCGCACTCTGGAAACCCTTCCTTCAAGGTGACACCGCCGGGATAGCCTTGTAATCGTCCACAGTGTTCATGATTCCCCAGTGCGAGTGTCAGCTCGTCGTTCTCTCTCTCGGGATGGTACTCTCCCTTTCGAACTTTATCTATTGCATCTATAAGCAACGGAACGATTGTTTCAACCTTTTTCTTCCATTTTCCCTTTGCAACAATCAACCCCGTCTTTGGGTCCAACACTGCCCCATGCGCGAACAACCAAAACTTGGACCTCTCGGGCCAGGTCGCTGTCTGTGGAGTGATCCCTTTAGCAATCAGTTCTGCTTCAAAGGCTAACCACTTAGGAATGACAGTCTTGTAGCCACCTGTCCCCAACCTATGGTGGTATTCCTTCTTCCCAGCATTTATCCTATTTATGGCCGATCGGGCCATGGCGGTAGACGATTTCTTGTACGCCACGAATGCGGGCCAGGAATGTTTTATCTTCTCGAGTACTCCGGTGAAATTATCTGGATCTTCATTTTCATACTTTCTCCATAATTTTTTCTTCCAGGTCTGGAATTGCGTGGCCATCTTCTTAAGAGTCCACTCCTTCAGTTTCTCCTTCTTGCCTTCTGGCACGTTGAAATGTACCATGAGCGTATCGTAAAGCAAATCTTTTGTATGATCGTGGACATAACTAGCTTCATCCTCGTCCGCGCCCTTCGGCTTATGCCAATCTGTAATGGTGATCGGGAGCATGTCCCTAACAATGACTCCAGGTTGAATTACAAATTTACGGCAGTTCGGTATGGGTGCCAGCGGCTCGCCACTATCAGCAACCTCCTCGATCGTTAACCTCGGTACATCGATGGGCATCCTTTTCGTCAGGCCTCGAGGACGATGCTTTGCAGCTTTGCTCGATCCGGAGGGCTGAAAAAATGATTTGTTAACACATGCAATACATATCAATTAATGCATATATATAGTGATCAACACAGCCTTAATATATATAAATACCTCGACGGAGTTTGTCGTTAAGGTAACTTCGTCCTCAAACTGAAGTCCCTCACCAGAGTCGTTCAGAAATTGTGAGCTGAAATCATCTTCTCCTCCGGAATCATCTTCTCTACGGGCACTCGCATATATTATTTGTTGTATTTCCTCTTCATTATTGTCGTCTCTGAAGAGAGAAGCGTCCATAGCTCAATGTACCTACAGTCAATTATATATGTTTTTAATTTTGTTTCACAAAAACTTAGAGCCTAAACTAGGGCCAGCAGTATGCAAGTGTCACATAAAATCACAACCCAAATTAGGGCCAGCGTGGCAGCTGCCAAGCCCAAATTAGGGCCAGCATTGCAGTCCCGTGCTCCTACACACACACCTGCCAGCCCAAATTTGGGCCACCATGCGTCGGGCCGACGCGCCGCGTCCACCCCCTGGCCACGAGTGCGTGGTCAATGCTCCCTCCTCATCTCCCCACCCGCTGGCCCACCTGCCAGTGACCCCGCCGCCCAACCGCCCCGTCTTCCCCACTAGGCCACGACCGCGTGTGCACGCCCAAACTGGCCACGATCGTGGTCAATGCTCCCTCCTCGTCTCCCCCGCTGCCCAACCGCCCGGCTCTCGCCGCCCGTAGTTAATGACCGCGGCCCACCTGGTCCTTTAAAAATGGACTCCGGCCGTGGGGATAGCGACCACACCGCCACCCCCACCCCTATCTAGCCCTAGCCCTAGCCAGGTCGCACTGGTTGAAGAACCCGAAGAACCAGGGCAAGTCCAGCGGCTCCTTCGGCCGCCGGCGTGTCCCTCCTCCCTGCTCCTCCACCCCCCTTCCTCCTCCCCCACCGCCGGTGGTGTTCGGCATCGCACCGGAGGGTATGCGGGTCCTCCGACCGACGCGCCGTGCCGGTGCAGCGGACCCGGCACCGAGGGATAAGAAGAAGAAGAGGATGCGGCGCTACGTCCGCGTCGAGGAGTGCTGGTGGCATTGGAACAATGCCGTGCCAGTCGAGTGGTCGGACGTCCACCTGCCGGACGACTGGCACCTGAATCCGCAACGGATTCCGGTGCCGCCGATCCCGGCCAATGGCCGGGCCAGGGCGGTGGAGATAGCTCGGTGCCGCCGGTCCCTCCCTCTGGACCTCCTCAACGACCCCGCCTACGCGCCGGACTCCCCCCACTGGGACCGGTGGTTCCGGGACGAGCACGACGATCGCCGCCGCGCTTTCTTCGTGCAGGCCCTGGCGCCGTCGCAGGAGCCCACGGCGTACCCTGCGCTGCCGCCCGGCGTCGAGCCGGAGCTCTGGTTCGAGGAGGAGGACGACGACAAGGAGCAGGATCCGGAGCTGCAGGCCGCCTACGAGGCATCCCGCCGCTCCCTCGTCGAGGACGAGGTCAGGCGTTGGGAGGCGGTCGTGGCCGCCGCCCAAATGCCGCCGCCACCGCCACCACCGCCACCACCGCAGCAGCCCTGGTGGCATCAGCTGGTCCAGGAGCACGAGACCGAGGAGCTGGAGCAGTACGAAGCTCCTCCGCTGCCCCAAGGCCTCCTTGGCCAGTCCTGGGTTTTCACCGGCAGCAACTGGCCGCCTCAGGACCAGGGGCTGCCGCAGGACCAGGTGCTGCTGCCGCAGGACCAGGTGCTGTTGCCGCCGCCGCCGCAGCCGCACCAGGAGCCGGAGGAGCACCAGGTCCTGCTGGAGGCGCAGCCGCCGGCCCATCTGTGGAACGAGCCGGGCTACGTCGTGCTCTCCGACAACGAGGACTAGGACTCCAGCGCCGCCCCTCCGTGTCCCCCACCCCCCTATCTATGAATGTAACGGCCATTAGGCCTTTTTTATCTATGAATGTAATGGCCATTAGGCCTTTTTATCTATGAATGTAATGTATATATTCCCGCCCTAAGTGTAATTTCCCCGCCGCTGGCCATGGTTCCGCCGCCGATTTAGGGCTACCGTGCCGCCGATTTAGGGCTGCCGCGCCGCCGATTTAGGGCTGCCGCGCCGCCGATTTAGGGCTACCGCGCCGCCGATTTAGGGCTACCGCGCCGCGATGGAGGAAGGGAGAGGGTAGGGTTGCCGTACCTTCCCGCGCGGAGGACGGCGGCGTGGGTGTCGGAGCTGCTGGCCGACGAGGGCGCCGGAGCCGGACGGAGCAGCAGGTTGACTTGGGGACGGGAAAGGGGTCCGATTTCAGCCGATTCACGGCCGCCCAGCTCGTGAAACTCGCCGGCGAGTTAGAGGGTAGCCGCGGTGGCCGGAGCAGGAGACGACGACAATGACGGCGGCGGCACGGGAGCAGGAGAGCACGGCGCGGCAGCCTGGCGGCGTCCTTCGTCTTCTTGGGCCTGGCGGAAAAATGCGGGGACGAGAGGAAGGGGGGGACCTAAAAGGCACTAATTGGCCTTTAGTCCCGGTTCCATCCACAAACCGGGACCAACGGACACTTTAGTCCTGGTTGCAGCCACGAACCGGGACTGTCGGTCCAATTTTTTGGGCCTGTGGCAAAATAGCGCGCCAAAGCCCACCTTTAGTCCTTCCAGCCATGAACCGGGACTAAAGGGTCGTTTGTATTTTTTAGTTTTCTTTTCCCCGATTTATGTTATTCTATTAATTTAA
Organism: Puccinellia tenuiflora; assembly: GCA_012064385.1. Taxonomy (NCBI): domain Eukaryota; kingdom Viridiplantae; phylum Streptophyta; class Magnoliopsida; order Poales; family Poaceae; genus Puccinellia; species Puccinellia tenuiflora. The sequence goes on from QRDG01001188.1 coordinate 932,341, forward strand.
TTGTTCAAATTTGAAAAACTTTATATCAAACTTAAGCTATGGACATATAGAATCATTTGGTACTGGTTATTTTCAAATTTAACTATGTTGATTGTATTCAAATTTTAAATGGATGAGTTGAGTAAATTTGACTTAGATTTCAAACCGTGACACTAAAAAAATATAAAATAGGTTTTTTATTCAATTAAAATACTAAACTCATTAGTCAACACTATTTTACCGATTATTACACATAGAACCAGGATAAAAAAACGTTTCATACATTATTACACATCACCATCAACATCCGTCTATAGTGTTGTGCTATAAACTTCTTCGTGTGTGTCCTTTTCTTCTTATCGCGCCGTAACCATGGACAATCTTCATCATTCAACACGATGATTGGGTCAGTTTTCACTGTGAAAGGGGGAATTTCATCAAACTTATTGTAATCTTCTGACATGTCTGTCTTGTCCTCCACTCCCACGACGTTTCTTTTCCCTGAAAGAACTATGTGGCGATTTGGCTCGACATCGTACGATGTATTCGCTGCTTGCTTATCTTTTCTTTTCTTCGGTCTGCTAGACATGTCCTTCATATAGAAAACTTGAGCCACTTCACTAGCTAGGACGAATGGTTCGGTGTCGTATCCAAGATTCTCCAGATCCACTGTAGTTATTCCGTACTTCAGGTCTACATGTATCCCGCCTGTCAGGTTGAACCATTTGCACTTGAACAAAGGGACCTTAAAAAAAGGTCCATAGTCAAGTTCCCATATCTGCTCTATGTAACCATAATATGTGTCCTTTTGCCCATTGTTGTTTGTTGCATCAAAGCGAACATCGCTGTTTTGGTTGGTGCTCTTTTTATCTTGGTCGGCCGTGTAAAATGTATTCCCATTTATCTCGTACACTTGAAAAGTCAATATAGTCGAAGATGGTGCATTGGCCAACAAGTATAGCTGTTCACCAACAAGGGTGTCATTAATAAGACGTGTTTGCAACCAACCTCCGAAATTCTTCACGTGTTCTCCATCAATCCAATCTTTAGGTTGCTCTGGGTAGTTCAAGCGTAAAATATTCTTATGTTCCTCGATATATGGAGCCACCAAGCTGGAATTATGTAGAACTGTGTAGTGTGCTTGACTGAAAGAATGTCCGTCCATACATATTGTTGCTTTCTTTCCTAGCATGCCTTTTCCCCGCAGTCTCCCCTCATGGCACGATAGAGGAACACCGATTGGCTTAAGGTCAGGAATGAAGTCAACACAAAACTCAATGACCTCCTCTGTTCCATAGCCCTTGGAGATGCTTCCTTCTGGCCTAGCACGGTTATGAACGTATTTCTTTAAGATTCCCATGAACCTCTCAAAGGGGAACATGTTGTGTAGAAATACTGGACCAAGAACAGAAATCTCTTCGACTAGGTGAACTATGAGATGCGTCATAATATTGAAGAAGGATGGTGTGAACACCAACTCGAAGCTGACAAGACATTGGACCACGTCCTTCTGTAAACCTGGTAGAATTACTGGATTGATGACCTTCTGAGAAATTGCATTGAGGAATGCACATAGCTTCGCAATGGGTACTCGAACATTTTCCGGCAGAAGCCCCCTCAGTGCAACCGGAAGTAATTGTGTCATAATCACGTGGCAGTCATGAGACTTTAGGTTTTGAAACTTCTGCTCTGTCATGTTTATTATTCCTTTTATATTCGACGAGAAGCCTGACGGGACCTTGATACTGCTAGGAACTTCAAAAAAGATCTTCTTATCTTCTTTGGTAAGAGCGTAGCTGGCAGGACCTTGATACTTCTCTGCATTCAGGTTGTCTTGTTCGTGCATATGTTGCTGGTCTTGACGTGATTCCGGTGTATTTTTCGTCTTCCCATACACGCCCAAGAAGTTTAGCAGGTTCACGCAGAGATTTTTCGTCACGTGCATCACGTCGATTGCAGAGTGAACCTCTAGGATTTTCCAATAGGGTAACTCCCAAAATATAGATTTCTTCTTCCACATCGGTACGTATCCGTCAGCGTCATTCGGAACAGATTGTCCGCCAAGACCCTTTCCAAAGATTAATTTTAAATCCTTGACCATATCATATATAACATCCCCAGTAGGCTGGGTAGGCTTCGTCCGGTGATCTGGATCACCTTTGAAATGCTTGCCTTTCTTTCTTACGGGGTGCTGTTTTGGAATAAATCGACGATGCCCCAGGTACACATTCTTGTTTCCCAAATATATACTTTCAGTCTCACCTAAACAGTGCGTGCATGCATTGTATCCCTTATTTGACTGTCCTGAAATGTTACTAAGAGATGGCCAATCATTGATGGTTACGAACAGCAACGCTCGTAGGTCAAATTCCATCTGTTTGTGTTCATCCCACACACGTACACCTTCTTCGCGCCACAACTGTAAAAGTTTTTCAACTAATGGCCTCAGTACACATCAATGTCGTTGTCGGGTTGCTTCGGGCCTTGTATGAGCACTGGCATCATAATGAACTTTCTCTTCATGCACAACCAAGGAGGAAGGTTATAGATACATAGAGTCACAGGCCAGGTGCTATGACTAGAGCTCTGCTCTCCAAAGCGATTAAAGCCATCTGTACTTAGACCAAATCTTAAGTTCCTTGCGTCATCTGAAAATGTCGGAAACTCTCTGTCGATTTTTTTCCACTGCGACCCATCAGCGGGGTGTCTCAGCATCACGTCTTTCTTACGGTCTTCCTTGTGCCATCGCAACAACTTGGCATGCTCTTTGTTTTGGAACAAACGTTTCAACCGTGGTATTATAGGAGCATACCACATCACCTTTGCAGGAACCCTCTTCCTGGGGCGCGGCTCGTCCTCAACTTTACCAGGGTCATCTCGCCTGATCTTATTCCTCAATGCACCGCATACCGGGCATTCATTCAAATTCTCGTACTCCTCACCGCGATAGAGGATGCAGTCATTGATTCACGCATGTATCTTCTGCACCTCTAATCCTAGAGGGCAGACAACCTTCTTTGCTTCGTATGTACTGGGGGGCAATACGTTATCCTTTGGAAGCATATTCTTTATTATTTTCAGCAAATTTTCAAATCCCTTGTCAGAAGTACCATTTTCTGCCTTCCATTGCAGCAATTCTAGTGTGGTACCCAGTTTTTTCTGCCCATCTTCGCAATTTGGGTACAACAATTTGTTGTGATCCTCTAACATTCTCTCCAACTTCAACCTCTCGTTTTGACTTCCACATTTTATCTTCGCTTCAAGAATGGCCCGACGAAGATCGTCATCGGGCTCATCAACAGTGGGCTCTTTTTCAGCTTCATCTTCCCCCATTGTAGTACCACCGTGTTCAGTGAACATAGGATAGTTGTCATTATCCTCTTCTTCTTCATTGTCTTCCATTATAACACATTTTTCTCCGTGCTTGGTCCAACAAATATAACCGGACATGAAACCGGACTTCAACAGGTGGACGTGAATGGTTTGTGAGGTTGAGTAGTCCTGAGTATTCTTGCAGACACTACATGGACAAGAAATAAAACCATTCGGCGGCTTGTTTATCTCAGCCACACGGAGAAAATAATGCATGCCATTAATAAAGTCGGGATAACGTCGGTCAGTATACATCCATTGCCGGCTCATCTGCATTATATAAATAGATAAAAAACATTAACACTACATCATCAATATATAACAGTCATCAACCAAATGTAATACATAGTCTCATAAAACATACATTAGTTGAAACTAACATACAACTATCTAAAGAATTTAAACCCAACAACAAATGCGATAAAAATCGCAACTATGGTAACTATTGAACCAACAACATAATGATACCAAGCCTCTTTATGAATGGCATAATTTCTAATCTTTCTAATCTTCAAGCGCATTGCATTCATCTTGATCTTGTGTTTATCGACGACGTCGGCAATATCGAGCTCCAATTTCATCTTCTCTTCTAGGCATTGGAGACGAAGATTTTCACTTCTTTCCAATTTTGCTTTCAAATCATTATTTTCTTTTTCAAAAAACTCGATAATAGGGTCGGTTGGAATTTCCGGTTCAATGACATCCGGATCGTCATAGACCGGACGAGTGCCGACGGGGACGGATATCAGAACCATGACACTATACATATAAAAAACGTAAGACAATTTTGCAAGTAATAACTATGCATCTAAACAATATAAATAAGTTAAAAAAAAAGGATAAAACAAGAGACTCACTGAGGAGGTGCCGGTGACGGGATGGCGCGGGCGATCGACGATGGTGAGGACGGGTACCGGACAACTGTAAAATCCAGACATTATACTTTAATTTGAGCTTAAATTGCATGTAAAAAAATAAAATCCCTAACTTAGCCATTTCATCAAACACCTAGCTAGCACTAGAAAAATGAAATGAGCTAACTAGCACCAAAATGAGCTAAAAAAACAACACCGGAAGTGCTAACACTTGGATAGATGAGGCGCCGCCAAGCTTGACAAATGGTGGGAAAAATAGGGGCCGAACTCGAGCTCGGAAGAGGAAGAGGTTCAGAAAATGGTGATGAACCCAGAGCTCAAAAATGGCCACGGCCGGGTTGGGGGTGGGAGATGATATAGGGAAAATAGTTAGTCCCGGTCCGTAACGAGAACCGGTACTAAAGGCCAATCGTTAGTCCCGGTTCGTATGACGAACTGGGACAATAGCTTGTCCGGGCTGGCCCCCATCTCTGCGGCCGCCTGCCGCGACCCTTTATTACCGAAGGTCCCCTACGAACCGGGGCTGGACCTGGCGGGCTCCCTGGGTATTAGAACCGGGACTAGTGCCCCCATTGGCCCCGGTTCGTAAGGGAACCGGGACGGAAGGGCTAAGCCGATGGCCATGTTTCCACCAGTGGATGCCCTCGTCCTCTTCGAGTCGCTCCTTGATCCTGCCAATCGTGTCCGTGGGCTCAATCTCAACCTCGATCTCCTTGCCGGTGAGCGTCCTGACCTTGATGATGGTGGACTCCTTCTGGATGTTACAGTGAGCTAGCGCGCGGCCGTCCTCCGGCTGCTGCTTTCCGGCGAAGACGAGCCGCTGCTGCTGGTCCGGCTCCCTCTGGACGTTGTACCGCCTCTGGAGCATGATGGTCTTGCCCGTCGACGTCTTCACAGGCTCACAGCGATCTGCATCTCGTCGTCGGCGGCCTCTGAACCCTCTGTCTGCGGCGAGGCGAATTGAGCCGACGAAGCTTCGCCGGCCGGCAGGTGTTTCGTTCGCGTCTTGGGTGCTTCCGTTCGATGGCGCATTGTTTGCGACTCCAACCGGGGATTAATGGATTATACATACATTGGGACGTGAGCTTTGCATATGTTCCAGTCGAGCTCGGAATCGGATCCGTGCAGTGCCATGATTCAGTGCCTACGTACTCAGACTCTCCAAATTCATGGCCAACCTTTTCTTCAGCAGCTGTCACTTTTTTTAGGAAACGTATAGCTCTGTCACGCAATCGATCGATCAAACGTTGTTTGGTATTTTGACCGCGTGCAGTACGTCCATGACTATGGGCTGAGAGCCCAGAGCAGAAATGGAAAGTGTACCAACAGATAGGCTGTGATGGCCTTGGGCTTTGCAGACGGCCGTATATATGTCATGACAAATATTAATATTTACTATAGTGGGCTATCTTTAAGAAATTTACACGGACAACCGAGCTCACGTACGTGCTCTTGGCCAACAATGTTTAAAAAGAATTCTGAAAATATGTGGTGACAAATATATACATGTTTTCTATATAGGTGCAAATTTTTGTCCTAAAATGACACGTTTGTGGTGTTGTGCGAAAACAAAACAAATCAGTGCGCATAATAGGATTGATTTTAAAATCATGTTTTTAAAGCATTGGTTTGTTTTTTTTTCGCACAGAGCATCGCATATGTCATTTCACTACGAAGCAAGGCATGTATTTATAAAACATGTATATATTCGTCATTGAATTGTTTTGGAAAAAATTCACTAGTGGAAAAATGGTCTTTGGGGGGGGGGGGGGGGGGGAGCCATTAGGCCCGGTTCAGTGACAGACCGGGACCAATGCCTGGCATTGGTCCCGGTTCGACCAGCGAGGCTCCCGTGAGGCATTGGTCCCGGTTGGGTTGGGGTCATTCGTCCCGGTTCGTGCTACGAACCGGGACTAAAGCTCCCGCACTGGGAAACGTGGCGCGCCGCGAGCATTAGTCCCGGTTCGTAGCACGAACCGGGACGAATGCCCCTCCCCTGCCTATATATACACCCAGCCACACCCCCCTCTTCTCTCCTCTGTTTTTTTTGCTTGGATTGGTGGGAAGTGGGTGCTAGTTTTTTTTTCCTTTGCCACGCACAAGATGTGTTCGATGAAATGCCCGAGCCACACTTAAGTTCACACAAAATGATATCCTCGACCGAGGTTAGCAACTTTATCATTTTCATCTATAATTGATACAGAAATATTGCATGTGTCGATGTACGGTGGTCATTTCAGTATTCAATATGTTTTTCTAATTGTACTTGATAAACCTCATTATATGATGTGCAGATGGATGAACGGCAGGGATGGATGTACGGCGACCGACGCAGTCCCGATTTTATTGCAGGCCTGCATAAATTTCTCGTTGTGGCCGAGGCAAACAAAGAGGATGGTTTTATGCCTTGTCCATATGTGGACTGTCGGAACGTCAAGGAGCATTCTTCCTCAAGAACCCATTCAAGGCCACCTGCTTCAGAGAGGTTTCATGCCCAGCTATAATGTTTGGACCAAGCACGGAGAAAGAGGAGTTATGATGGAAGACAATGGAGAAGAAGAGGATGATGACAACTATCCTATGTTCCCTGAAGAATACGGTGATACTGCGATGGAAGACAATGAAGAAGAAGGAGGTGAAGAACAACGGGCATCAGATGAGCCCGCTGATGGTCTTGGTCGGATCATTTCTGATGCAAAGCGAGAATGCGATACAGAAAAGGAGAAGCTGAAGTTAGAGGCTATGCTAGAGGATCACAAAAAGTTGTTGTACCCAAATTGCGAAGATGGCAGCACAAAGCTCGGTACCACACTGGAATTGCTGAAATGGAAGGCAGAGACTGGTTTATCTGACAAGGGATTTGAGAAGTTACTGAAAATAATGAAGCCGAAGTTTCCAAAGGATAACGAATTGCCCGAGACTACGTACGAAGCAAAGAAGTCTATCTGCCCTCTAGGATTAGATGTGCAAAAGATACATGCATGCCCTAATGACTGCATCCTCTACCGCGGTGAGGAGTACGAGAATTTGAATGCATGCCCGGTATGCACTGCACTGCGGTACAAGATCAGACAAGATGACCCTGGTGATGTTGAGGGCGATGACGAGCCCCCCAGGAAGAGGGTTCCTGGTAAGGTTATGTGGTATGCTCCTATAATACCACGGTTGAAACGTCTATTTAGAAACAAAGAGCATGCCAGGTTGTTGCGATGGCATAAAGAAGAGCGTAAGAAAGACGGGAAGTTGAGACAGCCCGCCGATGGGTCGCAGTGGAGAAAAATCGAGAGAGAGTTCTCGGACTTTGCAGGTGACGCAAGGAACTTATGGTTTGGTCTAAGTACAGAAGGCATGAATCATTTTGGGGAGCAGAGCTGCAGTCACAGCACCTGGCCCGTGACTCTATGTACTACAACCTTCCTCCTTGGTTGTGCATGAAGCGGAAGTTCATTATGATGCTAGTTCTCATCCAAGGCCCGAAGCAACCCGGCAACGACATTGATGCGTACCTAAGGCTATTAGTTGATGAACTTTTGCAGTTGTGGGCCATACCAGGTGTACGTGTGTGGGATGAGCACAAACAGATGGAATTTGACCTACGAGCGTTGTTGTTCGTAACCATCAATGATTGGCCTGCTCTTACTAACATTTCAGGACAGTCAAATAAGGGATACAACGCATGCACGCACTGTTTAGATAACACTAAAGGTACATATTTGGAAAAATGTAAGAAGGTCGTGTACCTGGGGTGTCTGAAGGGTCGCAGCATAGAAAACAAAAAATTTCCTACGCAACAAGCGGAATAAACCCCAAGGATCTAGATCTACTAGATGACGGTAGTGAAGATGAGATCCAATCTCTTACCCTCGAAGAACGTTCAAAGCGTTTTGTCGATGCAGGGGTTGGTCTGTCGATCCCCGCAACTAGACTCATCTAGTCGCGAGGAGATGTATTATCCGCGCAATCCAATCCGATGGAGCACCACATGAGCAGCGCCTCCGCGGTATCCACACGTACGGCTCGATGTAGATCTCCGACTTCTTGATCCTGCAAGCAAGGTGGAGATGGCTAGATGGATCTCGCCACCACGACGGTTGTGGTGGCATTGATGCTGTAGATCTCCACGATCTCCACGAGCATGGCTTCGCCTAAGCCACGGCAAGAGGAGAGGAAGGAGGAGATGCAGCAGCAGCCCTACATCTAGGGGTGGTGCAGCAGCTTTGGTGGAGGAGATGGCGGCAGCCCTACGGGGAGGGGTGGCGCCAAGGGGAGGTAGAGATGGGGGGGTGCGGCTGCTTGGGGAGGAGCACATGAGGTGCGGCAGCCCTCCCCTGCCCCCTCCTTATATAGGAGGCCAGGGGGCTGCGCCCCACCTCCCTCTAGGGCTGGCGGCAAGGGGGGAGGCTTGCCCCCCAAGCAAGCCCTAGGGTTAGGGTTTTGGGTGGCCGACCCCCTCCCCTCTTGGGCTTGCCGCATGGGCCCCTTTAGGGTGTGGTGCGGCTGGCCCATGTGGTCAGCCCACCACCCCTTTATTCTCACGTGGGCTCCATACTCCTACGGGCCCCACTTCTAGACTCCTCTAGAACCTTCTAGAATATTCCGGAACCCTTCCAGAAAATCCCGGAACTTTTCCGATACCTCCGGAAACCACTTTCCTTATATGAATCTTATTCTCCGGACCACTCCGGAACTCCTCGTGACGTCCGGGATCCTATCCGAGACTCTGAATCACCATTCGTTCATACCATCAAAATATCTCATCGCTAACCCTAGCTACATCGGAGCGTTAAGTGTGTGACCCTACGGGTTCGAGAACATGCAGACATGATCTAATCAATAATCAATAGTGGGACCGAGATGCCCATATTGACTCCCACATATTCAACGAAGTTCTTTATCGATTGAACCACGATGCCAGAGATTCTTAATCTCGTATACGATTCCCTTTGTCTCACTGATATTCAATTTGCCCGAGATTTGATCGTCGATATCTCCATATCTAGTTCTATCTCGTTACCTGGCAAATTCTCTTTACTCGTCCATAATATAGGATCACCGTGATTACCACTTAATCACATGGTTGCAACCTTTTAGATGCTATATTACCGAGAGGGCCCAGAGATATCTTTTCCATCACAAGGAAGGACAAATCCCACTCTTGATTCATGTCACCCAACAAATACCATCGGAGATACCTGAAAGCCACCTTTATAATCACCCAGTTACGAAGTGACGTTTGATGTCCACAAAGCATTCCTCCGGTAAACGGGAGTGACATAATCTCATGGTCTAAGGAAACTATACTTGGCATACTAAAAGTGTTGGCAATGAAAACTGTGACACGATCAATTGCAACTTTTTATTATTTGGGTCTTGTCCATCCCATCATTCTCCTAATGACGTGACTCCGTTATCAAGTGACTATAACAAGTCCATGGTTAGGAAACTCTAACCATCTCTTGACTAACGAACTAGTCTGGTAGAGGCTTACTAGGGACATCTGGTTGTTTATATTTCCACACATGTATTATGTTTCCGGTTAATACAATTATAGCATGGAGAATAAACTATTATCATAAACATGAATATGCTAATAAACCATTTTAATATTTCCTCTAGGGCATATTCCTAACAGTGTCGTCAATTTCTTCCAGCCAATCATCCCGTAAGAAAGAAAGGCAAGCATTTCAAAGGTGAGGCAGATCACCGGAAGAAGCCTAACCTCCCTGATGGTGATGCTACATTTGGTATTGGCAAGGACATAGAAGTAATATTTGGAAAGGGTACTGGCGGTCAATCTGTTCCGAAAGACGTCGCTACCGAACACGCACCCATGTGGAAGAAGAAATCTATATTTTGGGAGCTACCCTATTGGAAAGTCCTAGAGGTCCGGTCTTCAATCGACGTGGTGCACATGACAAAGAATCTTTGCGTGAACCTGCTAGGCTTCCTCGGCGTGTATGGGAAGACAAAAGATACACCGAAAGCACGGGAGGACCAGCAGCGTATGAAAGACCCAAACAACAAGCATACGGATAAAGGGCGTCATTACTTAAGCAGCTACGCTCTTACAATAGCAGAGAAGGAAATATTTTTTGAATGCCTGAGCAGTATCAAGGTCCCGGCTGGCTTCTCGTCAAATATAAAGGGAATAATAAATATGGCAGATAAAAAATTCCAAAACCTGAAGTCTCATGATTGCCACGTGATTATGACGCAGTTGCTTCCGATTGCATTGAGGGGGCTTCTATCGGAAAATGTTCGAGTACCCATTGTGAAGCTATGTACATTTCTCAATGCAATATCTCAGAAGGTAATCGATCAAGAAAGTCTGACAAGGTTACAGAAGGATGTGGTCCAATGTCTTGTTAGTTTTGAGTTGGTGTTCCCCCCATCATTTTTCAATATTATGACGCATCTCCTGGTTCACCTAGTCGACGAGATTGCAATTATCGGTCCTGTATTTCTACACAATATGTTCCCCTTCGAGAGGTTCATGGAAGTCTTGAAGAAATATGTTCATAACCGTGCTAGGCCAGAAGGAAGCATCTCCAAAGGCTATGGAACAGAGGAGGTCATTGAGTTTTGTGTTGACTTTATTCCCGACATTAAGTCGATTAGTCTTCCTGAATCGCGGCATTAGGGGAGACTTTGTGGAAAAGGCACGCTAGGAAAGAAAGCAATGATATGTAGGGACGGGCATTCTTTCACTCAAGCACACTACACAGTTTTACAAAGTTCCACCTTCGTGGCTCCGTATATCGAGGTACACAAGAATAGTGTACGCTCCAAAAACCCAGGGAAGCCTGACTCCTGGATAAAAAAAAAACACATAGAGACTTTCGGCAGTTGGTTGCGATTACATCTCATGAATGACACCGATGTTGGAGATCAACTCTACTTATTGGCTGCGTCACATTTTCGACTGTATTGACTTTCCAAGGGTACGAGATAAATGGGAATACATTTTACATGATTGCCCAAGATAAAAAAGAGTACCAACCAAAACAGTGGTGTTCGCTTTGATGCAACAGACGAGAATGGACAAAAGGACACATACTATGGTTACATAGAGGAGATATGGGAACTTGACTATGGAACTACTTTTAAGGTCCCTTTGTTTCGGTGCAATTGGGTCAACACGAATGGAGAAGGGGTAAAGGTAGACCAGCTGTACGGAATGACAACAGTGGATCTCAAGAATCTTGCGTACAGAGACGAACCATTCGTCCTAGCCAATGATGTGGCTCAGGTTTTCTATGTGAAAGACATGAGCTCCAGACCGAAAAAAAGAAAAGATAAGGAAACAAATACATCACACGATGAGCCAAAGCGTCACATAGTTCTTTCAGGAAAAACAAACATAATGGGAGTCGAGGACAAGACAGATATGTCAGCAGACTATAATAAGTTTGATGAAATTCCGCCCTTCACAGTGAAAACTGACCCAAGCATCCCGTTACATAATGAAGAAACTCCATGGTTAAGGCCGATGAAGCGATCATGATCTAAGTATGAGTGTAATAATATATAAAACAATTTATGTATTAGTGTTCTCAAAACCTTTTTATGTATGAGTGTTGTCAAATGCATTACACAATATATGTATGATCGTGCCGGCTCCGCTTCACTCTTTTTGCTGCAACAAAAACTGGTGAGAAGTTCGTATACAAAACACACGGTATCACCTGCATACAAACCGTATTCGGTCGATGAACTGAAGGATTACTAGATAGAACAAAACACACGGTATCACCTGCATACAACCCTACTGTGTGGCTAGAGAGTGCCCGCATATCAAATGCACGGTAGGGCGTATGCAGGTGAAACCGTTTGATTTGTATTCGGTCGATGAACTGAATGATTTCTAGATATCCGCTTCACTCTTTCTACTGCAAAAAAACGGGCATTAGAAAACTAAAGTATTTTGTAGCTGCTTGGTGAAACCGTTTGATTTGTATTCGGTCGTGAGCAGCAAATCGACCTTCGATCCAAGCAGCTACAAGACTTCTCTGATGATCTAACGACCGTCCCAAAAAGTGTTGGGAATGTTGTAGATCATCAGAGCGGCTTGCAGCTGCTTGGATCCAACCGAGGGGCATGGCTACCACTTCCACCACCACCACTCCCACCTCCTCGGCAATTCATCATTGTGTCACCCTAATCCAGTGGTTGGATTCAACCTACCTGAGGGCTTGTGTTTCCAACAGCGTCGTTGTGTTTCCAACATGCCAGCAGGTAGGCTAAATCCAACCATTGGATTCGGTGGCAAAGGTAGATGCTAGTTGTGTGCCGTTCGCTGCAGGGACGTCGCTATTTATAGGCGATTAGAAGGTGTACCTGTGGATGAGGTGGGAGTGCAGATCCAACAGCTCACAAGCCCACAAAAGAAACACACCCCTGATCCAACGGCTCGCAAGCGCTAGAAAGAAACACACGATCCGTGTGCTTCTTTAGTCCCGGTTGGTAACACGAACCGGTACTAAAGGCCCTGATCCAACAGCTCACAAGCGCTTGAAAGAAACACACGATCCGTGTGCTTCTGATCCAACGGCTCACAAGCGCTCTAAAGAAACACACGATCCATGTGCTTCTGATCCAACGGCTCACAAGCGCTCGAAGGAAACACACAATCTGTGTGCTTCCGATCCAACGGCTCACAAGTGCTCGAAAGAAACACACGATCCGTGTGCTTCTTCCACCGCTTCCCGCCTTTGTCTTCCTGTAATTTCTCACTATATATATGTAGGCTTGGCCGCCATTGCCATATCACATCTAAACTCATATCTGCAACCTCACTGTTCTCGGCGAAGATGTCCATGTTGGACCAGAGGGGCGATGTGCGGGACTGGGCTCCACCGGGCTAGCACTGGGAGGTGCTACCTTCCGAGACGCGCAGCTTGGTGAGGAATCCGGGTGACGTCGTCGACCCGAATCTTCTGTGGTGGCAGTCGCGTGGGCCACGCTCGGTGCAGAGGGAGCCGGCCCCCGAGGAGGTGGTATGTCGCCGTATCAGGGAGGAGGATGAGCACGTCCGTCGCTACATGTATCTATTGGATACACAGTATGACAGTAGGTGGTCGTTTCTTCAGAGGGTTCCTTCTCACGTGAGCTATGACCCTATGAGGGTTCCTTCTCTTTGGATGCGCAGCGCCGGCGGCTCAGCACCCCGCGGCTCAGGAACCGGTAGAAGTTAGTTTCAGAGTATGTGATCACCACTGCAGTTCTCTTTTCTGTGATCGTAGTTTAGGTTACTACTTGCTTTTGAAAACTTGCGACCTAAACTATCGACTTCCGGAGATGTGTGTGATATTCATGCATATGTATGCAAAATATTGGGATCCACTGTTGTCATTCTGTACCGTATCCGGTCGATTACCTGAAGGATTTCTGTATACAGCCCAACGGTGGCTCGTGAGTGCCTGCATATCAAATGCACCGTTGGAGCTCAAATTTAAACACTTTTCATGTTGAAAGTTTAGTGAGATATTGAATTTAATAGATATAAATTAAATCAATAGATATGAATTAATTCAATAGATATAAATTAATTAATAGATATAAATTAAATAAATAGATAGATTACATTTTTATCAACAATTTGATATTTTAATTGCATTTTTCTGATAAACAGATGAAAAGATATTGAATTTATAAAATTAATCAATGACTTAATGGAGTTCAAATTCCAAATTTTGTAATTAAATGAATTCACATATAATCTCAAAAAAAATAATTTGTCATAAATAGATAGATTACATTTTTATCAACAATTTGATATTTTAATTTCTTTTTTCTGATAAACATATGAAAAGATATTGAATTTATAAAATTAATTAATGACTTAATGGAGTTCAAATTCCAAAATTTGTAATTAAATGAATTCACCTATAATCTCAAAAAAATGAATTTGTCATAAATATATAGATTACATTTTTATCAACAATTTGATATTTTAATTTCATTTTTCTGACAAACATATGAAAAGATATTGAATTTATAAGTTTAATGAATTAATTAAGTTCAAATTCCAAAAATTTACTTAAATGAATTCACCTCTAATCTTAAAGAAAAATGGAATTGTAATAAATATATAGATTACATTTTTATGAACAATTTGATATATTATTTGTATTTTTCTGATAAACAGATCAAAATATATTGAATTTATAAGTTTATTACAATTTTGAAAAACTTAAAAAGGTCTTTAGGTCCGGTTGGTGCCACCAACCGGACCTAAAGGTCATTTTGGCGCGCGCCTTTTTGGTGCCGCCGAAAATGACCTTTCGGTCCGGTTGGTGGCACCAACCGGACCTAAAGGGTAGTCCTTTGGTCCCGGTTGGTGGCACCAACCGGACCGAAAGGACCTTTTCGTGCTTTTTAGATCTTGCCGCTCGTTTGTTCTGCGCAGTTGCGCCCGAGAAGACGAAGGAAGAACTGCTCCACGCCGTTGCCGCCAGGCTGCCCTGCTCCACGCCGTCGCCACCAGGCTGCCCTGCTCCACGTCATTCCCGTGCCGCCGTCGTGCACGCCTCCACAGGGCCTCGACGCGTCTTGTTCCTCGCCGCCTAGACGCGTCTTGTTCCTCGCCGCCACGATCTCCATCCCCGCCGCTGCCGCCACCGTTCCCTTCCTCGAGGCGCCCCCCGAGGCCGCCGTCTTTATCGCGAGTACCCTCCCTAGATCGGCCGGATCCACTCGCGCCCCCCTCTGCCCCGACCTCCTCCTTCAGCAGCAGCTCCAGCCGCCTCTTCCCCTACCCCAGAAGGTGCTCCGGCCTACGCCCTCCAACATCGACCTCCCGCTCCTGGACCTGCATCACCAGATCAAGGTGAGCTTGGGCAGAAACCGAACAGGGCGGCATGTGCTGCTGCTGCTGCCACTGTTAAATTGCTGTCTGAAATCGCTATTTCTGTTGCTATGTGCAATCGCTATGTAAATTTGCTATGTTGAAATTTCTATGTACATGATTGGTTAGCCGAAATTGCTATGCACAAAATTTTGGTACAAGAGTAGCCGAATTTGCACGTAATTGCTATGTACAAAATTATGCTACAGAACTATTGAAGTGAGACCATTTTTATGGACATGTGTTGAGCATGGCTGCCGAATGAAAAAAAACTTTTTCACAGTTATCTATGGCAACTATTTTGTGCTGCTGCCACGTCGAATTGCTATTTGTATTGCCATATAAAAATCTGTGTTTATTTGCATGTAAAATTGATATGTAGACGAGTGCTTAGTCAAAATTGCTATGTACAAAATGTTGCTATAAGAGTAGTGGAATTTGCATGTTAAATTGCTCTGTGCAAACTTATTCTTTTTTTTTCATAGTTTAGGTTATTAGTGTTAGTGTTATTAGCAATTTGTAATACATGGCTTAATTTTTTTAGTGTTAGTGTTATTAGTGTTAGTGTTATTAGTATTAGTGTTATTAGTGTTAGGTTATTAGTGTGTTAGTGTTATTAGCAATTTGTAACCTTAATTCTCATGGCATGTTTTATAATCATGGCTGCACATATCACTTTAAGCTATTAGTAATCCATATAGGCAATCCCTGATTAAGCTCAGCAGATAAATTGTCTCATTCTAAAACTACTTTGTATCATGACATAGAAAAATAGCCACAAAAATTACAAAACACTGGTTAGCCATACTATTAAATAGCGAAAAGTTGATTATCAGCTTGGCAAAAAATGCAGCCTAAATATCTGTAAGTGCATGATTTTTTTAAAACTATGCGTTTCTTTTTCTTGAAGAAAATAATAATGGTGAGCAACCCCCTTTCATTTTCCACACTAAACATGATAATGTGTTATTAGTGTTAGTGTTAGTTAGTTTTAGTTTTAGTTAGTTAATTTTAGGCTTCATATTTATTTATGATTTTAGGCTTCATATTTGTATGAATTGATGGAATTGATAGAATTATTTGTATGAATTGATGGAATTGATAGAATTATTTGTATGAATTGATGGAATTGATAGAATTATTTGTATGAATTGATGGAATTGATAGAATTATTTGTATGAATTGATAGAATTGTATACTGTGATATTTTTGTTCCGTTTCAGACAAGATCAAATGCTGAATTATTTGTCATATATATCACCATGACGACGCTTAGAAACAACAGGCGCAGCAACACGCGCCTTTCCTTGTAGTACCATTCTATCCCTACAAGTTTTCTGAACGACATGGCAGAGACGGCTCCGAAAATAACTTTCGTATTTTGCAGAAACTATGGAACCACACGGCAGAGATGAAAATGAGGAAAATATCCTCGAGGATATGATCCGCGGCGATGATGACGCAAGTCACTTTCTGAACGACTCCGGTGAGGGGGATGAGTCCCTCAACGCCTGGAAAGAGGCCGAACTCGGCATCTCCGATGAGGGAGAAGCCGACAAGGCAGAAGCCGGCGGCTCCGGTGCAACATTGATTATTACAAACTCCGACGAGGTGCATATATATATTTATATTAATTAATTTAGCCTCTGTTGTCCATATACACATATTAACGGTCTTTCTTCTTTTAGCCATCCGGATCGAGCAAATCCTCTGTGAGGACGAAACGAGGCCCAACCAAAAAGTTGGAGGACCATATCCGGTACAGGATCAAAGAAGTCGCTGCAGACGGCGAACCCATTGCTCCAATTGATGTTAGAAAAAAAATTGTGAAGCAATGCGGTGTTGTTGTTAGGGACTACGTCCCGATCACCATCTGAGAATGGAATAAGCCAAGGGATCCTAAAGTTAGCTGGATCGGCCCCGCAGGCAAAAAATGCCTTTTTGAAAAGGTCATGGTTAATTTCACCTTGCCGTTGCCAGAGGTGGATCCAGAGGAGGGGGAGCCAGATGAGGAGGAGATGGCTGCCCAAAAAAAAGCTCTAGAAGATAAAGTCAAGGCGTGGGCTCTTAAGAAGATGGCCGAGCTATTCAACAAATTTAAGAAAAGATTGTACACCGACTTTATCTTGAAAGATAAAACTCCGGATTTCAATCACGGGTATGAGAAGATAAGAGACTACTGGGAAGATTTTGTGAATTACAGGAAATCGGAGGAAGCTCAGTTAAAGTCTGCAATAAACAAGGCAAATGCTGCTAAAAAGAAGTACCACCATACTATGGGGGCTGGTGGCTACGCCTGTTCCATACCTAAGTGGGATAAACTTGAGGCCAACCTGCTGGATAAAGGGATTGTTCCAGAGCCTATAAAAAAAGGATGGATCGAACGGACAAGAAATTGGTTTTACGGGCATGGGGGCACATTGGACGCAGAAGGAAAGTGCATATATAGCAGAAGACACAAGGATAATCCCCTACTACCCATCGAAGATATTAGGAAAGCAGTAAAGGATGTTGAAGAGGGACGGTTCCGTCCCGATAGAGAGGATGACGAGCTTGCACGCGCCCTTGGGAATAAAGAACATGAAGGACGAACACGAGGCACCTCCGGCTCCAAGCCGTGGGTACATGGGTTTCCCGTGGAAAGGAAAATATTTCCCGATAAAAGTCATCAGAGGAGAAAGGAAAGGGAGGCAAGGGAAGCAATCGCTGCTTCAGACCGGCTGCGTAATATAGAAGAAACAATTAAGCGGTAGCAGGATCAAATGAAGCGGCAGAAGGATCAAATTAACGAACTTAGCCAGCAAGGCACTGCCGGCCTATCTCAGCAGCACGTTGTAGAAGCTGCAGTCCATGCTACCGACCCATCATATCGGAAAAGCAGCGTGGCTTCGAGCATGGTTCCGGCTGGTGATGATGATGCACTGACGACGGATGCTCTTCGTCGCTACCCAGTGGATGATATCACGGAGAGCACACCTTGTGAGCTACATGTGAAAGTGTTCAACTTAACCATGAAGGTGGCGGTCGGCTATGCCGTACCAATTGGACCTACACCAACTTTCCATTGCTCCCCGGTTCCTCATGGCTACGCTATTGTCGGGGTGGATGAAGTTAGTAAAGGATTTGAGGAGCTAAAGCTGGAACACCCTGCAGGTGAAGATGGGGAGGTGGTTGAACTTGGAGAAGCCAGGAAAGGGACTATTCTATGGCCAAAGGAATTCATCGTGCTTCCAAACTGGCCGCCAAGGCCATCGACTCCTCACCAGTCTCCAACGCAACAGTCCTCTCCACCGCCGCCGCCTCAGGCGCCGTCTCCGCCGCCTCACCACTCTCCAGCGCAGCAGTCCTCTTCACGGCCTTTGCCGCCTCAGGCGCCGTCTCTGCCGCCTCACCAGTCTCCAGAGCAGCCGTCTTCACCGCCGCGTCAGTCGTCTCCGTCCACTCAGGCTCAGCGTACCACTGCTGGTACTACAATGAGTGGTAACCGATCACCGAAACGTAGAAGGTCACCCCTCCCAAAATTACCTCATAAGAATCTTCCCAAGAGACCTTACGACTGTACGGTGGAGGAAAATGAGGCGATCGTAAAAGCCCAAACGGACGAGTGGTTTGCTAACTTGAAGAGAAAGAAGCCGAAAGCGGCAGAGTTCCCCGACACCCTAGAAGAAAAAGCCGCCGTCTGGAAAATGTTGAAGACCCTTAAACAACCCCCGCCAAAGCTGACACCAGACTGTGAGCGCTCTATTCTCAAGTCGGCTCAGGCAAATAAAAGACGGTCGAAGAAATATAGTGCAAGCCGGAAGTCAGTTGCCCAGCACGGAGAACAGCAAAAACAATCGTGCCCCCGTTCAAAGTGTTTTCCGATACCGAGGTGGGGTCAAGCAAACGTGCGGTCGGCATCGATCCTGAGTTTGTTGCACTGTACGGAGAAGCAGCCTCTGCTCACGGCTTGTCTATTGCTCAGTACTTAGACCAATTACAATTCCACGAAGAAATAGTTCCAAAATACGAATACCGGCACGGGCATCCTCTCGTCAAACCTGAGTTAGTCAAAGATCTACCAACAAAAATGCGAAGATTGCATAGTTGGTACATGGCAGCCTCAAAGAAAGGGGAAAATTGGATCCACGTGGGATATAAGAACGAGCATTACGGGCATGGAGCTGACGTGGTAATGATTGAATTTTGTGAATTATTTCAGTTATGTCGGCACAGTGGAGACCAGGGTACCACGGGCCGGCCTGCCAAGGCCCACAACACAACTCCAGGAAATTTCGCTAAGGACCAAGCTCTCCAAGCCTGGAGAGGCTCCCAAGCCTGGCGAAGTCTCGCCAAGGATTTCTCCCTTGGCGAGGGACCTCTCCTCGAGAGGGCATCAAGCTGAAGGCTTGGCAAGGCCTCCGGCCTCGCGAGGGTTCTTTCCTCCCTGTTTTCGTGTATAAAGCAGTCAACAAAGCAGCACCAAGCAAAGGAGCAGCATCCTGGCTGGGCGGTGGCTTTAATTTTCCAGCTTTGGTGACGCCGCTCCTGCCATGGACCGTGTCCATGGACACCACATTTATTGTGCACCATGCCTCCTCCTTCGTCGCCATGTGGTTACCCTTCCCGCCAAGATATTTGGGGGAAGAGGTCCAGGACACCTATAAAAGGAGGAGGACCCCGTTCGGGCAAAGGGTTCAGCATCTTGGATCCTGATACTTCCCTAGATCTAGGGTTCTTAGCCATTGTAGCCACCTCGAGCTCGACAAGCTCCCCTTTTACTGTGAACCTCTCCGAGCAGTGCAATACACCACAAGCAAGACGTAGGGGTTTTACCTCTCCTAGAAGGCCCTGAACCTGGGTAAGACCGTGCGTTCATCTCTGCCGTGCAGTCCCTCTCCGAACCCGACGAGCACCGTCGCCGTGGCACATTGAGGGTTGTTTGATTCCGTGTTCAGCCCCTTGCCGACACCTTTACTGTTCCGAGGGACAGTTCCTCGACATTTGGCGCGCCAGGTAGGGGGCTGAGGCGCGTCTTCAACCTCGACACCGCCATGGTCAGTTCTCGCGCTGAGCGTCTCGCTCGCCGGGCGGCAAGCGCCGCCACCGCTCCTCCTGCTGGCCGCCCATGTGGCCGCCCGCGCGGAGGCGCTGCTCCGGAGCCCCGCGTCGACCCCGAGCCCCGCGTCGAGCACCCCGCGGACGATGACGACGACTACGCCGAGGGCGACCTCGGCGAAGAGGAGGCCTCCTCTCTGCACCCGTCGCGGGACCATGCTGCCTCCTCGCTGGGCCGCCCTGCGCCCAGCCCAGCAACTGCGCTCCTCATGGCGCAGGAGCTGCTGCAGTACCGCCCCACGGCGGAGGCTCGAGAGGCCTGGCTCAACTGCCTCTCCGAGCTCGTCGGCGCCGCTGGTGTCGCAGCTCGCGCTGCCGCTCCTGCGCCGTCTCGCTCCCTGGTCCTCTCTGGACGCGTGGGGAACGTAGCGCACGGCGCTCCTCCTGCGCCTCCCCTCCATCCCGCGCCCGCTCCAGCTCCACCACAACCAGCCCCAGCGGCGGCTCCTCCTCGCGACAACCGTGCTGCTTCGCACGCCTCGTCGCTGCATGACTGCCAAATCGTGCAGCGAGCCCCCGAGGACGCCCACGTGAGCATCGAGCGCGGGCAAAACCGCCACAACCGCGCCGTCCAGGACGTCGCCGGCGCAGGGCGCCACCTCCGCGCCTCCCTCGCCAACGGCGTGGTCACCTACGGCACGACGGTTGCGTTCACTCGCAGCCTCCGTCGCGTCGTCTGGCCGGTCAAGTTCAGGCCAGACCTCCCTCCGCGCTACGACGGCAAGAACAACCCCCTGGAGTTCCTGCAGCTCTACACTCTGGCTATCCAGGCCGCCGGGGGCGACGACAAAGTCATGGCGAACTGGTTCCCCATGGCCCTCAAGGACTCTGCGTCCTCGTGGCTCACCAACCTCCCCACTGAGTCCATCAGCTCCTGGGAAGATCTCTGCCGGTGCTTTGTCGCCAACTTCAAGGGCACGTACGAGCGTGGCCTCACGTACAACGACCTCCGCGCCGTGCGCCAGAAGCCTGGCGAGACCCTCCGCAAGTACATCCAGCGCTTCAGCCAGGTGCGCAACAAGATCCCCAACACCACCGACATGCAAGTCATCTCAGCCTTCCAGGCTGGGGTCACAGACGTGCGGATGCTCGAGAAGCTGGGCATCCACGACAACATCACCACCGTCGTCAAGCTCTTCGACTTGGCGGACAAGTGCGCCAAGGCTGAAGAGGGCCGCTTGTTCGTCAAGAACGAGCCTGGGGAGCCCGCCGAGGGCTCCAACAAGAAAAAATCCTCTGAGAAGCGCAAGACTACTGCGGTCCTCGCGGCTGAACCCGACGCCAAGCAGCCTCGCGCTGCCACCCTAGCCGCGGGCACCGAGAAGAAGGATGATCGCCCCTTTTGCATCTACCACAACAGGCATTCCCATGCCACTGAGGATTGCTACGACCTCAAGAGGCTTCGCGAGGCGCGCGAGGCTCGCGAGGGGCAGCAAGGCCGCGGCGGCCGCGGTGGCGGCCGCGGCGGCCGAGGAGGGCAACGCTGGAACAACAACTACAACGACAACTACCAGCAGAACCCTCAGGCCAACGCTGCCCAGCCTGCAAACGACAACCTCCCTGCCGAGACTCCTGAGGGCTACCAGGTGCCTCGTGGAGCCGCTTGCATCCTTGGCGGGGCTCAGGCCCCCAGCTCCAACCGCCACTTCAAGCAACTCGCTCGCGAGATCGCGGCAGCGCTCCCTGGGGTTGAGGCCTCCAGGCCCCTCAAGTGGTCCCAGTACCCCATCGTCTTCGACTCCAGCGACCACCCCAAGTCCACCTCAACTGTTGGCACCATCCCGCTGGTTTGCACCCCCACCATCAACAACATTGCAGTCTCCAAGACGCTCATCGATGGGGGTGCAGGCCTCAACGTCATCTCTGTCGAGACCTTCGAGAAGCTTCAAGTGCACTACGAGCGGCTCATGCCCACTAGGCCCTTTTCAGGGGTGATAGAGGGACTCACTACTCCTTTGGGACAAGTGAGGCTCGCAGTCACCTTTGGCACGCAGGCCAACTACCGCACTGAGCTGATCGACTTCGACGTCGCGCACATCGGCCTGCCCTACAACGCCATCCTCGGCTACCCCGCCCTCGCCAAGTTCATGGCGGTGACCCACCACGCCTACAACCTCGTCAAGCTCCCTGGCTCGGGTGGCACCATCGTCATCCGCGGCATGGTCTCTGACGCCCTGTACGCTGCGCAAGCGGCTTACAAGGCTGTCGCGGTAGCGTCTCCCGCTGATGAGGATGAAGAACCCCTCCCGAGGCCCCCCGCGAAGAAGAAGTAGCTGTTCTCTCAGGAGAAGGCCGCGACAAAGCAAGTGTCTCTGGAGGCAAGCGGCTTGGGGGCTAGCGTCACCATCGGCGCCAACCTGCCTCCCAAATAGGAAAGCGCGCTCGTCACCTTCCTCAGGGCAAACTCTGACATGTTCGCTTGGACACCGTCAGATATGTCCGGCGTACCGAGGGAGGTGATCGAGCACCACTTAGCCGTGTGTCCAAACGCACGCCCCGTGAAGCAAAAGGCGCGATGCCAGGCGCCAGAGAAGCAAGACTTCATCGTCAAGGAAGTAGAAAAACTGAAGAAAGCTAGCATCATCAAGAAAGTTGTCCATCCCACTTGGCTCGCCAACGGTGTGGTCGTCCCCAAGCACACCGGAGGAAGCCGCCTCTGCATCGACTTCACAGACCTCAACAAGGCCTGCCCCAAGGACCCCTATCCCCTCCCGAGGATCGACCAGATTGAGGACTCCACCGCTGGCTGCGCACTCCTCTGTTTTCTAGATGCCTTCTCAGGCTATCACCAGATCAAGATGGCGAAGGAGGACGAGGAGAAGACAGCATTTCTCACCCCTTGTGGTGTGTTTTGCTACGTCTGCATGCCCTTCGTCCTGAAAAACGCCGGTGCCACTTTCCAGCGCCTCATGAGGATCGCTTTGGGGGCCCAAATGGGGAGGAATGCAGAGGCCTACGTCGACGACATCGTGGTCAAGACCCGCGAGAACGACACACTCATCAAGGACCTCGAGGAGACTTTTGCCAATCTGCGCAAGGTCAACATCAAGCTGAACCCCGCCAAGTGCGTCTTCGGGGTCGCTTCAGGCAAACTCCTCGGGTTCCTGGTGTCTCACCGCGGCATCGAGGCAAACCCCGACAAGATCAAAGCCATAGAACAGATGCAGCCTCCTCGTCGCCTCAAGGACATGCAATGCTTGGCGGGATGTATGGCCAGCCTTGGCCGGTTCATCTCCAAGTTCGGTGAGAGGGCGCTGCCATTTTTCAAGATCATGAAGAGATCTGGTCCTTTCAAGTGGACTCCTGAAGCGGCAAAGGCATTTGAGGACCTGAAGAAATATCTGGCGAGCCCACCCATCATGGTTGCCCCACGCCCTCGCGAACCTCTGAAGCTGTATCTAGCAGCCACTCCTCAGACGGCAAGCGTGGTCTTGGTGGCTGAAAGGGAAGAGCCAGTCCTCGCCAAGCAAAGCCCTGCCTCGCCAAGCCCAGAATCCCACGACAAGGAAGCAGCCTCGACAAGCCTCTAGCCCCAAGAGAACCTCTACAAGGACTCCACCAAGCCTGAAGAGGAGCCAGCCACTGCCACGACAACAACCGCCCTCGTCGAGCATCCCGTGTACTTCGTCAGCACAGTGCTGCGGGACGCTCGCGAGCGCTACCCCATGCAGCAAAAGCTCCTTTTCTCGCTCCTCAGCGCCTCCAAGAAGCTGCGCCACTACTTCCAGGGTCACCCCATCAAGGTGGTCACCTCATACCCCCTGGAGCAAGTCCTGCGCAACCCAAACGCGACAGATCGCGTCGCAAGCTGGGGCATCGAGCTGCAACCCTTCGAGTTGGAATTTGACACCACAAGGGTCATCAAGGGCAGGGCGCTGGCCGATTTCATGGCGGAATGGACAGACACACATGAAGAGGAGCCTCAGGAGGAAGAGACCACAGCTTTAGGAGAGGTAGAGCCCAGTTACTGGACCATGCACTTCGACGACGCCTTCGCGGCCAGGAGTGCAGGGGCTGGTGCTGTCCTCACCTCACCAACAGGCGACAAGCTCTACTACGCCGTCCAGCTGTGCTTCAAGGACAACGACAAGGTCTCGAACAACATTGCTGAATATGAAGGCCTCCTCGCCAGGCTCAGAGCTGCCATCGCCCTCGGCATCAAGCGCATCCTCATCAAGGGCGATTCTCAGCTCCTCGTCAACTTCTCCAACAAAAGCTACACGCCTAAAGACACCTACATGGTGGCCTACCTTGAAGAGGTACGCAAGCTCGAGAAGCACTTCAGGGGCATGGAGCTCAAGCATATCCCGTGAGGGGAAAATCAAGAAGCAGATGAGCTCGCCAGGCGAGCAGCAAGAAGGGAAGCACAGAAACCGGGATTTTTCGAGGAAAGACTCACCAAGGCCTCCGTCAAGCAACCAATGGTCAACATGAGCATCAACGAGGAGCTCCCGCCAGCGCCATCAAGTGGAGCACCAAACTGCGGGCTGCCCTCAGGCGATCGCCTGCTGCTGACCCTGGTACGCCAAGACACTGGCTGGATCGACGAGATCAAGTGCTACTTGCAAGACCAGGTCCTTCCCGAGGAAGATGCAGAAGCCGAGAGGGTTGCTCGCTAGGCCAAGTCCTACTGCCTCCACGACGGAGACCTATACCGCAAGCGCCCCAACGGGGTTGCATTGCGGTGCGTCCCTGCCGAGGAAGGCCGCCAGCTCATCAACGACATCCACAGCGGCGAGTGCGGCCACCACTCATCCTCACGCACCATCCCAAGCAAGGTCTTCAGGAGAGGTTTCTACTGGCCCACTGTGCTTCAAGATGCAGCTGCAATCGTCCAGTCCTGCGACGCCTGCCAATTCCACGCCAAGCAGATCCACCAGCCCGCGCAAGGACTCCAAACGATCCCGCTCTCCTGGCCGTTCGCGGTCTGGGGGCTGGATCTGCTGGGACCTTTCCCGCGAGCGCTCGGGGGCTACCGCTACCTCTACGTCGCCATCGACAAGTTCACCAAGTGGCCTGAGGTGGAACCCGTGCGCACCATCCCGGCGAAATCAGCGGTCAAGTTCATCAGGGGCCTGGTCTGCCGCTTTAGCGTGCCCAACCGCATCATCACCGACAACGGCTCACTGTTCACCAGCGGCGTCTTCAAGTCCTACTGCGGCAGCCTCGGCGCCCAAATCTTCTACGCCTCGGTGGCTCACCCATGCAGCAACGGGCAGGCTGAGCGGGCCAACGCCGAGGTGTTCAAGGGCCTCAAGACAAGGAGTTTCAATCGCCTCAAGGCCAGCGGCAAGCACTGGATCGATGAGCTCCCCTCGGTGCTCTGGTCCATCCGCACCACGCCAACAAAACCCACTGGTGAGACGCCGTTCTCTCTCGTCTATGGCGCTGAAGCTGTCCTCCCCAGCGAGATCACCCATGGCTCTCCGCGAGTCTTGGCCTTCAAGGAGGCCGAGCTGGACGAGCTGCGCAACGATGACCTGCTGCTGCTTGAAGGGCTCCGCCGCAATGCGGCCCTGAGAGCGGCAAGGTACCAGCAAGATCTCCGTCGCTACCACAGCCGCCACATCCGCCCGCGCACTCTCGAAGCAGGGGACCTTGTCCTCAGGAGAATCCTCTCCAGGGCAGGTCTCCACAAGCTCTCACCAATGTGGGAAGGGCCCTACAGAGTTGTGCACATCGCCAGGCCTGGATCTGCACGGCTCGAGACGGAGGACGGCATCCCTGTCGCCAACCCCTGGAACATCCAGCACCTACGCAAGTTCTACCCCTGATCGTCCTCGACGAGCAACTTTTTGCAAGCAACTTTTGGCGCCAAGGGAGAGCTCGCACCATCATCCTCCACGAGGAAAAATTCGGGCTCCCCTCTCTACTATACGTTGCCGCGGGCCGTTCGAGAAGACTCCCAAGCCACCACGCCACAGCAAGGTGACTTCTTCAAGCACCATGCCTTGGCGAGGTGGATCCCCATGCCGGACATGGTGGAGCACAGGCTCAATGAAAGCCACCCCCGCCTAGGGGCCCCTCTAAGCTCTCTCTACATGCGTCGCCACGGGCACGCCCCCTCGAGAGTCTCAGCCACAGCATGTGGACCCCATGACCAAAGCATGGTGGATTTTGTAATTCTGGCCACGCCAGTGTAATGAATCTCTGTTTCAGGTCACTTTGAACCTTTTTGCGCTTCGCGCCAGCAAATGATGTTGCATCGGTAAGCAATTATGTCGTTGCATTTTTCCTCGCTCGTATGATCCCTCCTGTGTATCTCGCGAGCGGGGGCTAGCATGGTGCCTGTGCCTCGGGAGCATCCCAGCAGTGCCTAAAACCCAAGGGATCCGAGCTCTGAACTCACGGGTCAGCTATCATGTACGTCAACTCCTCAGAGAGCTCTGAACTCATGGACCATCTCCCGTGCACGTCAACTCACCAAGGATCACCAAAAGCCTTGGTGCCTGTTCTCCTCGCGAGACACACATGAAGGAACCTACGAGCGCGCATAAGTTATCTAGCTATGTATTGCTTGTGGGTATGCCTATCTGTCCAAGCGCAGGAAAGCAGAATCAAAACAAGCCTCATGCAACCTCTCCAAGGCAAAAACGCCTCTCCGGGGAACCAGGCAACCCCTCCAAGGCACAAACGTCTCTCTAGGGAACCAACACCCTCTCCAAGGCAGAAACGCCTCGCCAAAGCTAAGTCCAAACGCTTAGTCATTTTTCTCTCGCTGGTTTTTGCCCCTCGAGTCTCTTTTCTCTTTCCTATGCCTCATGGGCTGCTTGCGCGTTAAAGGGGAACCCCAGGCATCGCGCCTCGTGGGATCTTACTTCTTGAGGCCTCACACAGCCCCCAGCCTTGTGGAGCCCTGACTCGCACATACCAAAGCGGCGGTGGTGTAGCGCTAAGAGAGGGTCCTAAGACATAGAGCGAAAAAGACATGAGGGGAAAGATGAAAGTCTCCCAAGGGACATCCACAAGCACGTTTAACTAAAACTTCAGCAAGTTTGTACAAAAGCTTTACAAGCAAAATGCTAAGATATCGGGTGCCCTGTGCACGTCTAAGATCCAGGAGGAAACTCAGGCTCGCGGACCTCCTGAGGCGCCCGCACCATCCGCAGCGCTTTCTTCCTCCTCGGCATCCTCCTCGTCGTCTCCATCGCCCTCGTCGACCACGACTTGGTCGAATTTCTTGGCGTACACCTCGGCGGCCTTCCGCGCCCTGTCACTGATGTTGACAAGCGCCGTCACGGCCTCGGGGTCAAGCGAGGGCTGGAGCCTCGTGAGGTTGCTGAAGATGCGGCTGGTGGCGACGATGAGGAGATCGCGGCTCTCCTCCACAATGCGCTTGTCGAAGTCCTTCGCGATCCCCTTGAGCTTGCCGAGGAATTCCTCGAAGAAGAACGTGTACGCGGCCTCGTTGCCGTCCCCTCCTGCGGCAAAGTCGGGGACCTCGATCCTCAGGTCGTCCCCGACGGCGCGTGCTCGTCGTACCAGGCCTTGGAGCATGTGCTGGCATTGGCGCGTCATGTTCCGGCCATGCTGCGCGCTGCTCCGAGCCTCCTCCACCATGTTCACGACGAGCCCCACCTGCTGCTGGAGATCGTTCAGGTCCTTCTCCAGGGCGGTGACTCTGTTTTCCGCGCAAGCTTGGGCCTCCTTGGCGCTCTGAAGGCGGGAAGCCATTCACTCCTCCTTCTCGAGCCCCTTGATGCGGTCCTGGAGCTCCTTGCGCTTCACCGTGAAGCGCTCCTCCTGCTTGCGGGCCTTCTCGTCATAGTCTTTGGCGAGGCTTTGCTGGGCGAGCTTGACCTTGTTGTCGGCCTCCTCCTGGATCTTCTTCTGCCTCTCCGTGAGGCTGGAGTTGGCCTTCGCTTGGCGCTCGGCGTAGGTGGCCTCGTCCCTGGCCACCCGGCTCTCGCGGGCCTTCAGCTGCTCCTCGCGGGTGGCCTGGTCTTTCTCAAGGACCTGGACCTGCTCCTCGCGTCGCTGCAGCTCCTCTCTTCAGGTGGAGAGCTCCTCATCGCGTCGCGTGAGCTCCGCTTCGCGTTGGTCCAGCTGCTTGCCGCGGGCTTATAGTTTCTCACGGATTCCCTTCTGGCTGTCCTCCGTGACCTTGGAGTCCACGATAAACTTCTGCTCCGCGGTGGAAATCTCATGCCGCTTCGAGGTGGTCTCCGCCTCAAGGGCCTCCCGCGCGGCGTCCAGCTGATCCATGGTCTCAGCTGCCTCCCGCTTTACGCTCTCGCGGGTCTCCTTGGCGAACTTCAGTGCCTCCTCCCGCGCCGCCTAGGCCGACGCGTCGTCCCGGCGGCAGAGCTCCACCCTCTTGTAGAGGAGGGCCCAGGCCTCGTCGAGCCTTGCTCGCTCCTCCGCCCTGGTGCGCTCCTCCTTGGCGTACTCCTTCTCTAGGCTATCAAGCGTATTCCTCACTTGGCTGAAGATGGAGCCGAGGCGTGACGAGTGGCGCCGCGGCTCCCGCGGCACCATGGTTCCCACACCGTCGGAGGGCCCAGAGATCTCGACGCTTGTCGAGGCCCCCAAGGCACCTTGCCTCGGGCTCGTGGCCGCTCCTGGCGTGGGCTCGATGCTTGGTGAGGCCCCCAAGGCACCTTGCCTTGGGCTTGTGGCCGCCTCTGGTGTGGCCCGGGGGCTCGCGAGGGCGCTCTCCTCGCGTCCCGCCTCTGGTGCGGCCCGGGGGCTCGCGAGGACGCTCTCTTCGCCTCCCGCCTCTGTGGCCCTCTGGGGGCTCACGTGGGCGCCGGCGTCGTCGCTAGCGTCTGGAACCCACTGGGGGCTGGGCGCCCTCTCGCCCCCAGCTCCAGCACCGGTGGGCTCCAGAGGCGCCTCCTCCCTCTGCTGTTCAGGGGCGCTCCCCGCCCCCTCCGTGGCGGTCGCGCCCGCCGTGGCCGCGGGCGCTTCCGCCCTCTGTGTAGGAGCCTCCCGCTCTGGGGGTGGATCCATGATGATCTCCTCATCCTCCTCCTCCTCGTCTGGCCTCGCGGAGGCTCGGGCCGTGTCTGCCGCCCTCTCCTCCTCCGTCGCCGTTTGCGCCACGGGAGGAAGATTGGTCTGGCTCGGCGGCGGCACCTCGATGACTTCGTCGTCATCCTCCTCCTCGCGGCGTTCGCCCGCGGGGGGAGCAGCCGCGCGCTGCGGCTCGTCCACCACCAGCGGTGCTGCAGTGGCGTCAGCGGTCTCCCCGAGCTTGCGGAGCCGCCGCTTCTTCGGCGCCGCAGGGTTCCTGGAGACAAACAAGCAAAGATCCATCAAAAGGGGATTCCTTCAGAAGCAAAGCGCCTGGGGAGAAGGATTGAGACTTACTCGTCAGCTGCCCTCCATACTCTTTTCTTCGCCTTCGGAGGCTGGGGGTCGCTCACCCAGGCCTCCTCTTGAGGCCCTCCCGCGTCCTCTCGAGAGGCGCCCCTTCCTGCCGAGGCGTTCCTATCGTGGCGGGCCTTGGTGCGGGGCTCGCGGCGTCCTCCTCCATTGCCGCTCCCCTCCTCCTCTTCGCCCTCGTCGATGTGTCGGGAGCGGGCCATGCGGAAGGCGTCGTCGCCACCGCTGGAGGAGCTATCCTGGAGGTCCACTCCATGCGGCGCGTCCCTTGGAGAGCCGACGGAGCCTCCCGAGGGTTTTGCACCTCTCGAGGCCTCTTCCTCGCCAGAGGGATTGTCACCTCTTGGAGCCGTGTCCTCGCCAGAGTCCTCGGCCTCCTCCGGCGCCGGTGTTTCGCCCACCTGCTCCAGCTCTGCAGCCCATGGGTTGTTGCGGGGCCCTCGGAGTCCTGCAGGCCTGATGCCCCATTCGTCAAATCTGGGCAGGAGGCTGCGGTGCTCGCGTATCGTCTCTTCTTGAAAGGTGAAGAGCGGCCGGGCTTCATTGGTGGTTGGAGAAGGTATGGCCGCCGAGGTGAAGAGAACCTCCATGATCTCGTTCAACGTTTCTGGGGCGAGGTTGTCCTTGCACAGCCGCATCCCGTCCTCCAAGCCAGTGTACAACCACATCGCCACCGAGTGCCATTGAAGGGGGGCGATGCGGCGCCTTGTGAAATCCTTCGCCACCATCTGGCCGGTGACGTCGGCTTTGCGGAGCCCCTCCAAGCACTTGTACACCCCAGTAAGTTGAGGGTTCACGAGGGCCTCGCTCGCCCAGCGCGCCCACTTCTTCGGCGGCGTCGTGGGCATGTCCAGGAGGGGGTTCTCCACCCTGGCGTCGACGAGGAGCCACCGCTTGCGGAAGTCGTCCACCTTCTTCGTTATCTTGGTGACGGCGTCCCCGCCAACCCAGGCGATGGGGATGTAGAACTTGCTCCTGGCGTCGGCGATGCGGAAGGATACGCATCCGGCCACCTCGCCCGGCGCCGTGCTCCGGAGCGCGTAGAAGTTGCGAAAGAGCTCGATAGAGGGGCGGATGCCGATGTTGGCCTCGCAGAGGTAGGCGAAGATGGAGAGGATGAGAATGGAGTTGGGGTGGAGATGAAGAAGCTGGATCTGGTACGTCTCCAGAATCGCCTCGAGGAAATCAGAGAAAGGGGGACGAGGCCGGCGAAGAGGTTGTGCATGAAGATGGGGTAGTACCCGTCGCCGCGCTTGCTGCCATAGCTGGCCGGTTTCAGGCCCGTGGCGCGGTGCTCATTGGTGTTCGAAGCCGCGAGGTAGCGCACCTTATCAACTCCCCCCGAGCCAATGCGCGACTTCGGCAGCGCCGCCGGCCGCCGCGGCCTCCGCACTCTGCGCCGCTGCCGCCGACGTGCCCGCCTGCATCTTGGCCTTGCCCTTCTGGGCGGCGGTTGCCTTCTTGGGCGCCATGATCGTTGGAGAAGAAGGAGATGGAGGAAGCGATATGCTCTGGGAGAAGATGGAGGAGATTGGGAGTGTGTGCAGAGGAGCAGAGGACGAAGTGATGGGCGCCGCCCGCGCGCTCAGGCTTTATTGACCGGACCCCGAGTCGTGGCGGATCCCACCGCATCGCCCGTTGAAGCCGAGGAGATCGTGGTCTCGAGCGCAACCGTCGCGCTCCACATGTCACGGCCCAGGCAGGCGTCTTTTGGGCCCACGACGCTTCGCCTCCGTTGACGTCTCCGGCGTGCCCATCATGGGCCCGGGGGCTACTGTCGGCACAGTGGAAACCAGGGTACCACAGGCCGGCCTGCCAAGGCCCACAACACAACTCCAGGAAATTTCGCTAAGGACCAAGCTCTCCAAGCCTGGAGAGGCTCCCAAGCCTGGCGAAGTTTTGCCAAGGATTTCTCCCTTGGTGAGGGACCTCTCCTCAAGAGGGCATCAAGCTGAAGGCTTGGCGAGGCCTCCGGCCTCGCGAGGGTTCTTTCCTCCCCAAGCCAGCTCTGTCTTCCCGACAGAGCGCACATGGGCTCTGCGCCCGCCGCAGAGTCACGGACGCGCCAAGGCGTGATGACGCCAGCGCTGTCGTTGCTGTTTTCGTGTATAAAGCAGTCAACAAAGCAGCGCTAAGCAAAGGAGCAGCAAGACTTGCCACTTTGGTGATAAGAGGAGCGTCTGCCGCTGCTGACGAGGGCGACGTCACCGTGGGGTCACTCCAGAGCTCCTGTAGCGCCAGCCCACCGTCCTGGCTGGGCGGTGGCTTTTCCAGCTTTGGTGACGCCGCTCCTGCCATGGACCGTGTCCATGGACACCACCTTTATTGTGCACCATGCCTCCTCCTTCGTCGCCATGTGGTTACCCTTCCCGCCAAGATATTTGGGGGAAGAGGTCCAGGACACCTATAAAAGGAGGAGGACCCCGTTCGGGCAAAGGGTTCAGCATCTTGGATCCTGATACTTCCCCAGATCTAGGGTTCTTAGCCATTGTAGCCACCTCGAGCTCGACAAGCTCCCCTTGTACTGTGAACCTCTCCGAGCAGTGCAATACACCACAAGCAGGACGTAGGGGTTTTACCTCTCCCAGAGGGCCCTGAACCTGGGTAAGACCGTGCGTTCATCTCTGCCGTGCAGTCCCTCTCCGAACCCGACGAGCACCGTCGCCGTGGCACGTTGAGGGTTGTTTGATTCCGTGTTCAGCCCCTTGCCGACACCTTTACTGTTCCGAGGGACAGTTCCTCGACAAGTTATACCAACAAGAGGCCCTTGACAAAGCTATCATCAGTGTCTATTGTCTGTAAGTATTATTTCTGTAATTAAGTCTCTAGCTAGCTCACCTCGTTCATTGCATTTATAATCTTACTCATCACTATATTAATTATGCAGAATGAAGATTCTCCAATGCAAAAGAGGACAAATCTATGACATTGGGGTCGTTGACCCAAATTTCGTTCATGAAAAAAGTCTCCATGATTTTTACAACGAAACAGAGAATAACTTGGTAAATGCGTTACGATGCAACGAAATCAAAAGAGAAATACTATTTCCTTACAAGTTCAAGTAAGTGTTACTGTCTTCTATACATTTTATTTCGCTTAATTTCTCGATGTTAAGTGTATAATTGATGACTTATGCGTGCGCAGCTTCCACTTTATTCTGCTAATCATTATGCCTGACAAAGGAGTAGTACTTGTCATGGACTCCTTACATAAACCCCTTGAGAAGTGGGCGGACATGCAGGAATGCCTCCAGAGGTAATTTCAATCATTATGGCATTATCGGCAACTTTCCGTCCATTTACTGATAGCACGTAATTAATATATAACTCCTTTATTCATTTTCTTTGCCGGGCAGGGCTTGGAAACGATTCACCGCCAGGGCTAGGGGTGAATGGGCGAAGGAGCTTACATTTAAACCAATAAATGTAAGTACTACTACCTAGATCCGCGCATCTCTTTGATTCTAGTTCAATACCATTACCATTTTTTGATCGAACTCTGTTCCCGTAAAGTGCTTGAGCCAGGAAAGCGGGAATCATTTATGTGGATACTACGTCTGCGAGTTCATTTGTCAGACATGCTGTGAGAAGGGCAGAAGCTTAGAACAACTTGAAGTGCGTATGCAATATTCATAATTTTAGTTTATTGCCATCAATTGTGTTTACTTTCATTCATATATATTGACCCTTTTTAAATTAGATCGAACGGTTGCGGGATGGCCTTCTACCACAGGA
Organism: Puccinellia tenuiflora; assembly: GCA_012064385.1. NCBI lineage: Eukaryota > Viridiplantae > Streptophyta > Magnoliopsida > Poales > Poaceae > Puccinellia > Puccinellia tenuiflora. Next base: position 965,571 of record QRDG01001188.1, read on the forward strand.
TCGCATACGAGCAATTCAAGAGGAAATTGCCGGATTCTTAGATGTAGAGGTCCTAGATCCGAAAGGAGAATACTACTGTAAGGTTGAAATTAAATAGTGAGAGTGTAAAAGAGATGTATATATATAAGAATGAAACTCGTGTGTACTACATGTGCCGTTTGTAATATGTTTGACCAAGCACGACGAATGAGATTTGTGTAATATATATATTCGTGGCGATGATGTGTAATAGTGGTTCCTCTTATTTAACTAGTAGTGGCATTTTTGTAGTTCTAAAAAATATTTAATTTAAGTTTTTTAAACATGCATGCATTTGACATAATCAAATAGGTCTTATTTTTCTGAACATTTTGGTATTTTATTCATATTTTTATGAATTACAGAATAAGCATTATTGATTTTATAAATTTAAACAATTTTCTGAAATTTCTGGAAAAAGTAAAATCTGACGGGTCAATAGTCCCGGTTAGCATTCGTCCCGATTGGCTAGTCCCGGTTGGGGAACTGGGACGAATGGCCCAAACCAACCGGGACTATAGGGGGTTTTTCCACTAGTGATTAAAGCATTTACTAATTTTTTATTTTTTTTCGAGCGGGCCATGTGAGCTTGAGTGACAAAACATCACTCTCGCTATCTTTATGCTTTAAGGGCATCTCTAACATATCTCTCAAAAATTAGCCTCCTATATGCATCCTTGTCCTTTAGAGTATATTGGCTCTTCTAAGAAGTGTTCACTACAAGAGAGCTGGCCCGTAGAGACACTATTTTGGCTCTTCTAACATGTCTCTTACAATGCCTCTACATGTAGACTAAGAGACATTTTGGACAATATCTCTAAGTACATGTCTCTACCGCAAAGGCACTGTCCAAAGTGTCTCTCTTGATGCCTCTACATCAAATTGGATTAAGACTAGAGAGGCATAATGGGGAGTGCCTCTACTAAAATGTCTCTAGTGCACATTTTTGTTGTAGTGGTTGTTTCTAACCAATCCCCTATATTTAACTATCAAAAAACAACCCATTTTTATTTAATTTTGAGCAATGAAATGAAAATTCGCAAATTAGTTCATTTGACGACATCTTGGTCACGTACTTCACAAGTTCATTGCAAATAGAACCGATCCAAAGAAAAAGAAAAGAAATTTGATACACTTCAAAAGGAACACAACTTTCTTCATTACTCCTACAAGTCCGATCAATAATTTTTCCATGTTCTTATAATCATTAACTACATTGTTGTTCTTCTCCATTGACTTCTCTAACTTGCACATCTTCTTCTCCGTCTCCTTAATTTTCGACATTGCGTCATGTGTACTCTCATCTCTACAAACTAATGCCCAAATGTCGATTACATTACTACTAATCAATGTAGCAATCTACTCTTCTTCCCAATGCCAAACCATGTAACCTTTCTACGGAAAAATTAAGCAAACAATGAGTTTCAAATTTCAGCGAATCGAAGAAAAATGGCACAAAATTTCTCTCACTCTCTTCATTTCAGACTGAAAAAAATCCATCTAAAATGTTTCTCTGTGTTCGAGACCCACCACTGCACCAACCGCCTGCAGCCAACACACTTAATGATTAGTAGCGGCTGCCGACGAGCTGTCGAGCGAGAGCCGAGCACGAACGATCGGCGGTCGTAGAGGTGATCGGTTGACCGGCGAGGGGCGAGCGCCTAGAGGAAGAAAACATACCTAGAGGTGGAATGGAATGGTATGTAGGGTTCAGCGCCTGACGGATCCCACGGAAACGCCACAACAACGGTTGTAGATTGTCGAATTTTGCAACGGCGGAAGTGGACATAGATTCATTAAATCCGACGACAGTGAGCAGCGGCGACCAAGTTCGTTCGATCATTGACAAGGTTCAAAGAAAGGGTGGGACATTCACCACGAAGGCTAAAAGCGAGATAGGCTGGACATTTTAGCTTACAAAGGCGAAGAAAATTCTCCAAAATGGAATCAAAGTGGGAAGGAGCGGCAGGAGCCGCAGGGGTGTTGGCGGTGGCACGTGGAAGCTGGTGGAGGCGCGGAGGGCGGCCCGAGGCCCCGAGCGGGGGACAGGGTCAACCGAGTGGGAGATGAAAAAAACCGCAATTGAGTATATTTAAGAGCCGGGCCATAGCTAGAGTAAAAACATTTACTCCTCTAATCGTTATAGGGCTTGGACTAGGTGCATGTTAGAGGAGAAAAACAGGATTTACATTTCTTTAACCTTTTTTTGGGATCGGCTAGAGATGCCCTAAGTATGTCGTGTATTTGTATGTCGTAGTTTTAGCAAAGTTATATATTTGTCTTGATTTAGAATGAACAGCTCATATTTTGCATTGACTATAGTAACAGAGTTTCAACAGATCAGTTACATGTGAGGTTTCTTTGGGTGTGTTCTTTTCCCCTTTTCTTATCCTCTATCAGATAGTAGTATGGAAAACGCACGCAAACAAACAGTGGGAAATCAAAGAACCAGTCTGTCAGGTTCATGGTCGTCTGAACAAGAACAAGATTCAGAAAACAGTATAAATCACAGCAGTCGACACAACGCAGAATCAAACACCACTAATAAAGACCAAAGTACAGATCGATCATCGATCGCTGCCAATTAACAACTACTAGAATTATAGAAACAATCAAACCGTGCATGCATGCAGTCGATCGGATTAAACTATAAGGCTGCGGAGAAACTCAATCGATCAAGCCTGCTGCTCAGTTGGAGATGGATCGTTCCCAGCCGCGGGAACCGGCGGCGGGGCTAGGGCAGACAAACCGTAGTCGTCAGCGGGGCCGAACAGAGCCTCCCACTGCTCGTCGATGGCCGCGAGCACCGCCGCCCACTGCTCGTCCACCTGCCAAGGCGGGTTGGTTTCTTGCGCTGCTCGCCGCACCAACTCGTCGTATATCTCCTGTGACGACTCGTACTCGTACGGTTCCACCGGCGGCAGGAACAGCGCTAGCTGAGCGACATCCAAATGATCCCATGGGAATATGATCTCTGCTGCTTCTTCCATCCGGAGGTGCGATCGAGATTTGCTATACTGGTTTCTGGGGTTTGGATTTGAGTCGAGATCGATCCTAGTACCGAGCCCGTGGGGTGCGTTTAGGGTTTATATAAGCTCGGCGATCCGGGCAGTGTCTTTTTTTTTTTCTTGAGCCGGCAGCAGTCCGATACCGAGTCGAACTGCTCTGATAATAGGGGACCAGGGTACGGGCGCCAAAGGCCGGCCCACCTGCCTGTTATTGCACATCCATTTAGTTCAATTTGGACACTGGTTGATGTGCAACTTATATAATTTCTAAACTTTGCACCTTCATGTTCCTGGTTCTCCTATCACAATCACAGATTTCAGCAGCCATTGTGGTGACAAAGGAGACAATGAAGGATCTCCGGAGACACCATTGTTGTTCTGATCGCCCGTCGCCATCGCCGTCATGGAGGGTTCAAGGAAGGAGCAAAAATACTTCATGTTAAGGATGATGTGATATAAAAAAAACTTTGGAAATTCAGGCGTGTCTTCACGTTTTTATCTGATCTTATGGAAAACTAAAGAGCAACATATATTTGGGACTTGGAATTTCTTTGAGAGAAGTCCATATTACGCCCCCCCCCCCCCCCCCCCCCCCCCCCCCCCCCCCCCCCCCCCCCCCCCCCCCCCCCTAAATTTGTATTGAAGTTCAGATACAACCCTTAATTTTAATACTGTTCAAATTACAACCCCAAACTATTAAATCAGTTTAGATTACAACCCACCCCTGGTTTGGGATGGTTCTGAGCCCTGGTTTTGTAGCGCCAAGTTAGCATTTACACGACACCACATTCTCCATCCCGGAAAATCTCTCTCAATTGTTGTCGTCTTTTACCGCACCCATGGATAACTATATTGTACGATCGCAAACAATAGCAAGCATCATTTGTCTGGCTATTACATCAAATTACTGCACTGCAACTTCATCAATACAAACCTAATTTTTTTATCCAACGAGAAAGCTAGATCTTACGGGAGCAGAATATATAAGAGAGAGATTGAAACAACAAAAAACTAACATGGAGCAAAGTTAGCATTCTCGTGTGCACCGTCCAAACTCCAAATAGGTGAACTCGGGCGGGATTTTGCGTTTTCTTGACACAGTAGAGAGATTGAAAAGGGTGGAGCAGACGGATATACAAGTAGTAGGGAGAACTAGAGGAAAGAAGACGTTGGCCTGGTGATGCATGTAAAATGCATACACGAACTTTGCATTATATTACTCATATTTCAATCATATTTGCATCGTATAAGGGTTATATCATTGTTTTATATTGATTTTGGGAAGATTTCACAGTTTTCCTATTTTTCTGCAATTAACCCTGCACTGGCAGAAAACCCTATTTTCTATATTTTGATGTTTCAGGGACCCAAACGACGTCCAAATGACCTAAAAGTTTACGAGCATCAGTTTTTGGAAGGAACAAAGCGTGGGAGCGAAGAAAGCGAAAAGGTGGAAGCCCGAAGGCCAAAATAGGTGGGCCCACGCGGCCAGATTCCTTGGCCGCGTGGGACTCCCTAAGTTGGGCCTCATGGCTCCGTTGCCGTCGATCTTTCTTCCAGAAGCTTCGTCTTGACCTAAAAACGACTATAAAAATAGTCTCCCGACGTCTTTCGGAAGGGAGCGCCGCCGAAACACAGAAACACCAAAACAGAGATCTGGAGCTGCAGATTGGAGGGGGAAACTCCGGCAGAGCGCTGTCGGCGTGGTCTCCATCTTCTCCAACGACATCTCCACCGTCTCCATGATGAAGAGGGAGTAGTCCACCCCTGGACTATGGGTTTGTGGAAGTAACTTATGTATCTCTCCTCTCTCTTGAGCTTCACTAATTAGCACCGTATGAGCTGCCGAACATGATTACGATCATCTATGTAATTACTTGGTGGTGGATCTCTTTATGAGTTAATATATGTTTGAGATTGCAATCATTTTTATTCAGTTATGAAAGTAGATGCATATTATGTACCCCGTTCTTGTCTACTTGTTTTGATCAAGCATGTGTATCAAGCATATTAGTTGGAGTAACGAGGGGGTGGCTAGTGCAGTGAAAGTGAGAGAAGTTCCGTGAACCACTTGGGTATTTTACCTTACTTTGTTGCCTCACTAGGGATAAATAAAAATACCATGCTACCGGAGGTGTGGGTGTGACCATTTCCACTTCTCCATGACTAGATCTAGCATGTTCTTATTTTAACTTCATGTCATAAGACTTAAAGCTATACTATGATTTATCTTAATTATTGAGGTGCTTAGATTTAATCCACATCTTGGTGGAGTATAAGAGAGATTAATAAACAAAAGATCTCTATGTTAGGACGTGATGCTCATATAATTAGTAACTTGTCATGAAACCTTTTTGTTGCAATCTCGTATGTCAATTCTAGTGTTTCATTATCTACCACTTTATTAAATAGAGAGTGCATTTGTGAAACCATGAATCCCAGTCCATTTTTAATCATAAGAAACACCTTCCCAACAACTTTTAAGCATTTTCCATTTTCTGCCATTTAAAAATCCGAAAATACAAAAATACTTTTACATCTTGCATTCACAATACAAACCCCAAAAATATCATCCATCATTGTTTCTACCATCCTTGCATATTTATTTACTGTTTTGCATTCATTATATTTTCATATCATTCTCACACCTTGTGCTTGACAACCACTTGGTGAGGTTGAGGGCACAAAACAATTTACTTTGTTTTGCAGTTTTTCAAGAGAAGGATGATAAGATAAATCTTTCACTACTGATTCCCCGAGAGTTTGATATTAAACTCTCGAGTCACCCCTCGTGGGGAAACCGTCTTTCCTATACTATACACTCTGCGCTTGGAGTCTCACCCTAACCATTATTTTGACTGCAGGTCAAAGGCCATCACCTGGACATGTTGACCTGTCAAAACCACCTCAAATCGAGAGATGGTTGTTATCCGAACATTTTTGGGAGTTCTAGGGTCTAATTTGAACCGTATTGGACTTAAGGGTTGCAATCTGAACTCAGTGACAAGTTGAGTGGGGTTATATGGACTTCTCTCAACTTCTTGCCATTGCTTGAATTTTAGGAATTTGCTCCTTTTGATAAAAAAATCTTTCTTAAATGATGTTAAAGTTATTATCCAAATAGTTTATTTATTTATTTCTCACTCTCCTATGGTTTAGAACCTCGGTGGATGCTATGGAATTTGTGTTTGGTGTCTACTCCTGCTTCATAAAATGCCTAGGCATATCAAATAGTCAATGTGGTGGAAATGATTCTCTGCTTAGCCCATGTCGTCACCACCAATACCTGTATGATGCTCATTGTCCTTGCAGCGCGCAAGTTGACGCTAAAAGGAGCATGTCAACAGAGCTATAAGGAAGGGATCAAGCTAGCGAGTGTTCACCAAGACGAACAACACCATTCAGGACAACGGCACGGAAACCCATAAAAAATGATGTGCATGGTATATTGCAGAGCTTCAAGTACAGAATCAACGAGTGCCTGCTCATGGATGGGGGAACAAGGGAGGGCTGCAGAGAGGTCCATCACTTGCACAGCAGGGGGGTTGTCCACCAACCCATCTTGCCTTTTCTTCAGCTTTGCCAACTTCACCGCCAGAGTTTCATTATAAAAGTCCCAGCTGACAGGGCTTTCCCATCCAATCTCGGCTCTCTATGCATGAGACATCTTGGCACGCTTGAGGACAGATGGCGAGACAGGGGGCGTACCCTCAGAGGAAATCTCCACAGTAGTGTGAGCATCCAGCGTAGACAGAGAAGGGGGTCACACAACGCAAAGGCCTCCAAACCGCTCAGGTTGGAGCCATACTGGTTAAAAGGAATAGGTGTGACTCTGACCTTAGCAGGGGCAGAGTTGGGCTTAGACGTAGAATGATCCACGGCGGTCAGTATCGGCACACTGCTGCTACCGACCGAAGTCTTCAATTTTGGCTTGATTTCGCATTTCTTGGGCCAGAGCTTGGTAATCTTCCGGGCAGCTCCTGGCGAACCAGACAAAGGTGCCATCTCTTGAGCCATTGAATCCTTTTTTTTAGATAAAAAGGGCAGGAGCCCCAACTCCATTTCATCGAAAGGAAACCTTCAGGTTCTACATCATTCAAAAACAACAGCACTCGAGGCAACGGCAGAAGTGGCTGAGCCCAGACCCAACCAAACCAACCATCTACAAAATAGACATCGTTTTCAAACGAGCCCCAACAGGATTTTACAGAACTAGTACTAGAGAAACAACCCTCAAAGACACGCAGGACACTAGCTTCACTGCTTGTGAATCACTTCCTAGTTATCACCGTCTTCAATCATGATCAGTGCCACAGATTCCAGCGTCTGTGCCAAGTCTTGGGTTGAGTCTTCCCAGCCATCAGCCTGTGGGTCACATCGGCGACCCAGCTTTGTCTTCTCACCAGATATCTTCACAGCATTTCTCACCCTGGATCTCGCCAAGTCAAAGGCGGTGGGCTTTGAGCCAGCTTCTCCATGGCATGGATTAATCCCCTCATTTTGCATTGTGCAGCTTCTGAGAGCAAGATCATCCACAGCGAAAGTGTAGAAGCTAAGTTTCTCCAAATCACCTGCATTCCAGTCCATGGCTCTCTATTAAAACAAAGGTTATTTCTATGTTTCCAAAGCACACACATAACGGCTGCATGAAAAGCATTAGTAACCTCATGTTTATTTTCACAAAACCACAGCACAGCAATTGTTTCAAAACAAGCAGGAAAAACAACGGTTCTTGTGATCCTGCTAGTTTCTCTCCAAACCACAGCATCAATAGTGCAAGTAAATAACAAATGGCTACTGGATTCAGGCTCAGAGCAAAAAAACACAGGACAAATCAGCAACTATTTGTCTCTTACTCAAAATCACCATTGAGTCCTTTTGCTGAGGGGACTTAGCAGCAGGAGGATCTTGCTTGCTTGACACCTCCTATTCCTTGTTCTTTCCTTTATCCTTGTTCTGGGAGTGTTTCCAGTGGCGGTCCGACAGGCTGTGATCATCCGTATCATCCCCTTGCTCATCCTCGGAGTCTTTGTCATCTCTTGGTGGCGGCGGAGGCGGAGCAGGGGCACTTGAGGGGCCAGGGCAATCAATTGGTTCAGATTAGAGGCCAATGGAAAATCCCTCCATCCCTGCAAAGAGCATCATAGAGGATGGGGGCTTGGATGGCGCCTGGGAGTGAAACAACATGCAAATTTGGGGAGATGACAGGGAATCTTCATCAACCATCCTTGGTCGTCCAATCATCTTAGTCCCTTCCAAGAGCAGGTCCACCCTGCGGAGCTGCTCCGGAACACCAAAGAGCAGGACCCAGACTTTGGATAGCACCACCGACGTTTGGGGACCAAACTTAGCGTCAGCAAAGAGCACAGGCAGCTTGCTAATAGGTAGCATGATGCCTCCCGCATTCTTGCACAGGGAGCGGCTAACCTGGTTCGGGAAGGCAACCACAAAATCAGTCTCATTGATCTGTTTGACCTACCAATCCCAAGAAGCATCCACCAGAGCTCTCATATCTTCCATCAACGCATCCACTGTAAGCCTGTTCTCATGAGGAATAACCATTGCAGAGAGCGAGGAGTTGACCGCACTGGTCGTGTCCTCCGCCTCCGGGAGCTCTAGACAGTGGAAGTCGATCACGTCAACCGCGTAACCATACCACTGAAGGGAAGGAGGTTTAGCTTGCTTGGGACACATCCCCGTAGTGTGCCCATCTACATCACACACACTGCAGTGAGCTGGGAACTTGCAGGAAGATTGGTAATGGCATCACGACTGCAGTTGTAGCACTTGATACCTAGTTTCTTCCCTGAGGGAGGGGGCTCAACTGGATCTGAGAGCGAGGCCACAGCCATTGACGGAGGCGGGGCCGACTGAGTGGCCGCCGCCCATCGCTTTGCATTGGCGCTCACCGTGGTCTTGCAAACGGCCATCTTCTTGCGTCGCTGGTGAGGGAGGGGGGGTTCGTAGCGGAGGGGTTGGGTTGAATCGAAACGGGGTTCGTCATCTCATGCCGACGAAACTCCTCGCGCCGCCGCTCTGGCTCGCGCTCCCTTCCGCCCTCGCGCTCCCTGTCGCGCCACCGACGCTCCTCATCTAGCCCGCTCACGAAGTTGAGCCTCGTAGCGTCGATCTGCCTCTGGGATCGTGTCCGCATACGGGCGCTTCTGGCCAGATCTCGCATCTCCCCGGTCGCGCTCCATGAAGAACAGCTCAAGCAAGGAGATCTGGGGTAGGGTGGTGGAGACAAGGAAGCGAGGAAGAGCGGCTATAAATCTAGATTTGGACAGCCAGCACCGCACGTTGGAGGAGGCGGGGTAGGAGTGAAAAGGATCTAGGGTTCCCTGCAACGGTTTAGTGATGACGTTGGGTGGTCACTACTAGGAAAAAGGCTATCAGTGGAGCACCTTTTTGACATTCTGTGGCGCACCCGCAAATTTCTTGGGTGCGCCACAAAAATCTCGCCACTAAATTTTTTTCTGTGGCGCACCTCCTCCGTGCGCCACAGAAATATTTCTGTGGCGCACCCACCCACCGTGCGCCACAGAAATATTTCTGTGGCGCACCATCCCCACGGTGCGCCACAGAATTTTTTTGAATTTCAAAAAAAAGGGCGGCCAGATCTAGATCTGGATCTGGCCGGATCTAGATCTGGTCGCCGGAATTTCGTTTCATTTCGTTTCGTTTTGTAGGAGGGAGTCGTCGGAGGTTGGTGGAGGATGGTGGTTGCCGGAGGTCGCCGGAGTTCGTCGGAGTTCGTCGGAGTTCGCCGGAGTTCGTCGGATTTCGCCGGAGTTCGTCGGAGTTGGAGGAGGGGATGTCGTCGGGTGGAGGGGGAGGTCGCCAGGTGGAGGGGGAGGTCGCCGGAGGTGGTGGATGAGGTTGTCGGAGGTGCAGGTCGCCGGAGGTGGTGGAGTTGGTCGCCGGAGGTGGTGAAGGAGGTCGCCGGGGTGGTGGAGGAGGTGGTGTAGGAGGAGAAGGAGAGGAGAAGTGGAGGAGAAGGAGGATGGAGGAAAAGGGGAGAGGAGAAGTGGAGGAGGAGAGGAGAAGGAGGATGGAGGAAAAGGGGAGAGGAGAAGTGGAGGGAGAAGTGGAGAAGAGAAGGACAAAAGGGAAAAGAGAGGGAGAAGGGGGCTGGCGGGATTCAAAATTTCGAATCCCGCCCAATAATTCTGTCCCTGTTTACATTCTGGGGAGTGAACAAGCTGATGCTTTGCCGGGTGATGAGTCCCCCGTGCCGGATAATGGCATTCCCCATCCACTACATGGTGCTCCTGTTCTTTTCCATGATCTGCCTCATAATCCTGAGCCTGAAGGAGATGTGCAGCAAGGCTGGGGTGTTTGGGATAATGAGGTGGCAGCTGATAATGTTGGGATGGGGGATTGGGATCAAGATGTAGTCCAGCCAGATGTTCCCCCTGTTCAGGATGTAGTACAAGAGCATTCTTCTATCACTGTGCTTTTTTCTGGGGGCTCTATTGCCTCTGGTTCTGTTCAGATGGTCCAAGCTGAGGGCCCAGAGCATGTTATTCATATCCCTGATCAGGAGGAGGCTGTCCAGCAAGAGCAATTTCAGGAACAGGCTGATCAGTTGGCTGTTGTCCCCTTTGTGCCTCAGGATATGGAGCAGGGCCAGGATCATAATGTGCAGATCTTCACTGTTCTGATCCCTGATCCTGTGGCTGCTTGGAGTGATTATTTGAGGACTAACTGTGCACAGTTTCAGTTCAGCAGAGGCTCTATTTTCTTGCCTCAGATTTCTGGGCTCCTTGAGCCAGTTGTTGACAAGAGCTTTCTTCTGTCCTTTCATGCTGAGAATGAATTTAAGTTTGTTGCTGAGGCTGGCCCTTTGGTGTCAACTAAGACTCCAAGGAAGAGGAGCAGAAAGCGAGTGGTGGTGTTGCCACCAACTGAGAGAAGAACCACAAGGAGTTCTGTGCAGAGTGGGGGGTTCAGACTGGTGCCTATGTTGCAGTATCCTGAGCCAAGGAAGAAGCCACGTTCTGCCAAGCCAAACAGCAAGGAGGATTTAGTTCCTCCTTTTACTCCTCTGCATGTCCTTCAGTTGGCGGGAAGAGAGCTGGAAATTGATGAGAAGGATCTTTCGAAGGAGAAGCTTGAAGCCTCTTCTAGCAAGCCTAGAAGCCCATCCTCTTCTGATGATAATTAAGGCCTTGCTTTTTTTGGGCCCAATGGGCCAGTGTGTCTTTTGGAGATGTCTTGCTTTTGTTAAACTTTTATCTATGGTCTATGGTATGTACCTGGTAATTCTGTCAGATGGTTGTCTTATGGATGCGGTTATTATTTTGTGCCTCTCTGTGACTGGCATTTATGGTTACTGCTATATCTATGGTTTTTATGGATAGTGCTTATATTAATTCTCTGGATTGGTTGGTCTTTGATTGGAATGTGAGGGGCCTTAATGATAAAGATAAAAGACTTGCTGTTTTTAACAAAATTGAGGAATGCCATGCTGCTGTGATATGTCTTCAGGAGACAAAATGCCAGTCTTTTGACCATTCTTTTATTAAATCCTTTTGCCCAAAAAGATTTGACCAATTTGCTTATTCCCCTTCTGAGGGGGCTTTTGGGGGCCTGATTGTGTTATGGAACAGTTCTATCTTCTCTGGGGAATTGTTGGAAATTCATAGGTCTGCTATAAAGATCAAGTTCATTTCAGTGCATAACTCTGTTTCCTGGACTTTGATTAATGTGTATGGGCCGTGTAAAGGAATTGAGAGAGATATTTTTGTCTCCTGGCTTTATAATCAACAATTCCAATACATGAAAATTGGTTGATTTTAGGAGATTTTAATTTTATTCGATCTGAGGATAACAGAAGCAGGCCTGGGGCTGATCTTAATGACATTCTTTTATTTAATGATGTCATTAGTCATTTGGGGTTAATTGAGTTACCCCTAAAAGGAAGGTCCTTCACTTGGTCAAATATGCAGCAAGATCCTTTACTAGTTCAGTTGGATTGGTTCTTTACTTCTTGTCAATGGACTTTATCTTTCCCAAACACTATTGTTTCTCCTTTGGCCAAGATTACTTCTGATCATTTACCTTGTGTGGTGAAAATCTCCACCAGTATTCCAAAGGCTAAGGTTTTTCGTTTTGAGAATCATTGGGTGCAGCAACCAGGTTTTATGGAGCTGGTTCAGGAAGTGTGGTCCAGGCCCACTCATCATATAGCTCCTGTCAAAATAATTTCTGCTAAGTTAAAGTCACTCAGATATGAGCTAAAGAAATGGGGGAAAAAATTATCTCATATTAAATTGCTGATTCAGAAGTGCAATATGGTCATCTTTTTCTTTGACCAATTGGAGGATTCGAGAGTGCTTAGCAACCCTGAGTTTAATTTCAGGAATTTGGTTAAGGCCCATTTGAAGAAGTTACTTCAGATCCAGTCTGATTACTGGAAGCAGAGATGTAGTATCAGATGGGTTAAGCTTGGTGGAGAAAACACTAAATTTTTCCATGCTAAGGCCACAGAAAGGCATAGGCACAATGTTATCCCCTCTTTAGTGGATCATAATGGGAATGTCTTGGAGGATCATCAGGACAAAGCTGCTGCTTTTTGGAATTGTTTCAAAGGAAGAATGGGGGTGTCTTTCTCCACTAATGACCAGGTTGATCTTGCAAACTTTCTGGAAGTTGTGCCTGGTCTGGATAAGCTTGGTGATATTTTTTCTGAGGAGGAAATTGAAGGAATTGTAAAGCATTTGAAACCTGATAAGGCCCCAGGACCTGATGGCTTTACTGGACTGTTCATAAAGAGGTGCTGGCCTATTATTAAAGTGGATTTTATGAAGCTCTGCTCTGATTTCCATGATGGGAAGGTTAATCTTGAGAGTATTAACGGGTCTTATATAACCCTTATTCCCAAGAAACAGTCCCCTGAGACTGTCAATGATTTTCGGCCTATCTCTTTGACCAATACCTCTCTGAAATTTCTGACCAAGTTGATTGCTAATAGGTTCCAAGCTGTTATCTCAGAGTGCATTCATGATAATCAATATGGTTTCATTAAATCTAGAACAATTCAGGATTGTTTGGCTTGGTGCTTTGAGTATATCTTTCAGTGCAAACAGTCTAAGAGGAAGGTTGTGGTTTTTAAAATTGACTTTGAGAAAGCCTTTGATACCATTGAACATAAGGCTATTTTGCAGATCCTTAAATGCAAGGGTTTTCCCCCTCTCGTGATTTCATGGGTCAATGATGTGCTATCTTCAGGATCATCCTCTGTGCTGCTCAATGGGGTTCCTGGTAACAAATTTCATTGTAAGAGGGGGGTGAGACAGGGGGACCCTTTATCCCCAATTTTGTATGTTTTGGGTGGTGATCTTCTACAGAGTATTGTCAACCTGGCTTTCAATCAGGGACGGCTGAGGTTGCCTATTCCTGGGGAGGGCTCCTTCCCTGTGGTGCAATATGCTGATGATACTTTAGTTTTCTTAGAAGCAGATCCTGATCAGCTAAACACTTTCAAGGAACTACTGGATCTTTTTGCATCTATTACTGGCTTAAAGGTGAACTATCATAAATCTTCCATGGTGCCAATAAACATTTCTTCTGATTATGCTGATTCCCTGGCTGGAATCTTGGGTTGCCAAATTGCTAGTATGCCTTTCCCATACTTGGGCCTCCCAATGGGCACAACAAAACCTGCTATGAAGGATTTTGCACCACTAATAGACAGGGTTGAGAGGAGGTTATCTGCCACAGCTTCCTTTTTATCTTATGGTGATAGTCTGGTCTTGGTTAACTCGGTGTTGTCCTCCTTACCCACATATTATATGTGTTCCCTTATTATCCCTAAAGGGGTCATTGAGGTGATTGATAAAGCAAGAAGAAGGTGCCTTTGGAGGAAGGATAAACACAAGCAAAGGGTCAATTCTTTGGCTGCATGGGACATGGTATGCAAGCCAAAAAAGAAGGGGGGCTTAGGGATTGTGAATTTGCAAGTGCAGAATAAAGCTTTGCTTTTGAAGCAGCTGGATAAGTTTTATAATAATGCTGATCTGCCTTGGGTGAAGCTAGTAAGGAATTCATATTATCACAATTCAGTTCCTCATGTCGTGACTATGAGTGGCTCCTTCTGGTGGAGAGGAGTTTATAGCTTTGTGGATGAGTGGAGGGCAATTACCAGATGTGAACTGGGAAGTGGTTATTCCATTCTGTTCTGGAATGATCTGTGGAAGGACAGGATTTTGTCTCAGCAATTCCCAAGGTTGTTCTCCTTTGCTAGAGACAAGCTAATTTCTGTGAGGGAATTTTCATGTTGGAGGATAAGGTTGAGGCTTTTTACCTGCCACTGTCCATGGAGGCTTTTGAGGAGTTTGGTGTTTTGGCTCAAATGTTGAATGATCTGACTCCTAGTGAGTCTTCTGATAAGTGGATTTCTTACTTGTCCAAGGGGGGCTATTCTTCAAGGAGTTTCTACCAGTTTCATTTTTCTGGTATTACTAATCATACCCCATCTGGGTGGATCTGGAAGTCGAAGTGCATGTCTAAGCATAAATTTTTTGCTTGGCTAATTCTGCATAATAGAATAAATACCAAGGATATGCTGTTGCGAAGACATTGGAATGTCACCAGTAATCACAATTGTGTGCTTTGCCAGCAGCACAAATATGAGGACTGGGTGCATCTGTTTTTTCAGTGCAACTTTAGTCAAAGGGTTTGGTCGTATCTCCAGATCTCCTGGTGTGATTCTTCTATGATGGACAATCTGTTGGTTGCAAAGAAGGAATTTGAAGGTCCCTGTTTTACTGAGATTGTGATTTTAGCTTGCTGGAACATCTGGAAACAGAGGAATGGCTTTATTTTCAAGGAGATTCTGCCATCTTTCAGAGGTTGGAAGGCTGGTTTCTTCCTAGATATCACCATGCTTGGGCATAGGGTGAAAGACATTAATAAGTCTAGATTGTCATCATGGCTTGACAACCTGCATTAATTTTCTGTATGTAATTATCTTGTAAATATCTTGTACAGTCGTTTTTTCAATCCAATAAAAGGCTGTGGGGGTCTCCCCTACAGTATTTAAATTCAAAAAAAATCTGTGGCGCATCCTTGGCATTGGTGCGCCACAGAATTTTTTCCCTTTTTTTGATTTTTTTTATTTTGCTGGGAAAATTCTTCTGTTGGCCATAACTTTTTTTTGGTTTGGAATTTGAGGATTCTGTGAATTGCTGACCGGGTAAACCCGGGTGCCATCGAATCCGAATTTTTCTCTAGTTTTTTTTTAGGTATTATTCGCATTTTTTCGACGTCGTATGCAAAAGTTATGCCCGTTTTAATATTTCTTCACCTACTTTTGGAAAAAAAAGTCAAAATGTGTATTTCAAATTTTTCCTAACAAATAGACCCTAAACCTTCCCTATATCTGAAAGGATTTTATTTTTTGAATTTTTTATCATTTTCTTTCACTAGGTGCAAAACTGAAAAAGGCGATCCACGGAGGGGGGGTGCGTGGGGTGAAAAAGTGCTGCACTATTCTGTGGCGCACCGTGGCTAGTGCGCCACAGAAATTCAACTTTCTGTGGCGCATCCTTCTCCGTGCGCCACAGAAAGATGAATTTCTGTGGCGCACCAGCCACGGTGCGCCACAGAAAAGGCCGAGATGGACCACAGCCCACTGATTGAAGGTGGGGCCCACGCGTCTTCTGTGGCGCATGAAGAGTGGTGCGCCACAGAAGTCTCTCTTTCTGTGGCGCATGGCGTGCAGTGCGCCACAGAAAGTTGATATTCTGTGGCGCATGGGCTAAGGATGCGCCACAGAATGTTCAAATTTCAGTGGCGCATCGACAGCCATGCGCCACAGAATAATTTTTTGTGGCGCATAAATTAAGGGTGCGCCACAGATAGGCAACCTCCCTATAATGCTTTTCCTGGTAGTGGGTGTCCCAAGCGAAGGCGTGGATGTAACAAGCAGCAGTTTATCTCGTAAATGAACCGAGGTTTATCGAACCAGTAAGACATTGAAATCAACAACAAAGTGAATGTTGAAGATCTCTGGTGCTTGATCTTCAGCAAACGTAGACCTGCACACACTCAACCAATTAATTTGCCCCCAACGGCGGAAAGGTTGTCAATCTTTCCGGTCTCGCAGAAAACAAAGCGGTTAATTGTATAGTGAAATAGATGATTATTTGAAAGTGGACCAGAAGTGTAATGATGATAAAAGGTGATGAATTAAAGTTGCAATCAATGTAAAAAGAAGGACCGGGGGCCATGGGTTCACTAGTAGAGTCTCTCAAGGAAATAAAACACTCATATGATGGGTAGACAAATTACAGCTAGGCAATTGACAAGATTATAACACAAACTTAATCTAGATATGATAAAGAGGACATGATAATATTTATGTAGGCATCACGACAATGAACAAAGACCGTTGAATCCAACTACATCTTTGTCTAAAAAGTCCACCGTGGGATCGCTGTCCAGCCTATCACCCAACGGTATTACATTGCAAGCAACAGACAACTGCATTAAGTAAAGCACATGATGTAAGCAATACTAATATCAAAAGAGACATTAACACCGTTGTTTTACCCTTAGTAGCAACAGCACATCCTCGGCCTTAGACGTTTCTGTCACTCGTGCCCAGGAACAAAAGGGGGCATGAACCCACTATCTAGCATAAATACACATGATCAAGTTAATACATAACTTAATACCATCGGGTGCAGGCTGGATAGCGATCCCACAGTGGACTTTTTAGACAAAGACGTAGTTGGACTCAACGGTCTTTGTTCATTGTCATGACGCCTACATAAATATTATCTTGCTCTTTATGTCATAGCTAAATTGGGTTTGTGTCATAATCTTGTCAATTGCCTAGCTGTAATTTGTTCACCCATCACGTGCATATTTTATTTACTTGAGAGACTCCACTAGTGAACCCATGGCCCCCGGTCCATCTTTTTACATTGTTTACAAACTCATTTACTTTCTTTTCATCATGATTACTCCACTGGTCACTTTTCATTATTTCATCTATTTCACCATACAATTAACTGCTTTGTTTTCTGCGAGACCGGAAAGAGTGACAACCTTTCCGCCGTTGGGGGCAAAGTATTTGGTTGAGTGTGTGCAGATCCACGTCTGTTGAAGGTCAAGCGCCAGATATCTTCAATATTCACCTCGTTATTGATTTCAAAATCCTACTGGTTCGATAAACCTCGGTTCGTTTAAACGAGTGAAAACTGCTACTTGCTACATCCACGCCTTTGCTTGGGGCACTACCCGACTATTTTAATTACACCAACTCAGCAGCAATTAGTGCACAACGGGGACGAGGCTGAGAGGGGGTGGATCTGTTGCCGCGCCTGGGAACAGACCGCGACGCATCTAGCGCTTGGCCGATGGGAAACACGAAGGCGCCACCATGAGCGCCCTGGCCACGATGGGGGCCCCGTCCTCCTGGCACAAACGCCATCCTATGGCGAGAAGACCCTGACTTCCGACCGGTAGCGTGAGACCAAGCTTGGTCGAGATAATCCCCCAGCAGACAACGAGAAGGGCCCGGACTGGGGGGAAGCGTCGACCTCCGACTCGAGGTCCGGCTCCTCGTCGGAGCTCTCTCCGGCAAGGGCCTAGAAGCGCGAGCCGAACACTTGATACGTCTCAAACATATCTATAATTTGTGATTGATCCATGCTAGTTTTGTGATATTGTCACATGTTTCTACTATCAATTTATATCATTTTTATGCATTTTGTCGGACTAACATATTGACAAGATGCCCAGTGCCAGATTCCTGTTTTTGCTATTTTTGTATTTCAAAAAAGTCACTTCAGGAAATATCGTCGGATTGCGCTGAAAATTTACGGAGATTTTTTATGCGACGGAAGACACCTGTGGTCCAAAGGGCAGCCCTGGGGGCCACCCACAAGGCAGGGACGGGCTCCTACCACGGCCCCCTGGACCCGTGGGTGGACCGCCCCTGCTCCTGGTGGGTCCCCTCGGCCCCCTCCGACGCCTATAAAATCCCTTTAACCCTAAAACCGATGAGGTGGCCATTATTTTGCAGAAACTCGATCCTGACGCGCCGTCACCATCAACCCTAGTTCGGGGTTGAATCTGAAGCTGATCCCGGCACCCTGCCGGAGGGGAGATCCATCCCGGAGGGCTCTTCATCGCCATGCCTTCCTCCGGCATGATTTGTGAGTAGTTCCCACTTGGACTACGGGTCCATGGCAGTAGCTAGTTGGTATTCTCTCTCCCTTGTGCTTCATGTTTTACGATCTTGTGAGCTGCGTAACATGATCAAGATCAACTATTGTAATGCTATATGATGTGTTTGCTGGGATCCGATGGATTATGAAGTTATGATCAGATTGTGCATGATTCTTATATGAGTAAATTATGTTCTTGCATGCTCTCCGATGTGCGTAGTTACTTTGGCCAAGTGATTGTGTGTATCTCCAAGAGAGGGTAATTATGCTAGATAGTGGGTTCATGCCCCCTTTTGTTTCTGGGCACGAGTGACAGAAACGTCTAAGGACGAGGGTGTGTTGTTACTACTAAGGGTAAAATAGCGGTGTTAAAGTCTATTTTAATGTTTAATATTGCTTACTTCATGCGCTTTACTTAATGCAATTGTCTGTTTCTTGCAACTTAATACCGATGGGTGACAGGCTGGGTAGCGATCCCACGGTGGACTATTTAGACAAAAACGCAGTTGGACTCAACGGTCTTTGTTCATTGTCGTGATGCCGACATAAATATTATCATGTTCACTTTGTCATAGCTAAATTGGGTTTGTGTTATAATCTGTCAATTGCCTAGCTGTAATTTGTTCACCCATCATATGAGTACTTTATTTACTTGAGAGACTCCACTAGTGAACCCATCGCCCCCGGTCCATCTTTTTACATTGATTGTAACATTTATTTACCGTTTTTCATCACCATTACACCTCTGGTCCGTTTTCATATTTCACTATACAATTAACCGCTTTGTTTTCATAGCTAGATTGGGAATCTTATGTTCCTATTGAAATAAATGGTAAAAGGTTTCTCGCTTATTGTGATATTGGTTCTATGATGTCAACTATGCCTAGAATGGTTTTCGATACTATGAATTTTGGAGACTTATTTGATTATCCTTTTTGTCACTCTCATTCTGATGGTAGCTCTTCAAAAATTTATAAAAGAGTTAATTAAGTCCTTGTCACTTTTAAAAATAAGACTAATTTTGTTGATTTCTTGGTTTTGGAGTCAAAAGCTCAAGCTAATATTGTTCTAGGAAGATCTTTTCTTTGTTCCGTGGGAGCTTTTATTGATGTTAAAAAGGGTTGCATACGCTTTCGTTTTTCCATTAAGGGTAGGTTTTCCTTTTCCCTCCAAGAGAAAGAAGTGCTTATTGAAGGAAAAGTTGCAATGGATTTCGAAAAAAACTTGATATTTGGCATTGCGCCTAGCTAAAAGGCGTTAAAGAAGAGCGCTTGTTGGGAGGCAACCCATCTTTTACTTTCAGTGTTCTTTTTACTTTTCTTGATTCATGGAGTTGTTGCTTCTGTAGCAACTTCATTGTATCCTTTTTCTTTTGGTTTTTGTGCCAAGTTTAGCCTCTAATGCATTGAAAGTGCGAGGTATTGTTTTGCTGTCCTGAAACAGATTATGTGCGCCTGTTGCACGAAATTTCTAAAATCACCAGGATTTTATCTTTTTCTGATATTGTTTTACAGCAAGCCTGATACTTTTATCTATCTTTCGTTAGTTTTAAGTTTTTTGATTTGAGCTACAGAAGTTCCTCGAAAAATTCAATCTTTATAGACAGTTCAGTTTTTAACAGAGTCTGCCCTTATTTTGTATTCGCCACTTTTACTATCGTCATATGTGAAACTCTTGAGGAGGAGTACCACATTGAGGCTTAGTATACAGTAACTAATGCCCAATAAATTTTGTTTACAATTTGTCTTGAGTTGAACACATGACATGTACAATTTAATTTTTGAGCACTAACCCTCTAATCAAATTATGAGAAGTTTTGTGTGAAGGGAGTTTTTAATTTCCAAAGGAGAGGATGATGAAGAAATCGAAGATGGATCAGAGCTTAAGCTTGGGGATGCCCCCATCGCACCCCCTCTGAATTTCAAGGACCATCAAGCGTAAAAGCTTGGGATGCCCAAGGCATCCCCTCCTCTTCATCGACTATCATGAGGTCGTCTTCGCCAAATATTACAATCAGAGGTCACTGACCCAACAGTACAACAAGCGGAAGCGAAAATTAAGTTGTTCTAAACAACAAGATCCAAATATGGCCTAAGAGGCCTGCAGATAACATAGGAGGAACCAGCATGTTCCGAGATGCCCCAGGCTGCCACCCGGGAACCCCAGACTACTCGTCGACGTCAATGTAGAACCCACCTTCGACTTCTGTGAAGTCCTGCTCAACTAAAAGAATCAACAAAGCAAGGCTGAGTACGACATACTCGCAAGGTTACTAGAGCTATATACGCTCAGATGATTGGCCTCAAAACTGTATGGTAGTTGTTTGCATAAAGCTAATTTTCCTTCTTGAAGACAGGACTCATGGCATCGACTACTCAGAAGGTTTTTCGAAAGGGGATAAGATAGTAAAACTTTCAATCTTCAGTTCACCTTGAACCAACAGTATCCAACTTCCACCACTCATCTCCACCAAGGCACTCCCTCGAATCACCCTCGAGGAAATGAACCTTCACTCTCAAGTTGCCAATTTTATTAAGTTCATGTTATTTCTGATCTTATCGTCCGTTCCCAAGTCATCAATAACCGTGGACACGGCTTTTTGAAAAGATTAAACCCTGTAGGGGTGTACTATTTTTAACCATCGGTACCGTCCGGCTCGCCTGTTTAGCTCTCTTCCGGGGAAAGCCGGCAGAGCTGGCGCAGTTAAACATTTACCTTGCATGAGGCTAACCCAAGGATCATCAGTATGCGGAAGGACAAGTTCAGTGCCTCCAACACCCTGCCCCGCCGCCACATCCTAAACACCACCGTCCTCATCGAGCCTTTTTCCACCATCCAACTCACACGCAAATGGAAAGCTCAAACTAGAGGACCCTTTTTGACAGGAAAACAGTAGGGAAAGCCCCTACTGCGATTTTCATTTTATAAATGGGTTAATTACAAGTGGTGGGGAAAAAACCTCCTGTCAAAAATCACATGGCATCAAGCCATTGCTGCATCCCTTCTTTAAGAGAGGGTTTAGCTCTATGCATAGTAAGTGAAAAAAATTCCTTAAATAAATTACAGCAGGTGTCAATATCAAGTTGCCCTCCATCGAAGATAATACTGTTTCTGTGACACCATAGGCTCCAACATCCAGTGATCAGGTATTCTGTGAAGCATGAATGTCCAGCTCTAGCTCTGCCATCCAATAGCATGTCATATAGGTCCATGTCATAGTTCCATTCCTGATTCAGTCGCCACCAAAAGATCTGGCTAAACTCACATCCAAAGAAAAGGTGTTGCATGAATTCCATGGGGGCATCTTGACAAAGCACACAAGATGTGTCATCCAGATAGAATGTTTTCCGGTGTAGCAAGTCCCTTGTGTTTAGTCTATCCTGAAGCAAAAGCCAGAAGAAAAATTTGTGTTTTAACTGCACACAAGATTTCCAAATCCATTGGAAAGGGGCAGGTGCTGGGGAAATTTCAGTAAGTGCATGGTACACCTTTTTAACTGAGAATTTGGCCCCAGTACTGAGGGACCATTTGTCCAAATCAGTGGAAACAGTAAGACTGTTGATCACATCCTGAAGCATCTGACTTTGCTGAAATGCAATGGTAGATAGAGGTAAGTGGAATTGCTCAAAAAGATTGGCATTGCCGGCCATCAGCATCCGTTTCATATTGATATCATGCTCCTTAGCAAATGAGAACAGGTGAGGGTAGGCAGCTTCAGGAGTGATATCTCTCCATTTATCCTTCCAAAAACGAATAGTTCTGCCATCTTCATGAGTACATTTAGCTATCTCCATGAATTTGTCCCATAAGGCTAGTATGTCTTTCCACCAAAAAGAGCCACATTTACCCTTAGCCTGAGGCAATTTATTATGCTGATAATGAGCCTCCCAGATAAGCTTGACCCATGGGATATCCACCCTGTTCATGAATTTGTGCAGGTGTTTCATCAGCAGAGCAGTATTCTGGGTCCTCAAGTTCAGCACACCAAGCCCGCCTGCTTTCTTGGGTTTACATATATGTTCCCATTTAACCAGACAATTCCCTCTCTTATCAATATCTCTGTTTCTCCAAAGGAAACTTCTAGCAGATCCCTCAACCAAGTCCAAGAAACGGAGAGGCATCTTAATGGTGCACATGGCAAACAGAGGGATGGATGTGATAATGGATTTAATGACAGTTAGCCGACCATCATATGATAGCATGTTGGAGATGCCGCAAAGCCTACGATCGATCCTTTCCAGGATATTGATAAAGTGTTCCAATTTTGGCTTGGTCGTACCCATAGGTAGTCCCAAATAAGTAAAAGGCAGAGATTCAGGCTTGCAGTGGATGATATCAGCTAGTTCTGTACATCTATCCGTGGTCACATTAATAGGCACAAGGGAAGATTTAGCATAATTCACTCTCAAACCAGTAATAGAACTAAATGTGGTCAAAATTTTCTGAAGTGCCAGCAGTTGGCTGTGGCAAGCAGGCAAGATAATCAGGGTATCATCTGCATATTGAATAATGGGGAACTGCAGTCCAAAGGACTGGTCAAGTGGCAGATTGAGAATACCTTCTTGCCAAGCAGTATTTATCATGTACTGTAGTAATTCGGATGCCAACACATAAAGCTGGGGTGAGAGCGGATCGCCTTGTCTGACACCTCTTTTACAATGGATTTTTTTCCCAGGAACACCATTCAGCAGGACAGAAGCAGATGCACTTTTTAAAATGCAGTTGATCCAACTAATCCACAACTTGCCAAAACCAAGGCATCTCATCATTTCCAGGATAGCACTGTATTCCACTTTATCAAATGCCTTCTCGAAGTCAATTTTAAATATGACAATCTCCTTTTTGGATTGGTGACACAAATGGAGGTACTCATAGGCCCAAGCCAAGCAATCCTGGATGGTTCTAGATTTAATAAAACCATATTGGTTTTTATGCACCAAGGGAATAATTACATTCTGAAGTCTGTTAGCCAATAATTTCGTAAGGAATTTGAGTGGCAGACTGACCAATGAGATGGGCCTATAGTCATTAACATATACTGGAGAAGTAATCTTTGGAATCAGAGTGATAAAAGCAGTGTTGATGCTCTCAATATTGATTTTCCTGGCATGGAAATCATGGCATAACTGATAGAACTGCTCTTTAACTATGTTCCAAATTTTTTCAGAAAAGCACCATTGAACCCATCAGGACCAGGGGATTTGTCAGTTGGCATGTGCTTGATCATATCATCAATTTCCTTATGAGTGAAAGGAGCTTCTAGCTGATCAAAATCAATATGCATGGCAGGCTGAACAAACTGGGCAATCAGATTAGTGGCAGTGGGATTCACAGAGACACCGATTCTGCTTTTAAATGAGGTCCAGATGTGGGCTGCCTTTAAATCATGATCCAAAAGAATGACATCATCTTCAGTATTGATGGAGGCCAAGTAATTACTTCTATAATTTTGTGAGGCAACAGCATGAAAGAACTTGGTGTTTTCACCTCCAAGTTTGGCCCATTTTATTTTTGCACGATTTCTCCAGAATATTCTCTTGGCTTCCAAAAGTTTGGCCACATGGGCTTTCAGAATTTTCCTAAAAATTTTTTCCTGTAGTGATAAGGTCCTCTGTTCTTCCAGACCATCAAGCAGGGCTAGAACATAATTACAGGAGGAAATAATTCTGCTCAGTTGTGATAGGTTCCTACTCCATTTCTTGATCCCATTTCGAAGTGATTTAAACTTGGCAGAAATATCTTGGGCAGAGTTGCTTAAAAAACCAGATTGTTGCCATGAGGTGGAGACGACCTCAGATAATCCATCAAATTCCAGCCAATATTCCTCAAATCGAAAAATCTGAGATTTAGGCACATTTGAACCAATGGAGATCAGAATAGGCACATGATCAGAAGCTAGATTAGTCATGGGGGTAGCAATGGTGTTGGGGAAAGTGTTGGTCCAGCTTGGTGTGGTAAAAATCCAATCCAGCTTCTCTAGGAGAGGTGTGTCTTGCATATTGCTCCAAGTATAGGCTCTCCCCTTCAATGGGATTTCCTCAAGATCAAGATGCTGAATAATGGAGTTAAATCTCAGCATGTTATGAAGATCTCCCCCAGGCCTGTTCCTGTTGTCAGGTGATCTCATAAGATTAAAATCACCAAGAATGATCCAGTGTTCCATCAGAGATGTATCCACCTCATGTAACCAGTTCAGGAAAATGTCTCTCTCATCTGTGGTAGTAGGGGCATAAATATTTGTAATATAGATTACCCTAGCAGACAGCTTGCAAATCAATTGGATAGTCAGTTGAAATTTGCTGTTATTAATAACAGTACCACTGAACATATTACCATTCCACAGTGTAATAATCCCCCCAGAATTTCCCACAGATGGAGAGTAAGCAAACTGATTGATTCTTCTTGGGCAGAAATTCCTAATATAAATGTGATCAAAATGTTCTCTCTTCGTTTCTTGCAAACACATAATGTGGCAGTTGCTCTCATCAGCTTTAGCCCTGATCTCATCCCATCTGTGTTGGGAATTAATGCCTCTCACATTCCAATCCACAATATACCATGATCTATTCATTAAAAAACAATAGTGTTTGAGGTAGGCTGAGATATCATAAATATCTCAGATATGGTGGTGGTATACGGCATGAATGAAGAATCAGAGAGTACGGGATAACCATTGCAGATAGCATACATCACAGCATCAACTCTCAAGACACAGCACAACCATTGGCTGATATAAAAGTTCACATAATCAAGATCACCAAGATCATAGGTACTGATTGGGTAGCTCACACACCAGGTATAAAGGTACTCACTGACATAAATGTTCACACACCAGAAACAGACGACAGAAGTAAGGAGCAGTACAATATCACACTGATCAATGCAAGAATACATGGCCATAGCATGTGCTCTGCATAACACAAAAGAGGGATCGACCGACAGATAGGGGAAACGACCAAAAGATGACAGCATAAGCAGGGGACAAAAAAGGGCTGCCTCCACACCACTAGTTGCTTTCGATGCTATCATTGGTGCTGTCGTAGTTCAGCTCTTCTTCAGTTAGCATCTCAGATGCCATCTGGCAGTGTGCCCCTCCAATGGCCTGTAGCACAGAGGTAGGGAGCAGAGGTGGGGCAGGAGCTGTGGTGTCCACAATGTGTGCTTCAAATTCAGCAGTCAGGTTCTTCCCATAGCTTTCATCATGTTCCACAATCGTCAGATCAGTCGGAGGCTTGTCCTTGAAACCACCTTTCAGTTCTGCAAGTCTGTTACTACGTCTGACAAGCTCCACAGTTGGAGGTGCAGTAGTCTGTCCTCTCCTCCTCCTGACAATGGGCAGAGCAACAAAATTTGCAATCGAGTTTGTGTCCTGAACTTGGTTCTCAGCAGCAATCTCAGCATTATTCTGCTCCTCAACCTGCAGAGAATTCTCTTGCACATGTGCGGCTTGATCAGCTTGCTCTGCTAGCTCTGCATGCTCTGTTTGCTCAGCAGCATTCTGTATAGGTTGGTTCTCTTGCATAGGTGGAGCAGGTACCTCAGCAATGATCTCTTCCATGTTGGCCTCTTCCATGTGAACATCAGCTGCCTGAACCTGAACTGGGCTCTGTGGAGGGGTCATAATCACTGGAACATCAGCAGCAGGTACAGGCATTACAGCACCTACTTCACCTGCGTCTTCAGCATCATGCACCTCACCCTCATGCTCAGCATGCCAGAAGTGGAAACCATCCACAATGATAGGGACAGGGTGGGGGTTTTGGCCATCAGGTAGAAGTGGATCTTCATCTCCTGGCCCTGCCCCCAGCAGCACAAATGACAAAATAATTGTTGGGCAGGACCATGAATCACCAGTGCCAAGATAGGAGGTGGACTGTGATACAACAAGGCTCAGGGGGATTTTATCAATATCATAAACTCTCACCTTGACCAGAATCCGAGCCTTGTTAGATTCATCTCTATTCCAGATTAAAACTCTACCATACTGAGCAAGAGAGATAACAATGGTATCCAAATTCCAGCATTCAATGGGGTAGTTCATCAACATGAGCCAGCAATCATGTGTATAAGTGACAGATCTATGATTTCTACCCCTGTTTTGTTCTATCACCCGCATCACAGTATCGCCAATGAAATAGGGACTAGTCATAACAGCGCTGTCTCTCTCGACCACATCGATGAAACGAACAAGTGCGGCACCCATACCACTACGAGAAATATCTTTGACAGTCAATCTTCTCTGCTTCTCAAGGAAATCTGTGATAAGTATTGCAGTACCTTCAAACTGATCAGGGTGCGGCTCAGGTTCGAGGATGACGATCGCCCAGGCGTCGCATGGCTGCGGGAGGGAACCTCCCACGGTGACATAGCCACGCTGTGGCCGCAGTCCATTGGGAGGGATGAAACCCATCCCGGGCGGGAGGTGGGGGATGAAGTCGCAGGGGTAGTTCGCCATCGGCGATGCTGGGGGCAGAGGAGGCAATGCGTCGCCGGAGTGCTCGATGAAACCCTCGTTCTGTAGCAGATTTGGGGGAATAATCACACCTCCTTGGCTTCCAGCTGATATAGGTCCTGTAGCAGAGTTTCTTTTCCTATAAACCAGGGATTTTCTTTTCCTATTGAAACAGTTTCGTGCAATATGCCCGTATCCATAACAAACTCTGCAGCGGATTTTACTTGAGCAGGAGGTAGCAAGATGACCTTCAGAGAGGCAATTACGGCAGATGATCCCATGATTAACGCGGGTAATCTGATGTCTAACAGGCGGAGGAGAAGGCAGTGGGCCAGAGGACAAATTCAGATGGGCTGGGCCGGATTGGACAATCACAGCCCGACAAGCAGAAATGTTTGAAGTTCTGGCATTCCCGCTAATGTCGGATCTCTGATCCACATGATCAAAATGATTCGATCCAGAGTGCAGCATATTCGATTGGATTTGACGGGGTAATTGCACAGATAGCGATCCAATAGCAATGTGATCATCCTGCAGAGTAGATGAGGGCACCGATCGCGGTCCAATAGGAGTAGTATTCGCTCCCGTAAGAATAGAGGCAGGTGCAGGAGGGGGATCACGATCAAAACCACGTCGGATAGAGTTGAAAACAGCATGAACGGGAACAGTGGTGTTTGATCTACGAGATCCAAGGGTACGACGACCCGCAGAAATCCATTCAGATGCAGATTCAACATAATAAGCTTGTTCCTCACGAATCCAATTAGGACCACCAAAACCCCACAGATGGAAGTAACAAACAAACTGATCACAAGTATAAGATCTCAAATTCTGAATGAAGAAACCCACTGCTTTGCAGCTGACAGAAAACTTGAAAACTCGATCTCGCAAATTTAGAATTTCAATCTCATCATATGCAACTCCCAAACAAGCCGAGAGGGCAAGGCTAGCATTCAGATCCGTAAGGCGAAAGGAAGATCGCCCAAATGACACCACAAGGAAGAAACGATGGGATCGGGACACAGGGTTCACGGAGGTGGCGAAGTTTAAACGAACCTTGGCCCGGATCAAGTGACCCGGGGAGAAATCCAGGAGATGGGCAATGGAGGAGGGATCCGCGAAGGGGTCGCGGCCATCCATCGCCAAGGAGACGACGTCGAGGTCGCCTAGATCTCAATGGTGGTGAGACAACCTATTGTGGCGGAGGAAATCTTGTTGTGGTGTTATCTTTAACTAGAGGACCATTGGCTAGCCCCTCACAAGTTAGCCAGTCAGTAAGGATTCCATATGTCCCACCAATGGAAGCACGCTCAGTCTTGGTTCAAGAAGTAAAGAACTCGCACCAAAGCGGCAAGAATGAGGCAAAACACCACCAAACCCAATGGCAACTCATCCAAGCCTTTAAGCATTTTAATTAAAATACCACAAGTTTCCACCTCGTCCAAACATTCCATCAACTTCTCAATCATGGAAATAATCACCGGACGACTAAGCATTCGACCAAGCATGGCTAAGCATAAATACAACAGATATAAAATTAACTCAGGCCAACACCTCAAACCTATGCAACGTAGGAGGGAAACAGATAGTGGTGTAGGGATCTAATGCAAATAATAGGATATTCTAACCATCGATCAAAATTGACATTGGAATCGAATGCAATATTATGGTGGAGAAAATACTTGTGTAAAACAATAGGATGAGATATGCACAGAAGGTTAGGTTATCTCTAGCCTTGCTGGTAGTGCTGGTCGCGCGGATCGTCGAGGTATTGTGGTGGAACCTCGACTCCTGAATCTACCGATACACAAACAATAACAGGAGAACAAATAAACAACACGGATACAAAAAGGTGCAATGCACACTCAAGATGACATGTCAAGTCTATGCACTGATATGGTCGTAAACATGACCCACAAGTTAAATGAGTTCCCGAAAATCAATATCGCAATTATTGGGATTAAACTCATATGTTAACTTAGTGAAATAAGATATTACCCAAAATGTCCAGTACTGAATGGAGATGCACACATGCATGGAAATGACATTATTAGATAGGTATTGTTCTCCTGATCATTTTGGTACCTCGTTTGCAATTTTCCGATTAATGATGAATAAATGGTGAATTAAACGGTTATTCAAATTTAATCCTTTTAATCATTTCGAAAATGACATCAAAGGAAAATTTGTTGTCATGCTGTGAAATTAACATAACTAGATAGCCTTTGATTTGCTGATCATTTTGGTATATCATTTGCAAAATTTGAATCAATATTTATTAAGTTATGATTTTCCCAAATATTAATTTAAATCTGCCCTTTTTGTATTTATTAAATAAAGGCAAATTAATTTGTTCAAAAGGTCATGGAAATGGTACCAACATGTAGATTTTATTTTTCTGAGCATTTTGACATATTATTTGCATTTTTCTGAATTGTGGTTCAAAAGATATTAAATTTCAAAGTTTAACTAAAATTTCTGTTTTTAAATCAATTCTAGAAAAATGAAAACCGAAACGTTTTTCACCGGTTTGGGCCTTACCCGCCAGCAGCTTGAGTCGCTGACTGGTGGGGTCCCGGCCACGTCTGCAGCCACGTCAGCGCGGTGGTCCACGGGCCGGTTTGACCGTGGCATGCCACGACCAGCGAGCACGGCGGCGGTGACCGCCGGCGAGGCCGCGCACGGAGCCGGCGTTAACGGGCGCTAGGGGAGGGAACATGGGGTGCAAAAGATGCGCCTTGCTATGGCAAACACGAAACGGGCGGCTCTGGTAAATCTAGGTCACCGAAGCGACCACGGCGATGGCGGACGGCGGTGGCGCACGGAGCGACTACGGCGACGGAGGAAACTAGTGGGAGGGGAGGACGGCGAAGATGCCCGGAAGACTTGTATGCTCACCCTGAGTGCGGTGGTGCAGACGACAAGGTCGAAGAGGGACGGTGACGGCGGCAATCGAGCTCGACGGCGATGACCGTTGCCGGAGAGGAAGAATAGAGCGACGGCAATTGGAGGCTTCCCGGGTCGATTCCTGGGACGAGGGCATAGAGGGAGGCGAGGCGGAGCTTTTTCCCCACTCCGATCCGCTCGTGGAGGTCCCAGGCAACGGCGATGCGGCGGTGAACTCGGCTACGTCATGGCCATGTCGTCTAGGGTTAGGGTTTCGGGGAAACAGAAAAAAACGGGCGAGGAGAGAGAGAGATGACATCGGTGGGGTTCTTATCCACCAGGGGGAGCTCGAAGGCAGCGAGATGATGCGGCAGGGACGACGGCAGCGAGCTCGGTCGCTAGAGGGGCGAGCTACAGGAAGAAGACGATGATGTTTTTGCGCATAACCCCCTGGCTCCAATAAAGTTTATTACAAGTTGGTCCAGCAGCCTGTTAGGGATTTAAATTGAGGCACTTAAACATTTTTATAAATTCTGGAAAAATTTACATAGCATTTATATTACAATAAGAAGCTTTCATAAAGTTTCAGCCCATTTAGAAAATATTTTATGTGTAACCTATTTTAAAAATGCTCACAGGCATTTTGGGGTCTTTGTTAAATTATTTAATTTGGCAGTTGAATTACCCTTGCAACATTCATATTTGAAACTATTGGAACTTCCTGGACAAATATGAAAGTTCAAATTGAATTTTGTTTATCCAACAACATTCACCATCATTGACTTAGTAATTGTTGTCATAGTGTTATTGCATGTTAAGCAATTTAAGTATGGATGTCATGATGAGATGATGAAATGAAAAGTGAAATTTTGGTTCAAATTTTACAATACCAAGTTGGGGCTGTTACATAAACTCTCTTGTTCTTCACTTATATTTGTTGGAGAGTTGTTGTGAAAAATTGCTTGAATTGTCAAAGTGACAAAATGCTATTCATGTGATGTTGGAATAAAATGAAAACCTGCATAGTCTTGTAGATCATTGTGTGGATACTTGATGTTTCTCAATTGTTTTGAGATATTAAGATGAATGCTTAAACTTGCTGGTTATTTGAGTGGAATTGATTAGTAAAGAAATACAGTTAAAAGCTTGAAATTTTGTGGTTTTTCGTAATTGTTAATTCATAGAGCTAATCTTTTCATCAAAAGAATTGTTTGTTCAACAAGGGAGACGGTGTAGAGTTTGTATGGTTATGATATGCTAATGTCTTATGTTACCTTGTTACCGGCTAATGTTATATGTTTTCTTCAAATACCCCTTTTGCTAGCCTAAAAATTCGTACTGAGTGTATGGTTCACTCGTGCATCCAATCCCCAAAGCCAAACTATCTTGCCAGCTGTGTCCACCATATCTACCTATGCATGGTATTTCTTGTCATTCCAAGTAAATTTGTCATGTGCTACCTTTAAACATTCAAAATACTGATGCATCTAAAATGCATACATGAACTTTGCACTATAATAGTCATATTCCAATCATATTTGCATCATATAAGGGGTATATTACTGTTATTTAATGATTTTTGATAATGTATAATGATTTCCCCTTTTTATGGAATTAATCCTACGCAGGCAGAAAACCCCTTTTTCTTTCTTTATTTGTTTCAGGACCTTAACAACGTCATAATGAGCTATAAATTTAGTAGGGTCATTATTTTGGAAGGAGGAGATTTAGGTGAGAAAGAAGTCAACGAACGGAGGCCGGAGGACCAAAAGGGGGGGGTCCCACGCGGCTACAGTACCAGGCCGTGTGGGCCCATCCCATTTGGCCCTCGTGGCCCCATTTGCATCGATCCTTCGCCCAGAAGCATCCTCGTGACCTAAAAACGCCTATATAAGAGGTCCCCCGACGTTTTTTCAAGGGAGCCGCCACACGAGAGAAACCAGAAAACAGAGATCAGGAGGCTGAAGATCGGAGGGGGGAAACTCCGGCGGAGCCCTGCCGGAGAGGTCTCCTTCTTCTCCATCGACATCTCCACCGTCTCCATGATGAAGAGGGAGTAGTCCACCGCTGGACTATGGGTTTGTGGCAGTAGCATATGTATCTCTCTCTCTCTTGAGCTTCATTAGTTAGCACCGTATGAGCTGCTGAACATGATTACGGACACCGTTGTATTACCATTGTGATGGATCTTTCTATGAGTTAATATATGTTGAGATTGCAATGTTTGTTTCAGTTATTGTCGTGGGGTTGTCACGGCAAGTTCTTCCTTAGGGAAGATTAGTTCTGGGGCCATTGATGATTGAAGTACGTTGGAGTTGTTACTCTCGCCAAGGAACACGGATTTACCCAGGTTCGGCCCCTCTGATTAGAGGTAAAGACCTACTTCCTGCTTCTGTGTTATTGCTCTTTGATAGATCTAGATTACAGGGTTCCAACTCCTACAATTCAGGAGTCGGCGACTTCTCTCTGGTGGCTAGGGTTTCTCTCTATGATTCAGCTTGACCTTCTAAGGTCCAGGGCCCTCCTTATAAAGGTGGTCGGGTCCCTGGACTTACAACTCGTACCGGGTCACAATCCAACACGGATTCCTACTTTAGGTCTTGTCCTTCCAAGTTAGCACTTCCGGGTTGTAGTCGAACTCCTCTCTGGCGAGTCCCTTCTCCACACGGGCCTTGGTCGGCTTGTCTCCAGCCCAGCCCATGTGACT